>CM068835.1:82133770-82703770 GCA_028554795.2 Sinohyriopsis cumingii | reverse complement strand
ATATATTAAAACCACAACGATACAAAAGTAATCCAACTCCACACTAACAATGGACGAATATTTTGTGTAATAATTAAATATCTGCACTTCAATTTCGTAAATGTCTCTACATATTATATAATCCGCTATTTTATAAATGTAGCATTTTTGCTTTCATTGTTTAGTGAACCTCCAAAGGAAAGTATATTGGAAATTTGTTCCCATTTCGGAATGATACACATATGCCAGATTTAAAAGAAAGACGACTTATTTATGCAACAGCATTCGCTAGTTTGCTTTTTTTTAAAAAAATATCATCAAACCTTGGATTGTGAATTTAGTTGAGAAAGAGGCGTGTTTGGCGTATTTTGAATGAGGTGGTGCGGAGGAGACATGAAAAACGTATCAAATATCTGCATCGTTGGTTAGTTTCCACAAATTTTTTAATAAAATCTCCATTTGGGCAAGTCAGATTGGTTTTGTTATTCCAGATACTTCAAATTAACATTTAAATCCTCCTCATGCATGTATGTGTGATACAGGTTCCCAGTATTATCAGACACAGATTACAGGGGCCGTTCCAGAAACATGGTTTGGGGGAGCGTAATCATGTAGGTGTAGACTTTGTGGGACAGAACATCTGGTATGGGCACATGCTCCATCACCCAGCTCCAATATTTAAAGCGTTTCCATGGTTACTTTTAATGATAAGTAAACACTTACTCTATGATAGAGCGCAATCGGTAGATTAAATATTCTAATAAACGTTAGCTATAATAGCCTAAAAATCTAGTTATGTTATTCATTTACAAATAAAAGAATGCCTTTCACCTTTTCACGCGTTTACCTAAAGTGGTTTTGCTTGTCTGCGCTAACAAAGATTTTGTCAAACAGCCCGACCGACAAATTGAAATCTCCATGGAAAATTTAATGACTGATAGCTTGCTATAATGGCGTCAAATTCTACTCCTGTCTTCTATATTTAACCATAAATAAGTGTACTCTATCTCATTTGTCTTCTTCAAGTGGATTTTGATTTATTGTGCTGACAGGATTTTATCAAATTTGTCTATGTCCAGAAAGCTACAACTTTGAAAACTAAATGCAAAAGCCTAATTATCATGAAGCTTGTTTTCCTATAACCGGTATAAAGTGTATAACATTTTATGGCACTAATAACAACAGTTTTTTTTTATCATGATCCTAAAACGGAATCAAAATGGACGTAGGGACAGACAACTGGAAAACAACATGCTACCGTCTGCCATGTCAGTGAGGGAATATGACAGTGTATTCAAATACCAAAGTGCAAGCAAAGCGACCCTCGACAATGTATTCCCAACAGATCAGATTCACGACAGTGATTACATGTAGGAAAATACGAGCAGAGCAGATCCAAGTCAGTGTATATATGTAACAAAATGCGAGCAGGGCAGATCCACGACAGTTGATAAATGTAACAAAGTGCCACCAAGGAAGACCTACGCCAGTGTTGCATGCAACAAAAATGTCGACAGAGCAGACTTTCACCAACGAATACGGGAGTGAATATATGTTAGTGTATACAGTGATAGTGAAAATCATTGAAATATCTGCTTTCTATATTTAATTAAAACACCGTGAAGGCCAGAAAGCAATCTGACCGAAATAAGATCTCCACTGTCCTACGTGAAGATCAGACAGCGACCGCTTCGGGGTTATATTCTGGTGTCTTATGATATTACCGTAATCGCTAATTTTATTAGCCATATAGATGCAGTCTTAATTCCTGACGTTTGGGAGACTAAGCAGTATAACTGAATAGCATCAACTTGTGCCGAACGATTTGATTTGCTTTCACATTCCCGAAAGCTGCATTTCCATTGGCTAATTCAAAGGTCACCAGAAATGACCCCAAATTACAGTCTCTGTCAAATCTTCACATATGACAGTAGAGAGCTGATTTCAATCAGATTGGGCCAGAATACAGCAATCCACTCGTGTAAACTGATCAGTATTCCGTGTGATGTTCAAAGTGCTAGTGTACAGTGTTAACTTCTTGATAAACTTACTTTTCTTCATGATTCATTCATTGTATCCAATATTTTCATACTTGTCATATTTTTCCTTTTGCGTGTTTTGATGTTTCACACATTCAGCTGACAAGCATTTAAATAATATTTCTTGTCAGGAAAGAAGTGTGAGGCATCTGCTTCCGCATATAAATTGTAGCAAAAGAGAACTGGGGCGGGAACACTTAGATCCCACAGAAAGCCAAGGTCCTGGATTATAAACCTGGAACAAAGAGAATACATTGAAAGACCCCTACCTGCTAGTATTTAAGCAATACTAATGGCAAGAGTATTCTGTAAAGGTGTTGCAGAACAGGGGAAAAGGGAAACGTCTTTAATACAACAAGGGACAAATCGATAGTGAAAGAGAGGTAAATATTAATGTGGTAAAGCAAAAAAAAAAAAAAAAAAAAAAAACATTTAAAACGCCCCACCAATAGAAAATAGAAAGGGATATATACCTGCATATGGTATATATTCATATCATACTGGATTACCATTAGACGTTCCCACACTGGAAATCTTAGAACATTTCCAGCTAAGATTCTTTGTCAAGATCCACAATTATAGAATGGCAAACCGTAAATTGTTGGCAACGATGGCCACTGGAGTCATGATACTATAAGTGGACAAAAAGGAAGCAGAGAAGATGCCATTTTTGTTCTGCCTCATGTGCTTTCTTCTGAAGTCTTGGTATCATCAGCTACGTGAGTGCAGAGAAAAAATATAAGCAGACAAATGCAAGCACCTAACAAAGTTGTGCAGGGATAGCCTCAATGGGACGGTACAACATTACTCGCTGTATAGAAAAACTTTCGGGGATAGAAGAGAGGAGCCTTACAAATGATGACATGGAGGAGGAAATAACTCCTTATAGGTGAATATAAAAAATAATCATCCCAAATCGAGGACTTCCCAACCCTAGAATGGAAAGCCGAAAAGGAGAAAGAGGAGTCTATTTGGAAAGGGAAAGAAAAACATAAGAAAATCTTGAAACAATAGAAACACGAAAAAGCAGCACCTTTAACGTGGTTCACGGTAGAGGAACTAATGTGTCCAGATTCGGGAAATGATGATGAAACGAAATCACGGCCTCGATGCTTTCTAGAAATAGATGGAAGATGCAGTCATAGAAAACAAAAAGAAAATAGAGTCACTAATAGGAAAAGAAACGCATCTGAATAAAATATGCAACACCAGCGCATAAAAAATTACAAAAGAAGAGAGTAGTCTTTAGAAGAAATGTATAAGTTCTACAGAAAACGTAAATGCCCTAAGAAAATGATGTAGAAACAAAAGTTAGTGCTTGTTTAAAGACACTCGCAATTACAGAGGTGGGTCGGTGGACATATATAAATCCCCTTGACTTTTGAAATAAATTGAGGATCACCTCACAAACCTACTTGTTTTCAATAGGTAGAAGTCTCTCGGTGTCCTCACAAATAATAGCAGACCCAAACTAGTGAATGCACGAAAGAAAGTGGGTAATCCTCGATCTGAGTTTTCATTTCGGTTATGACCCAGCTAAGGTACGTTAATCATAACTAGTGAGTTCTCATTTGTTATAACCCGACAAGGTACGTTAATCATAAATAGTGAGTTCTCATTTGTTATAACCCGACAAGGTACGTTAATCATAAATAGTGAGTTCTCAGTTGTTATAACCCGACAAGGTACGTTAATCATAAATAGTGAGATCTGAGTTGTTATGACCCGACAAGGTACGTGAATCATAACCGTACTAAAGCTGATGCCTATAGCCATACAATTTCTATCCTTTTTGTTAATCTGAATCCCCTAAAATACTGTTCAAAAACAAGAGCAGACATGATCTACAAAACAATGGCTGATTTCAGCTTGTTTTTTTTTCTTACGGCATTTCAAGAAAAGCATGATGAGCAGCAGAAAACTGTATGTGTGTATTATGTATGTAAGTATATGTGTGTATGTATGTATGTATCTATGTATGTATGTATGTATGTATGTATGTATGTATGCATGTATGTATGTATGTATGTATGTATGTAGCAGCAGAAAACTGTTAAGATGAAGCTTAAGCTTCAGACAACGTTTTCTTTGTGTTTTATAATCAAAGATATCCGAAGTTTAAACCACTGCTGTGGCCTAAGTGGTTAGAATTTCCGCCTCGGATGTTGAATGTCGCGGGTTCGAACCCTGGCTGAATTATAAGAAAGACTTCAAAAATTAAAAATGGTACTAACAGCTGCCTCGCTTGGCGCTCAGCATTACGAGTTAGTGTTAGGATTGGTCGTCCTGGTGTTAGGATAATGTGCTAGACATCACTAAAAATTGCCACATTGCAGACATTGTTACGATATGATTAAAATTGTTAAAAGCTACGTTAAAACTAATTAAAAACCTACACAATACAAAGACATAAAACGAAAAATATATAAACCTTGTCGATTTATTTTACACCTGAGTCTTTATTGATTCCATACAGTAAAAATAACCTCCAAGCCAAATCGATTCGTTCTGCACGGATCTAAAGTAGGTTATGTACATGTGTACACTTTGTCTATCTCTACCAGAAACTATCTGCCAAAACAACTGGACAAAATAAAGAATGATGCTTGCAGATTTCAAGACGTTTTTCACCAAAGGAACAATTTTTGTTTTTTTTGCAAAGATATCAGTTTTATTTTTATTTTTAAAAAAATTTAAAATAACAGTTTCAGATATAATTCTGTGAAATAAGATTTCTGCGTTCCTTAGCCTTTCCGCAAATTTTTCCATTGCAATACTACGCCGATTGAATACCGTTGTGCTATATCAGGTTCTTCAACGGTCCCAATTTCATATGTATATAAAATATTTGGTCACTGATATTTCAAGTCCCCAACTTGAGTTTGAAGATTCCTTATCCATTTTTTTCTTCTTCAATATTGTCCCCTACTATCATTGAACATGAATTTTATGATCAGTGGCCCGAGCTAACCATTTTGGAGGGAATACGATGAAAAGCAAGGATCTAACACTTGTCAGTGCGAATAAACATGGACTCCCTATCAGTCCTGTATATATTGTTATTGAGATTCTATCGCCATATTAAATTTCATTTTTTCCCCAACTCATTCTTCCTTAACAATCTCCGTAGCTTTTTTCTCCCTGATCATGCTTCCTTATCATTTTCCATAATGTTTTTTAAATTACTCTTCCTAAACATAATGCTATTCAAAGTACCCTTCCTTAACAATTTCCAAATCACTCTTCCTTATCATTTTTCCATAATGTTTCCAAATTATCCTTCCTTCCTTTCTTTATACGTTTCTTTCCCCAAATCGTTATTCCTCAACAGTCCCTATAAATGTTTTCCAAATCATTCTTCCTTAACATTCTCGATAGTTATTTTCCCCCAAACCACTTGTCCTTATAATTTTCCATACTGTTTTCTAAATCACTCTTCCTTATCATTTTCCGTGGTGTTTTCCAAATCAGTCTTCCTTATCACTATCCTTATCTTTCTTCCCGCTCTAAAAATCCTTATCCCCTCTCCAAAATCGCTCTTTATTAATATTCTCAATAGTGTTTTCAAAATCAGTCTTCCAGAACATTCTCTATGGAGCTTTATAGATCATTCTTCCTTACCATTCTGTATAGTTTTTCCACATCGGTCTTCCTTTACCGTAAGACTTAAATGATTGTGAGTTTACGTAAAATAATTTTGTTTCTTTGTTTTCTTTATTACTTCATTCAAACGTGAACTGTTTCGCCTTTTGATTGTCGCTTAATATTGGTTTCCAGTCAGCACTTATCTATCCCCAATTACTCCATCGTTTTCGGACATGATTATGATTGTAATGTCAGTAAAACCGGCACTTAAACAGTTTTATTCCCATATTTAATCAATAGTTTTCCGTATATCATGTACTCTTGGTCGTCAAACGAGACTGCATGGGTGACTCTGTATATCAAATACAAAAAGGTCATGTAAATAATACAGTTTTGACATTTTATAGAATTTACCTCCTGATGGACAGAGAGAAGAAAAATCAAATAGGTTTCAATATGAAAAAATTTGAATCACATACATCAAAAGCATATATATTTCCTAACTGGGGGAAAAGAGAGTAGTTCGCAATGTGATAAAATCATTGTGGCTATCAATTGGTAATCACCACTGTGGTCATATCACGTTTCGTCCACTATGTACGTATGTCTGTATGTATGTATGTATGTATGTATGTATGTATGTGTGTGTGTGTGTGTGTGTGTGTATGTATGTAAGCACGTATGTATGTATGTATGTATGTGTGTGTGTGTGTATGCATGCATGCATGCAAGTATGTATGTATGTATCTATGCACGTACGTATGTATGTATGTATGTGTGTATGCATGTATGTATATATGTATGTATGTGAGTGCGTGCGTGCGTGCGTGCATGCATGCATGCATGTATGTATGTATATCTATAGCAGCAGAAAACTGTTAAGATGAAGCTTAAGCTTCAGACCACGTTTTCTTTGTGTTTTATAATCAAAGATATTCGAAGTTTAAACCACTGCGGTGGCCTAAGTGGTTAGAATTTCCGCTTCGGATGTTGAAGGTCGTGGGTTCGAACCCCGGCTGAAAGGTTTACTATCATTTCAGCCAAAAGTTTTCATCTTGTTTACTCATTCAATGAGTAACTCATTCATCACAAGATTTTTCATACTCACTCATGTAGCTAATGATTTATTATCATCCATTGTCATATCATTTCCTGATTCTGCTTTATTTTCCTGAAATTTAGAATGCTGTTGTATTGTGGTTTTAACTGGAAACGCCGTCGTTCTACATAAAATATAAGGTATAAAAGAATAATAACACACACACACACACACGTGCCCGCGCATGCACTCAACGTTGCACTTTTACATTTTAACACAACAGCATTCACCATGCCTCTGAAATACTCCAATACTTCATTTTCATCGGTTTCTGATTACGTTATTTTCAGTTAAATCCTTTTCGTGAGTGCTTCGTCTGAGTTTTGTCGGATTGTCCAGAATTCATGCCCCAATTCAATGCATACATATCAATAAGAAAGGATAAGCACTCGATTCTAGCAATCTTTGCTGAAAATTTACACCTTTGACAGAAATTCAGAATTACGTACTATCTTGCCTGTGACAGACATTAATTGTCCTTTTGCCATCATTGCAGTCTTTAATGTGATTCTTAATGGCGCTTTCCCGGGTTAATTTGTGTTTGACATTTATTGTGTAAATCATACAACTCTTTTTAACGGCGGTCTTTTTGGAGGAACGACTGAGGAATATGTTACACGGTCTGTGCGTAAGCAATTCCAATCGAATCTTCCTACAATGCTGCTAATGGTTACTATATGCTCTGGAGTTTGATAGCACCCAGATATACATACATATATATGTTTCCATGTTGTATGAATTCCAATGTCGATAAGCTAAACTGGTACTCTTTCCAGGTCCATTTATTAAACTCAAAGTAAATTTTGTATAAGGTTCAGTTATTTTATCGTCACTAGCCACGGACGATAATCCACCAAGCTCCGTTTTCACCCATGGATATCTGATTTTTCCCCGAGTACGAATAGACAAAAATACATCAACAACAACCCAATATAACAGTCTCCTACACAATGAAAGTACCCACTTATCGATCATTATTGACTGCTTGGAAAAGACACATTGATCGGCTCATTCAAAAATTGAGAAAGGTCATCTTGGGTTACAATGGCAATAATAAATGTGCTTGCGCTAGCAGTGTTTGATTAAGCAGGTTTATATTCATTAGGAAGAAGGAAATCTGCGTATAATTGGTCACGTGTAAATAAAAAAGCGTAGTGGATTATCGTCCATGGCCTGCTGCTATGCAGTTTCATCAAAGGGACATTGTTGTTTTGACTCTTACATTCTACTTCCATGACCGTGCAGTATCTTTCTCGGGTAATTAACACATTCGATAAGTATATCACAATCCTTGTATGTCATTTTGACCTTTATAGTGTATGGCTGTAGAAATCCTTTTTGTGTCTAGTCAACATGACCCTCTACCTATCTAAACACTACTTCCCACCTTCTCTCTCAACCCCTCCATATGAAACGTTTTTCTTCACAAGAGGCTTTAAAAATATGGCTATTTGACTTCAAACAGTCCGATTATTATTACAATATATATGTATTAAAGATTTATTTATGGAAATACTAAAACAGTTCCATTTAATTACCTAATCGTTGTTGGAGAGTAGATAGAGAGATAGATAAATAGATAGATTTTATATAAACCCCAAAAGTATTTTTCGTGTTAGCTGCTCCAAAACATAAAATATTACTGCATGACGATGTTATATTTGCAAATCTTGTAATCTTTATTGGAGTAAAACTTGCGAAATTCATTCTTCAAATTCTTCGTAATGTAATTTCATTTAGACATAAGTCATGTGTTCCTTGTTACGTCATTATTGTTTCAAGTAATTTAAAGGTATCAGCTCTACACTGTACACTATGGGTATGTTACATCATTTTCCCTTTTGGCTTACTTTCATTTTGTTACAAGCAGGCGATGTCAAACTGCATCCAGGTCCACCCCACCCCGATACATCAGAAACATACAGTTTCAGTTTAATTTTCTTGGTAAGAACCAATGACGCACTTTCTTTTGTTCACTTAAACCTTAGATCTATCCAAAACAAGATTGAAATTCTAGCTGAAAAGTTCGATGACGTTGAAATAAATGCCCTAGATAAGACTCATCATGTTGACTCCATTGACGATGATATGAAATTAATCGTCATTAGACGTGATAGAACTAATTACGAAGGCGGAATTATGGCTTATATATCAGGAAATCTATTATTCCAACATGCCACAGAGATACCTGTACAAAATAAAGAAATACTTTAGATTCAGCTTTATGTAAAGAATAGATTCTATCTACTCGCATTTGTGTATCGATCGTCATCGGAATGTGATTCTTTCTAGGATACCTTCAATATTGGCACATAATGAGTCCTCAGCATTTCTGAAAACCTAATAATTCTTGGTGACATAAATGAGGACTTACTAAATTCCACTATGAAACACTACAGACCAATTATTATACTAAAATTATTTTAAAAAGTCGTTAAAACTGAACCTACCAGAATAACTACTCAATCAGCATTCAGCATCGTCGCTAAACCCTGTTATTGTATCACCTAATGTAGAAATTCTTAATTTGGAAGTTATTTATATCTATATTTTATGAGTGACCACTGGGCAACTTATTTAGTGACCAAATTATGTTAAAAACGAAATTCTTGCTTTAGAAGGAAGGTGTCACTTTATTAATATGCGGGCTATCAGAAGTTTAATACTTTAATAATAAACTCTGACTGGAAACAGTATTTTAGGCAGCGCATCAATATCAACGATGTAACAAATCAATTTACATCCGTTTTACTAGAAATTGCTGACAGATGCATCCCTACAAGGCTAGCAACCTTTCAAACTTCTGATAAAGCTTGGTATGATAGCGCTTGACGAAGAAACACTAGAAAAGAGATCGGCTGAAAAAGAAAGCGATCAGATCAAAGCACCCAAGAGACTAAAACAAAAAAGAAATCGGTATAATGTAAACAAAAAATAATTGAAAAGGAAAAATTTGTTTATGCAAAATTGGATATTCTCAAAACCAAATCAAAGACTTTTGTAGGCTCACTCGACACTTAGCTAAACAAATGTATCCCATAATATACCACCACTATTATTCACTTAAATGATGGCACATTGAACACTGCCTTCTCCGATGTAGGGAAGACCGAGTGGTTAAATTCGTTTTTTTATATCTGTATCCCAAATCTACGTCACCAATGCTAAGAAACTGACAAGGATTGTAGTAAGTGGGAAAGTCTTCACGTTATAAAAAAATCCTCTAAATAAAGTTTGTGACTCTGATGAGATACATCACAATCTTCTAAAGGGTGCAGCACCAGCAATTGTAAGACCTCTATGCATTTTATTTAACAGATCTCCTAATGAGAACATTTTACAGTTTCTCTGGAGCAAAGCGTTAGTATTACCAATTACTGATAATCAACCAAATATCAATAGACCTATTACCGACGACAGTTATGTCTCTCTTACGTTTCTAGAAATATGCGCAGTATCCAGTATATACTCAATGCCGACTTAGGAACTCTACAAGACTGATACAATCAGTGGCTGGAAAGGTTCGCTTCCAAAACCGAAGTAATGTCTTTCAGCGAAAATAATAACCACTCTTTCTCAAATTTTTATTCCAAAATGAATCACGTGCATTTGTTGGCAATCATAAACATTTAGGGCTATACACTTAGTTATGCATGCAGTTGGAGTCTATACATTGAAAATTGAAAGTGGTAAGATATAAATAAACACAAAACATTCTTAGGTCCCAACCATCTTAAGACTATAAGGTGACCTAAGCCAAGTCAAAAGCCCCCCCCCCCCCCACACACAATGCGGAACTAAATAAACAACAACAACAAAATCCCAATTATTAACACGACATGTAAATCCAACACTGATACTCAGACCAAACATACTAATTTATACAACAAAAAGGGGCACAATATGCCTTCCAAATTCAATACAGCTGTTAAATAAAGAATCGTGGCGATAAAAGACCAATCGCAAAATCAAGATCTAAGGCAATGGCAGTCGAGTCGAAGCAGAACAGCAAACTCTAGCAAAACAGACAGAAAAACACTACAACAGGACGAAGAAGAAAGAAAGAGGGTATCACTGAATAAAAAAGGAGTAAAGAAGAAAACGGACATCGACTTTCAAATTGCCAATTTATATGAGGTTCTTCCTTCGCCTATTGAAGACCTCTTTCGATAAAAGCTCTATCCCCACAACCCTAACTCGATCCTTTGTATACGACCATCAAAAATGAAAACCGAAAATAAACACAGCGTGACCCAAACATGTATAGGGTGCCTGACACCCAGCTGATTGACAACATTTCGGAAAATCAAAAGTACACCATGTACACCAAATTCCAACTTTAATTAAAAATAGTAATGAAATTACACAACTTAAAGGATTAGGAAAATTACACGAGTGGCTTACACACCATTGGATTAGATTTCTGTCCACTACTACAACTGGACTTGATTTGATCTTACGCGCTTTGCCGTTTCTGGGCGTACAGCTTTCCTGTGGCGTTTCGCGTCCCGCGGGCCCCTTGCCTCATTTCCTCGGCCGGACATGTTCATGAATTAAAAAGTGCCGTATTCGCACATAAAAGCGGCACTGTAGTAGCTCCATTCATGCAGTCCCGATTTATTGAAAATCTCGACCTTCGAGACTTAACCAGTCGCAAAAGCACTAGTCATATGGATAAAGTTCTTTTGCATACCAGGGCCCAGCAACGTGGAATGAATTGCCCACTGAACTTAGACACAAAGACACAGCGATCACATTCAATTGGGCTCTCAAAACAGATGTAAGCTGAGTAGAAAATTCTTAGATATAATTTACTGAACATATATAAAGCCTGTTTTAGATTATGTGGGTTTGCTTGGGTTGGATTTTCGAAAGCAGACTCCGATAGATTAGAGAGATTTCAGTTAGAGGCTGCCATGATAGTCAAACGTCTGCCCGAAATGAAATATTGACGAGGAATGAGGCTGGCCACATATCTCAAAAAGAAGAAAACCTAACAAACTCTGCACTTTTCATTGAATTATTTATAACGAGCCACCAGGTTATTTTCATGAACTACTTCCCATTTTGGTTTGAGAAAGGACAAGATACAATATACGTTTTAGACCAAACTTCTCTATATTAAATTCCAGACCCTAAATAACAACAAAATCTTTTCTTAACTCTTCTGTTCTCATATGGAATGCTCCACCTGAAAATGTCAAATCGGATTGCGATTTCTTAAAGTATAAAAATTATATCAGCCTGCTAAACAATAGCGATCCTTTTTAGTATATTTCTGGTGCTCACAAATACTCAGTTGTGCTAGGATCAGAAACCAATATAGTGACCTCAACACAGATAGGTTCGACAATCACCCGATAGACAATGCCTTAGAAAACTGTGGGATAGAAGCAGAAAGTGCATATTATTATATCTTCATTTGCACTCAATACATATTTCAAAGGCGATAGTAGTAAGGGGGGAGGGGCTGTTTACGGACAATGGAAATCCCACACAAAAAGGTCGTGGATGTGATTACGGACAAAAATCCCTGGGGCTGTTTACGGACACAATTTATAGGGACAAAAGGTTGGGGCTATTTACGCACAAGTGAAAGTTAAACATAGACTGGGTTTGTATTGAGTTTATATGAATGGAACACGTAGGGTGAAATACATAGAGAATGGATATCTTTTAGAGACATACGGGTGGCCTTGAAAAAGGCCTTTGAATTTCTTCTTCCTCTTTGTCTTCTAATCTATTCTTTTCCTACACCAACTTCTTATTTTCTGTTCTACATTCTTCTTCTGTTTTCTCCTCTTTCTCCCTCTTCTCCTTCTCATCCTGTTTCTATCTCTTCTCGTTCTTTTCTTTTTTTGTCTTTTTTTTGTCATTCCAGACTCGTTTCCTGTTTATTCTCTTCTTCCTCCTTCTCCTCCGTTTCCTGTTTCAATAACTCTCTCAGTCTTTCCTTCGTCTTCTTTAAATTGTTTATCTCCATCTTGAGTCTGTGAATACTATAGGCACTATACTCCAATATTATCAAAAACTCCTCCACCATCCAACGTCTATTGCCTCTTATAACATCCTCATAATAGCAATGTGCTCTGTCGCCATTTTGTATTCAAGGCTGAATGGCGCGAATACATCATCATCATCATATTTAAATTATAGACGCAATCGTCCATACGGCATGCACGTCTGTTTAATATCCAAAACGGTCTATTTAATTGGTCGTGGAGATCGCATTGGTGCCACATTCCTCAGGCATTACTGTGCATAGAAGGCACTATTTAATTGAGCCCTCAGATCATGGGTCAATATGTCTGGCTTCATAGACCCAAGCGACCTGGATGTAGGGCTATACTTAAGTGGGGATAGTTCCAGCACAAACTCGAGTTAAAGGTTTTAATTCACTCTGTCGACCAAGCAGTATGTGACGCCAGTAGCAATTGATCGCCACTATGACATCACATCGGGAGACCAAGACCTTTAGTTAGTTGTTCATGAAGAGAGGAAAAAGTGCCTCTCCCTTCATGTAATTAATATGTGCTAGGCACATTAACTAATTTGATGTCCGGCAGTGGCAAGGAAGAAGGTTCGGTCAGGGAGGAGCCCACGCAACAGGAAGGCACCCTGGTGCATCAAGGATATTATCTTTTTTGACCCCCTTGCCAAAAGGTTACTGAATTGTCGTCTTGACGGACTTTTGAGATATATTGAAGAAATATTCTGTGCTGTTTTAATTAAGGATAGTACCGCACCAGTGACCTCTTAGTGATAGTCTGTAGGGTTATTATAACTGTATCCAGTTTGTCTGAGTTGGATGGAGTGATTTTAGTTGAGTTCACCCTTTTACTTTTGGTTATTTTAAGTTTTCCTAGGCTGGTTGGGGTGCTGCTTTGTGCAGCTGGGCCTGGTGGTCCTTGGGGTTTGGACCACCTCATATATTCTTAAGTTTTTGGGTCCTAACTAGTTTCGCTAGGTATTAGGTTGCCGCATTGTACAGCCGGGCCTGATGGTCCTTGGAGTTGTACCACCTTAAAGGTATTAATTTTGGTGTTATAGTAAGTTCCCTTATCTTGTTAGACTTTGCCGCCTTGTGCAGTGGGGCCTGATGGTCTTGGACGTTTTAGACCACCTTATATATTCTAGTTGTTTTGGGGTCTTATCTAGGTGTTCTAATTGATTTTAGTGCCTTAAAGAGAGGCTGTACCATCTGAAATTATTGTTCCTTATATTTAGTTTGCTATCTTGTCTCCTAGTTGTAATTAATTGAATGGTATTTATTTGTTCTTTTGTTTAAATCCCACCATTTTTTTTCCAATGTCGGTAAAGAAATTTATGATATTTTGGTAAGTAGTGCCCTTATTTAGGTTTTGTTCTTTCAGAAATTTCGGATAGGTCTGTGGGGTTCCTATTTTGTGTTGTTTAGCCCTAACCCTAGTTGTTTGGAATCTATACTTATGGCAGGTGTTAAATACATGTTCTATGTCTTCTTGGAGTATACAGTGTGGGCATTTGACATTTGAGTTTATGTCGGTTGTCAAATATTTGCAATAGCTGGTGGCTAATTTAGTTTTGCCTATTATGATCCTATTGATAAGTTTTGTCCTGACTTCTAACGCGTTGCGGTGGTTTCTTATGTCTTGTGTCTGTGCTTAGTACGGAATATAGCTTGCGTCCCTTTTTGCTGCTATTCCATAGTTGTTGTCACTTACTGTCAATTTTAATTCTGATAATACTGTACAATTCTTGGACGCTGTAGCATAATGCTAAGGAGTCAGGTTCAAGGAGATGTTGTTTAGCTACTTGATCTGCTTTATTATTACCTGTTAGTCCGATGTGGGAGGGCACATATTTGATACGTAGTAGTTGATTAATTAAGTGACTGGTTTCCGTCAGAAAGTTGCTTCTTGTGACAGAGTGGTTTGATTTAATAGAGTTGATGACACAAAGAGAGTCGCTAATGATAACTTCTTGTTTGGTGTTTGCTTGTTGGATGCATTTTAGGTCTTCCATAATGGCCCCGAATTCGGCTGTGTAATTGGAGCAGGTGTCGGGTAATCTTGCTCCAAATTCTATGTTGGTTTCAGGGATTAATATTGCCTCTGTAGTTTTGTTCGGATTTGTAATTGTATATATCTTGGTGTACCCTATGTATTTTTCTTTTAGTTCGGCTAATATTTAAGTCTTTATATCATGTGCCTGGTCTTGTTTTTTGCCATAAGTAAGATCTGTTGTGTTACAATTTGGGTTACCTCCGGATTAAGGTGTTGGGTCTGGGTAATTACATTGCTCAGCTTGTAATTTGAGTACGATAAGATCTCTGGTTAGGGCATGTAATTTGTTTGCACCGGTTGTTTGTAGCACTAGGTTTCTACCGAAAGAGGTAAAGCTTTATTGGATAATTTTCCTGGTGGTGTGGCTAGTTTTGTGAATTGAAACTTGTGCGGCATATCTTAATGTTTTCATTTCTTCTCAGTTTCAGTGGTAGTTCTCCTGTGAGTATTTGGAGAACATCTAGGGAGGTTAAGGTTAGTGCTCCAGTGCAAATGATTAGTGCCTTATATTGTATGGAACCTAGTTTGTTAAATGTTGTTTGTTTAGCTGATGCATAGACTTGGCATCCGTAATCTTTTTTGGATCTTATAAGTGACTTATATAATGTCACCCCCCTCCCGTAGTTCCCGTGAGGTTTCTTAGTAGGTTTAGATCAGTTTTACATTTACGGGTGAGCTCATTCATGTGGTGTTTCCATGTTAGGTTTTCATAAAGGAACATTCCTATGAATGTGGTTACCTTGGTGAATATTAATAATTTCCCTTGTATATATAGTTTTGAGTACTCTGTGTTAGTTCAATTATGCGGATAGAGCATAAATGCTTCTGTTTTAGTGTTAGAGAGTTTGAAACCCCATTTATCAGCCCACCGACCTATCAACCTTGGACTATCTCGAATGTGCTCTATGACTTTTTGACAGGAGAAATTTCCTGCTTTCCATATTCCGCTATCATCAACGAATTAGGATAGGTCTATTGTATTTTGGTTGATTACTTTATCGAGATCGTTAATCATCATATTAAAAAGTGTGGGGCTAAGTACGCTACCTTGTGGTGTTCCATTGTCTAAATTGAACGTGTCTGAATATTGAATCGATACTTTAATTTTTATTTTATCTGTTATCCAATTGTGCATGCGAGAAGCGATAGTGGTTCTGTATAGGTTTAGTTTCTCAATTAGATCCTTTGTCCATACTAGATCAAATGCTTTCTCCAAGTCTAGAAATACTGCGATTAAATGTCAGGTCGCACTTGCGCTTGACATTGAATACGAGTTTGATACTAGCTTCAAGTCGTCTAAATAGCTGATCTAAGGTGGACCATTTGTTGCGAAAGTCGCTTTGATTTTCGGATACAAAATTATTCTTTTCCAGGTGGTAATTGAGTCTATTCTTGATCGTTATTTACATTACCTTACAGATCTTATCAGTTATTGATATGGGCCTATATGCATTGATGTCAGTTATATCTTTGCCCGGCTTAGGTATAGTGATGATGATAGCAGTTTTCCAATTTTGGGGGGATTTTCCCACTTTGACAGATAGTGTTTAGGAGGTCAATGGCGCGAATGACGAACGCTATGCTTTATATACTTCAAGCACGTACGTGAAGGAAAACATCCATTACAATAACTTTACTTATTTTCTACTATCAACACAGAAGGAAAGAAAATAACCCTAATATCTACTATCAACACAGAAGGGAAGAATATCACTCATTGTCTACTATCAACACAAATGGGATGAAAATAACTTCAATATCTACTATGAACACCGAAGGGAAGAAAATATCCCCAATATCATCTATCAACACAGAAGGGAAGAAAACATCCATTATATACTATCCACATAGTGTAGGGACCAAGTTGTTTTGTTAAGATAACATACGCGCGAAAACAGACACACGCATGTCAGTAAAGGAGTTAGTGTTTATAATCACACTACTCCACAGTCACAGAACTTGGCAACTTGAATAGTCTCTTTTCTAAAGATCTCGTTAGTCTTGAGAAGGGCTGTTTTTAGAACTCCAGATGCACCTCTTAATGCTGGTACCTCCCAGGTCTAGCTCATTACACGCAACGTCTGTTTCAATCCTGCTTCAATTTATGCGCATGGTTGGAAGCGCACAGGCGGATTGAGTGGCCTTATTATCCTAGTCTTCACTTTGCGGGATAGTGAAAACGTATCTCCGTCTTCTTCTTCTATTCCACGCCTTGATCTATGCGGCTCACGTTTTCATTCCAGCTCCTCCCAATTTTCTGTCTGGGAGACAGCGGCTCTTAGTACTGGTACTGGTACTAGTAGTAGTGGCTCTGGTTGTTGTTGACGTTGTTGTGGCTGTGGTACTGATAGTGGCTGTGGATGTGTCCTTACCTCAGGCTTGACCTCACACAAATGTCTAAGCATGAGGTGAGGCAGGATACTTTCCTTCTCTTCATTCTTTTTCCTCACCTCTTCTATTCTGGCATCCTCCTGGATCGCCTCTATGGCCAGCTCGCCAAGTAGGCGCCTGGCATACCCCAGGTGCATCTGAAGCTCCAACAGTTTAGCTATTCTGCTCATTTTCTAAGTTAATAGTGAAAACTGGGTAGCCAGACTGAAGAACAGTTTGCTTTATATGTCTGAAGCATGGACGTCTAGGAAAACATGCCCTTACATCAAAACTTACCATATCACTCCACTATACATAACAAGAAACACGCGGACCTAAAAGAAACACTCACGTTCACTTTTTCTTACCGAAACATATACACTATCTGATAAGACAATTGAAATGAAGTGATTAATACTTGTACTTCTATATTTTGATATAAAACAGAAAAACGAAGTGTTTATAGACACATTTATTTTTACAAGGACACACAAGCACACAAAGACAGACAAATATTTTGACAATTCGACTAGTATCTCTTTTTTAGATGGTTGGATTGATTTGTTAAAGGGGAGTTATGGCAATCTTTGATCGTCTAAGATTGCGTCCCCGTCTGGCTGCAGTATTTCCCACAAGATATGGTCTGCTTCTTCGGTAAGAGAAAGATAACTCTTTTGTGTCCGCTCGGCAGTCTACACAGCCTCTGTCTGGCTCCTGCTTCTGTTCTCTATGCTGCTTCTGAAGTCTGTACATCTCCGTCCACTCTTCTAGCTCCTTCTTGATTTCGTCTCTGAAGACCTCTTCCATCAGGTCTTCGAACACTTTTAACATCCTGACATTTCTCTATCTAATCAGGCTTGGGTATAAGGCTTTTCCCGACACGACGAAAATTCACGTAAGCTTCGTTTAGTTTGGTTAGTTTTCAACACATCTTCATAGAAGGATGAGTCAACAATAGATGGTCAGACTGGAGACTGTCTCGCTTTATATTGGTCTAGCGCGGAAGCGATAGAAAACATCCCTACAATGTTAAGGGTCAGAACGCTATAGAGCTTATCTTTATGGTGAGGGATAGAGAAAAGTCAAAGAGCACATATTCACAGTGTTTTATGAAAACAAACCACCAAGACATTTTTCAAAACAGAACAGTTTTTATTCAAACAACAATTGACCAACAAATAATTTCAAACAAACAAACAAACTATTTTTGATATGGTTGACAACGTTGTGAAATCATATTAGACTTCCACGAATAGGAGTCATTGGGCCATTGATGTACGCTACGTTTCCTATCTAAAGAAAATATATGTCCATGATGGTCACAAAACCATCGATCTACTTTATCATCGGTTTATAAACTGAAGTTCCACACCAGTCTGGTCAGATTGTATAATGTAGAAATGTCCCCCGTCGCTGCCTTGGTCTGGAGTGAAATCAAAGGACCACAAAGCATATCCTCCTGCATAATCTTTGTACGTAATGCCGTGGCTGGTGTTAGTCCCTGACTGTCCGGTGGCTTCGTACAGGGAGAAGTAGGATCTCAAATAATTCTTCTGCTAAAAGAAGGTTCGAGGGGTCTGGTACACAAGGTCTTGCCATCTCGACTTAATTCGATTTTGGACACGCCAAAGTGCTGAAAGGATTTTGATTTTGGGCTCTGTATGAGGCTGTATTATAGACGATACCAATGATTAAACGTTTAGGTAACTGTCCTTGGCATAGATGATCTTCGATCATTGATCGCTGCCCCCTGGCAAAGGTGAAGGGTTTTACTTCCGTGCGTCGTACTGGATACTTGGCCGTCGTTCTGCTTAAAGTGTGACTGATGTCGTTTCCCACTTTCGGTTACACGTCCACGCGGCGTGCGTTAAGTCTGGCTTCTTGGATGATTGTTTGGTAATCGATAGCATCATCCATCAAATAGAAAGCGATACTGCATCGACTCAGTCTGAGGCGGACATTCACACCGTTCAGCAAATATTTCTCTTGCAACCATATGTCCAAATGCAAACGATCCATCAGTTCTAAACTACGTCCCTTTTTGATTTTGTTTCGGCAGGCGTTGCATCCCACATTGTGATCTGGTTCTCTATCTGTAATCAAATAGGTGTCATTTAATATACATGTTGTGTTAGGTTTTCATACAACGCAAGTATCCAGATGGGTGTTCTTGGCTTTTGTTCTGTGCTTCAAGAGAGTTTCCAGGTACGCTCGCTAAGGGTAAGTATCCATAATGCTGCTGGCCAGTTTGTTCTTAAAATACACATCCACTCCACTGAACAAGGAATGCTTGAAATTGTTGACGGGAGCTATCTATACTACCTCTAGTCAGATCTTAAACTTTAAGTTTCAGGTGCAGGTAACTGCTATTCAGATAGATGTAACCTTTGGGCTGTAATTTGATTTCAAATTCGATGGGAACTGAGGCTTTCAAAGAGGAGATTGGATGAAATTCTACCCATTGGGATTCTTGGATCGTCATCATGGTCGGAGTTAGGGCAAACAGATCCAGTTCCGACTTGGAACATGTGCAAGACTCTCGGTGCATCGTTTTTATTCTTTCTTGTTTTCTCTGTGACTTTATTAATAATTGAAAACGCTTAAGTCTCGGACGGTTCTATTTTTCGTTTCTTGGTATGTGAACGCCTCTAGATGATTGTCTTCGTTTTTGTCTCTTTCTGCCTTACCCTTGCTGTTGATTCAGGGAAACAGAAACCCCTTGCTCAGCAACGTCCAGTGTATTTATAGGAGTTTCTTGTCGGTCCAAAATGTGTTTGCCCGTTTGAAGTAAGACATTTTTGATTGTTCTCAAGAAGGCTTCTTTGGGGTTTTGTTTGTCGATGGTGACATTTTGGAGAAATTCTTTGCCTTGTGTCAACGCGGCTTCTTTGAAGGCGTGTAATCCTCGTGTCACCATTGGTTTCAAAACGGGAGCCACCGAACAAAACGATGATTTCATCATATCTCCTAAGCCATATCCTCGCTGTCGAGGGACTCCTCGGGACACAGGATACATGACTTAGAAGTCGTTAGAGAATCGTTTTCGAAAATGGAGTTTCACTGTAACTTTCCCTTTGGTGAATGAAATGTTTTGTCCCAGATCCACTTCCATAGTAGTGTTGACAGTGTCAAAATCCGACTCAGTGACGGGTAAATAGTTAGGATGTATAAATGTACGGTGAACGTGTTAGGTGTTTCCACCTTTCTCGTCCGCGTTCGTGGCAGAATACGCTTTGAAAGGAATGACACGCAGTCACGGTAAGGGGTATGTCCCACCACGTTATCCTCCACCAGGAGGAATCAAAAATCAAATTGAGTCTTTGGTTCTGTTTTACAGAGGATTTAAAATGCTTCCCAAAAGCCGAGTTGCTGGTAAATTTTGGTATGTGTCTACCTTTGATTATCTTGACTTCTCCACCCAAAATGTCACACAAATACAATACAAAATCTAATGCCTAACAATTTGTACTCCTGAAATTTTATCAGTAGGCAACGAGCTACTTTATGGTATTCAATGGTGACATCTTGTCTGTCCAAGGCTTCGCGAAACACGGCATTGAACATGTGTTCACCAGATGTTTACCGCTAAAATAGTAGCATGCACGAATTGTGAACAGATAGGTGAACCGTTACATTTTTGTCAGTCGGTGGGTCTATCATAGTGTCACCTAGAACAGATAGGTAATTTGTGATGTAATTTTGCACTTGTTCGTCATAAACGTCGACCATAAAACTGTTTTGATTTTTAGTGATATTTAGGATTTGTGTCGGGTGAATCATTTCCCAATGAACTTAGTGATCCAATTTGATGGCCTGAGGTAATTTGGCCGTGAAACAGCACCAGATATTGTGGGGAAATGCCGCCATGGAACTGTCACTGGCCAACGTTAAGCAAAATTGGTTATTCATAATTCCAGAGTTCTGCTGTCTGAGGGTTACTCGAAGTCAGATGAATGTCTAAAAGAGGATTGTTGTAGTGGTAACACAATACACCAAAAAGATTTGGAAGAAAAATTTGATTTGCGTTTTAGATACACGTTCTCCACACCACACCCACAAGGTTTGCTTTTGTAGATCTTGCAGAGAAGAACTGGGTGAAGGCATGGGCACTGTGGTAGTGGTTGAGGCTGCGTTGAAGGTCATGACGGTTACTTCTTTTTATAGTCGATGACTTGCGAAGCGTCGATCCAAGAGTCAATTTCGGCAGATATCCTTTCCAATGTACTCTGACTTCTTTGACACGTCGTTTTCCCACTTTACGGGTTCTTCGATCGGGAATGCGTTTGATGACGTACCCTTCGTCTTCTTTTCTTTTTCAGGTTAATCATGATAACTCGGGAAGTATAAAGTTCCTTTTAACACTTCCCCGTTCACGTCTTCCAATTTATAGATGGCAGGATGACGGCCACGCAATCGTCCAGTGACACGAAACCATTCAGTGGTCCAATGGGGTAAATAACCTTGTCAAGAGTGCGTTTGGTTTTGCCAGTGCGCACCGAATCTGATTCTGCCAACGCTCCACCTTTCTTGGAGACGGCCAAAGTCGCAGACGTACTTAACAGGCGCTCAAAGATGGTCACTTCGTTGTCGGGAGTCACTTCTTGGAGAGCACATTCGATGTTTTGATGGTAAGATTGAGTGTACGCTTGGATATTGAGTGTACGCTTGGATCAAATGTGGTAAGACGGTGATGTACTTGAGAGTTTGTTGATGCGCAAAATATTTTCACATGCATTGTTTCAAGGTCCGTTGAAAACGTTTCACGATGCTGGCTTTTGTGTCGGGAATCTAGGTGGTGGAAAAATGAATGTCTCGTATTTCAATTCTTTTTTGGAAAGCCTGGTTCGGAAATTCAGTGCCTTTGCCGGTTCGCTTTTCAAGGTGATGACCACTTTTTTCAACACCAGTTGGAGGGCTAGCACTAGCTCAGTGCTGGATTTGGAAGTAAATGGCACGACCCAGGAAAATTTGGAGAAGACGTCTATGACACAAAGAAATTATTTGTAGCCATGATTGTAGGCAGTCAAATGAAATGTATCGGCTAAATCGGCTTGCCATTGATGATCGATACCCTCCACTCGGGTGCGACGTCTGGAAACTTTCGTCGAACGGGTTTGTGTAAGATGTACGTGGCTTATTTTTGTAACCATCTTTGCACTTGAGGTAAATGGACACTTTTTAGTCGGGTTGTAGGAGCTGCAAACAATGTTTAAACTCCTGCGTACCCCACAAGATGGGATGGATTGTAATAAGTGCTGCCTTACACATTCTACATAATAGGTCACCCACTCTTCACGGATTCTACTTTCGATGGGATGACGTGGTGTTTTGGCAACGGCTCTACCTGTCGGATGTGCCACGGGAGTACAAGTCGAGGGGAGTGTTGGTAGTGGTAATGGGATGACTCTGATGTTGCCTTCTTTTTTCACTTCTGTTTTCCCATTCGTTTTTCACTTCTGTCTTTTTAACGCAAGCTTTAAGGTCTTCTCGTTGGGGTGTGGTGGAAGTGATCAACAAGGACGCATACATCTTACTCGTGACGGGAGCTGGGTCCGTCTTGGTCGCTGGGGTTGATGGTGATGGACTTTTCATCAGGGTCTTAAAATCTTTCAGAGTCGGTGGAGCTGTTGAATGAGTTGAAGTCGTTGCGATTTTTGCAATTCGTGTTGTAACTGGGACAACTCGGTTAAATCAGGATTGGGAGGTAAATGTCGTGTCCCTTGTTCTTCCCAACGATGTAATTCCATCCATAGTTTGTGAAGCAATAAAGTCAGTTTTCGTTCTTCCATCAAATTGCAAAGGTCATGTCTGAGGTCTTTTGACCCCAGTAGCCTATTTTATCTTCTTGATTCTACATATTTTTACCTATCCCTTGTGAATCAGCTCCCGTCATGAGTCCTGTAATCATGTGCGCCAATACTCCTTTGACAATGGGTGTTAACAACAGGTAAAAAATCCTCCACGTTGCACCAATATCTTTTTCTTCTTGACCATTTGGCGAAGAACGTGTCGATGTTTAGTTAAGAATTTTTTCTGATGTGGAGAAAAAGGTATTGCTCCTTTCAAGACATTCAGACAACATTCACACTCAGTATCGACAACGACATTGGAGGCGGTTTGAATGAGCTGTTCTCGCATGGGAGGAGGGGTTTTGGACAGGACGGAAAATACGTCCCAGTATTTGGCTAAAAGAGTAGGAAGTCCTTTCCTTTCCTTTGCGTTGGGGGTAGAAGAGGGACGACTTCCGTGGGTAAGATCTTTATTTGTTTGTTGTTTGCTACGGCGCCACACTCAAACTATACTGACGTGACCTCTACCGTGGCCTAGTGGTTACAGTGTCCACCTTGGATGCGGAAAGGTCGTGGCTTCGATCACAGGCCAGGATATACCAAGGACTTATAAAAATGATACTAACAACTGCCTCGCTTTGCGCCAACATTAAGAGGTCAGTTTTATGACTGGTTAGTCTGGTGTCAGGATAATGTGACTAGGTGGGGCATGATGATACATATCTTGGAGATGATGCCCCAGTGCTAGACATCACCATAAACTGCCACACTGCAGACATCGTAGCGATACGACTAAGAAATGGTCAAATCTATGTTACAAATCCAAATGACACAGATACACACACTGAAGTCGATGACTTGGCACTTGAACTATTTTCTTATTTTTTGGACTATCGCTTCGTCAAAAATGTGACAACTTTATTCCTATATAGTCAAACAATTCTCCCCTATGGTTGCTCCTCTTTTTCTTTGAACGATTGTGTATTTTCTGGAGTAGATGTAGATGCTTGGTTTAAAGTTTTATAAGATCCAGGCTCCAACGAGGTGACTGTCTTTTATATTCCTGTTCCTTTTCAGGTAGGAGAACGGCGATGGTCATGGTGTGCACGTCTTTTAAGTAACATCTTTGTTTATTCCGAAGCACACATACCAAATACACTGACGTTGATGTCTTGGCAAGCATCTTTTTATCAGATTTTGTTTTGAGTTAGTAATTGTGGAGTAGTTGGTAGAGTGTGTTACCAGTCTTTTTAACGAACTCTTTGATCATGTGGTTATGGTCATAAAGAGAAAATCCTCCCTTTTGGTTTCTCCTCTTTTTCTTTGAAAGATATGGTCTTTTCAGTGGTAGACGTCGATGCTTAGATAAGCATTTTGTCGGATGCGGAGTCAAACGAGGAGACTGTCTTTTTATTTTTCCTTTTCCTTTTTGGAAAGGAGAACGGCGATGGCGTACACTTCTTTTGGGGGACATTTTTAGGAGTTCCGAAGCACATTAACGCTGATTCCCATTGTTTGTTCAGGTCTTTTTTATAATAAAATGTATCGACCGATGATTGTCTTTACGTCGTATCATTTTCAAGACAGACATCACGCGGCGATAATGGGTTCGCAACGGACTAAATCGGGACAGGTCTTGCTTGGATAAATCCAGTAAACTCTGTAACATGGACTTTGGTTTTGGGGGCAGATCCTTTGTCAGCAGCTGCCACTGCAGCTAAAGAGGAGAAGGGTGTCACTGCCAGAGTAGACGTTTCTGGAGACACGAGTTTCCACTGTTTCATCAAATTAGGAAAGACGCGTGTCAAATCGGGTTTGGATGGCATCACTAGCAACGGAGAAGTGGACGAACCTGAGGCTTCTGGATACGTGGTTACCGTCGGTGCAGGTGGAAGTTTTAGTATGTAAGGTTGCGTCCTGGCCGCAGTGCCTCTCTTGCGGGTAAAAGCTGCTTTTCTGGTGGGTTTTCTTTTTCTGGAATGTGTCCCTTTTCGGGGTTGTGACCTGGCCTTGACACCACAGCTCTTTTTCTTCTTCTGGCTATCTTGGGGTCGGGGAGTGGCTTTTTGGGGGGAGGACGTTGGAGCCTTTGGGATCCCATTTTAAGAAAGAACGAATGATAACACCTCCTAGAAAACCGATACCACCAGGTTGCAAAATGAGTGGCTTTTTGGTTTGAGTGCCAATGCCGACATCTGCCAGTTGCGTCAAAGCTACTTTGTTTCTCTCATAAAAGCGTGTGCATTGATGTGGAATGTGAATGATGCCTTGCAGTATTTGACGCGTTGTCACCGTAAACCATCGTAAGACTTATCTGAGACTAGCTTCTAAGACACGGTAGCATATTTGTGGATTTTTTTTTCGCGACTGATGCAATACAAATGCACAAAACAATTGACGGCAAGATTAGACTGAAGGGACGTCATGTTGACGATGTGTGAGACAGACCAAAATTGTCAGATGTTTCTATGTCGACGGCAACGTGTACATGACAGGCCCTCTGTCTTTGCACCAGTGGTGAAACGGAATGGTACGAAATCGCAAAAAATCAGGGTTGGTGGGTTTTAAATCCACGAGTAGATAGGCATGTTTCGTTTGAGTGTCATCGTCGTACGCATGAGTCAGATAAGGCGTGCCTAACTGTTTGGCTATCACTTGCACTTGCGATTTATCTCTAGGGCTTTTAAACAAGACCACGTAATGAGCATTGAGACTGATAATGCGATGGGCGTATCTTTGTTGAAACAAATGTGGGTTGATGTAAATGACACTGGCATTACGATAATGCCCTTTTCGCGTAAACAACAGTTTAATTTCTTCTTCGTCTTCTCCTAACATGTCGTAGAAGATGTCCAAATGGGTTTGACTGGGGTCAGACATCATCTCGTCGTCTTGGAAAGGAATGCCTTCCACAAACACGAATACCTTGATTTTCTGGCAGGTGGCTGTACGCTGACTGCCACTCTTTGTAACACCATACGATACGCTGAAGTGGACGATCGATCAAATGATCTTTATGTTCGAACAAACGTTTGACATATTTATTCGGTTTTACTCGAACCGGCAATTAACATGCTAAAGGGATGCTGAATATACAAGGTCTCCCAACTGGCACGATTTAAGTTTTCGTCGATGACTTTGAAAGTGGAGGAAACGTGAGGAGAGACAGCAGAGGTAGCCATAGCGCAGGGAATACCACTTTTGACACGAAGATAGGCAAGACAAAAATTTTTATACTTTTTCAGGACACGTTTATTTCACAACAAAATTTTTAAAATGCAAGACGAAAGACAAAAATGCATAAAAGCCAAATGGTTCAGTACATGGATAAAATACAAATCCAAACAATTAAAGTGGAATATAAACAAGTCACTGTACAACATTTTCGGTGACCAAGGTGTGATGTCCTAGGGAAATTTTGTTATTTTCTTAGAGTTTCTATACTTGGCACAGTCACACCACGGCCCTCCCGGAATGGCCTTTCGGAGATGTCCATGTCGATGACAGTCCTGTTCTGAAGGGATTGGTGTCGAATTCTTCTGGTACTGTGGATAAGCAGGTTTAAAAGTTACTTTATTCACTGAACGTTTGATGTCAGGATCACAAATCTTTGGCACAGTTTGCCACTTCTTTTGTCCAAGCCTCGAAACCAAAACATTTCCAGTCCCGTATATCTTTCCAGTGACGGTGTAAGTCACGAGCTACACACACATCGTCTTAAACATATTCAGTTCCTAAAAGTTGACGAATTTTTTTTTCCGTAGAAGCCGAGAAGTGTCGAGATGAAAGCTCAAGACTTTTAACATAATGAGTGTCTCGTGTACATTTAAAGGTACCAACCTCACCTCATGGTTTTGTTGGTATTTCACAGTACAGAGCCCACAAGGAATCAGCTGGTAAACGAAATCCGAGAAAGCAAGTCACTAAGACACACACCACTCAACGACCCAAATTCATATATTACAGTTATCGTAAAAGTGTTGTGATTCCACCAGTGTCTGAATATTGTCATTGACCTCTTTCCACGGAATCTGTTGTATCATGAGTGATAAAGGTCGTGGAATGGTTACTAGATTGTATACTCTCTTTTGTTTGAGGTAATAAGTATACATTTGCACAGAACTGACTGTACTCCAGTGGCGAATCCAAATTGTTTAGTCAAAAGTTCACACAACACATACCATACAGAATTTTCCTCTACAGACAACATTTGATAGCGCAAAAGATTTTGGTAATCCTCTAAGTCTTCTTCTGGAATTCGCTGTAGTATGGCCAGCTTGTAACATGTAGAATGAGTAGACACCAAAGTCTTCTAGTCCTCGTCCATTTCAACAATATCTGACCATTGGAACGCTTTCAAATAAACCAGTCCTCAGATAGCATTCATGGAACCAGTTTTTCCAACATTGGTAACGTAACGGATGCAATTGTTCTTTGCGTTGCACTTGCATCTTGACAAAGTCTCGGTAAATGCGTTCTCTCAACTCCACAGGAAAACCACGAATGTTCTCTTGTAAAGTATCCATGACCATGTCAGTCAGTATTTATGGCCATTTTGGTGACCACCTCTAATTGTCATTAGTTTATTTAAAAACTTCTAGAGCGAAAGTGATGAACATAGTAATTTTTGACCGCTTCCATTTAAGGAAAAGGTCAAGAATGTAAATAAAATCTGACGAGTATGTTGACTTTTTTCACTTTCCTCTTGTGAATTTCTCGACACAAATGTTCCCCGGTCACCATTTGAGATTTTTCTCTGGTAAGTCCCTGCCAAACCTTCATTGTAGATCTTCTCTTGCAATTCGATTGGTAATCCTTGAATATTATTTTTAAATAGGGTTTAAATACTTGTTTCTGTGGTGCCCAACGTTTGACTCCTAGCCAAACTGGCTTCTTAAGCGACATGGTATGCCACTTCAATTACTAGGGTTCCCACTAAAGGTAGGTGGTGACATTGCGGAGACCTTCGCTTCTGTTCCATGTTAGCGGAACCTTTATGTTCCCACTGGTGAAGTGACACGGCAACTGAAGCACTTGACTTTATCCCATTCGCCGCCCATTTAGATAAATCTGGCTCTGGCTAATTCTTCGGGAGTAGGTCATCCCATATATTTAGGCCACTTTTCCTGGAAGGTTTGAAGTCAAATTTCAAAGTTGCAGTATTCAGGCAAGCACACAAGGAAGGAATATTCGTCTTTCACAGGTTCATTTCGATGAAAGCACGGTGAAATCCGCAGGATTGGGCTCAGGGTTGGATGACATCCATTGGATGGTAGACGCATGGTTTCGCGTGGAGGATGACATTGACAACGAAAACCAGTAAAGTGAAAAGGTGTACGATAACGAGTGGCATTGATTTTGCATCCATCAGCTTTGACACGCTCAGCATCACTATCCATAGTAGGTATGGTAGTAGTTATAGCAAAGTTCTAATGATGTAGTAATGAATCGCTGAGATGACAGTGTAAGACATCCCTGACATCGCAATGTACGGCATCGCACTCTGCTTGAGAATCACTGAACTTGTATGGTGTTGTCTGTTTAAGGGTATTCATCTAACTCGCGTTGTGTTTGTAGTCACAATTAACTGTCGGTCTTGGACGTTTGCCTTTTTTATACTAGGCGTAAAAAAAGTCTCGAGCTTGTAAACTTTCCTTTTTATACCTAGTTTATGAAGTCTTCCTTTTATTTCCTGGACAACGATATTACCTTCCTCTAGGTAGCGTCATACCTGTACCTCAGTATGATGGGTGGAAAGGCCATAGAAAGGTAAGGACAGAGCGGAGAACATCGGGTATGTTCTAGAATCGCTGCATCTGTATAGATACCTCAATCCATACGAAACTTTAGACCACAATTGAAACACTGCACTTTGTATCCCAATACTCCTTCTTGGGTAAACACGGTCGTTGTGACATTTTACCCCACAAACAATTCAACATCACTTTAGCAAATGACCGCCTCCCTTTGTTTTTCTCTACGTGGTCTAAAGGGATGCCCTCCTTTTCCAACTATTTCTCTTTCAATTTATTTTGGTCTTCGGGAGTGTTGAACCAGGAAGGATAGCAAAAAGGCGTCCACATAATCTGCAATGCCTTTTTGTGTCTTGTCACCCTTATGGTATTATTCTGTCCTGGGAAGGTGGTAAATTTCGTACACATCTAACAATTGGTACCCCTGGTCTAGAAATTTAAGCAATATCACGCTGAACCATGTTCCTGTCAAGGTGCGTTCTTCCTGGGTGTGCTGACACAGTCGGTCTTGGTTGCACGTTTTGGCACAAGTACGGCATAAGGAAAACATCAGTTTTCCATGGCAATAGTGAGGTCAAACAAGATGGCACAAGTCCGTGGGAGGCAAGACTTTGCATTTATTTAATCCTTCGTATTGTCAAATGTTGTCCACGTTGATGTGTTCCGCCAGCAATTGTGGGTGCCCTGCGGAAAAGTAACATTTGCACATGTATGGATACAACTAACACACGTCCAAGTATTTGATTTATTTTCCTTTCTCCTTGTTGGCGTGGTACAGCAAACAGATGGCATTCGTCCGTCCTCCATACAAACTGTTCCGCGGGTTCAGAGGGTGCACCAGCTTGTAACGTTGCACGATGCGTTTACATTCGGGATCAGTTTTCAATCGGTGATTGTACTCGTGTTCCCACATTTCCACCAATTGATATTCTTGATGTTCTAACTTCAAACTCGGCTGTTCAAGTACAAGTCTTGCATGGTACGTTATAATAATTGATTTTTAGTGTCACGTTGAGGGTAGCAGATAAGACATCCGGGAAATAAGCACCCTGTAATCTTGTACACGATCTTGGGGTTTTCTAAGTCTCAGCCATCCACCGAATACGTTCCGATGGCCTTTTCGTCTTCCTTGTCGCACAAGTAATGTAGTCAGCTCAGGGCTGTGACTGATTATTGATGTTTGACAAATTTGTCGTTTGAGGGCTTATGGCAGCCAGGGTGTATTTTGGGCATGACTCGTTGGCGGTATACTAAGGCGCACGCTTTGGCAATGGCGCAGGCGTCTTTCAAAGGATCGATTCCTCCATGCTCCATGAAAAATTCTCGAAATTGTCCACAGCAACGCAGTAAAACGTCGGAACAACAATACTTTAACATTTCTTCTTGAAAGTCGAAGGTGTCCAAGGCGTGAAAGTGGTACCAAGCGTAGAAAGCTTCCAGTTATTTGGTGCGTATATTGTCATGGTCAAGGTAGTGAGCATCAGGCAAATGGGGTAGAGTGGCGTGTTGATTGGCTTCAGCATTGATAAAGTGTGAAAATAGCCTTTGGTCATTTCTGTTTTTCCAAATGTTTAGGTATTCGGCTCATAGTCATGGCCAAATAACTCATCGAATCTTTAAACTGCACTTGTCCCACTTGCATGGAAATGATTTTGGCTCCGTTCAAAGACACTTTAGGACGTTTTGTACTTTGTTCTGTATAGTGTCTCAAAAGAAATTGCCCATCGTACCCCGAGAAATTGTGAGACATCACCGTGGCATAGCTATGGCAGTCTTATTAATATTCGATGTCCTCCACGTCTCGTCGATGAGATCTAAGATCCATTGGGTGAAATCGACCAGCGTCGACCTCGAAATTTTTTCCACTTTTTCCAAGAATCTTGCTGCAGTGAGGACAATGACTGAAGATAGGTTCTTGGATGCACTTCTTGCACGCTCGATGAGCCACGCAGAAATTAGGAATGTGAATGACAGTCTCTTGCATGTATTCGAAATCTAAAGAGATGAAATTGCATTTATTTTGGTCATCTTCCCCCTCCTCCTGTTTGGAATGGTATTTTTGAATGTAGCGTTCGTGTTCCAAGTCCACGATTTGGTGACAAATGGGACATCTTTATTTTCCTGAACATACGTGAGACTTGGCATTATTGCTACGAATCACTTGTCCACAAGTAGAACACAATCTCAGAAGTTGGCAAGCACTTTTATGCTGTGAACGTTGCGTCTTCAGATGCTGATGGTGACAGGTAGGGCTGACAAAAGTGCGCTTACAAGCAGGGCTATGCACTCGTTCTTGTCTTCCGTCAAGACAGGTTTTAAATGCCAAACATCCCTCACATTTAAATCCATTATGCTTGTGTTGATCTCGATTGATATAATTATGGTCAGATTTCCTACAGTAATAACTGTATCCCAGAAATTGGGCGATACTGGTAATGGTATCGAAATGTTCAACGTGACGATAAAAGTGAATGTATTTTCCGTCTTTGAAATGTTTGCCTCGAAACAACAGAGGTTCACGCACTTTGGAGGGTGTACTTTCAAGGTGTGGCGTGGAGCCAAAATGCCTTGCAATTTTTAATTGCAAGAATGCCACAGAGTGTCTTTATATTGCCAAGCTTGCCGTAACAGGAGTTCTGCTTCTCTTCGTTGTTTGGCTCGGTTCGAGGTTTGAATAGTTTGCCATGCTCTTATTCCACTCTTCTGTGTCGTTCGTCCCACCACGATGACCCTGGATAGACACACTCTGTCTTAAGGGTTGTAAATTCGGACGAGGCTCTTTTTGGTGCTGCGAAGGTTGTCTAACAATAACACCTTTTTGCGTCCGGTGCCTTGGGGAAGAAAAACGTGTGTCATGAACAGTGTCGCTTTTCCATCGGTGATGTGAAACTTATCGTTGGATGTTTGCACGTGTTGACTCTTGTCGATGAGTTTGGAAGGTATCATTTCTGATGGGCTGCTAAACTCAATCCGAACGAGGTACTTCATACTGTCGTGATAAAAGGAAAGTCTCAAGCCGTCGTCTTCTTTGGCCTCACATTGCCGTTTCAATGTGGTTAACAAAGAAGCCCACATATCGTTGATGAACTCTTCTGCTTTCTGCAGCAGTATGTCGGACTTGAAATCTTTAAACGTTACTATGTACGTGTAGGCCGTGGTTCTAACTTTTCTAGATGAGCATTTATCCGTCTCTCGAATGTGATTGTACTTTTCAGGGTATAGTGGTGGTGGACTTTGGTTTGGTGAAGAATATCTGGGCCTGGATTCTGGCTCACTCCATGTAATCTTCAAAATCGCTGGCATGGATTGAAGCCAAGACTTCAACAACTGTGCGAGACGAAAGGTCACGTTTCTGCCTCTTACTTTCTTCTCCTTTCCCCATGAAATGATGCGAACGTTTTATCTTAAATACAAAAAAGTCAAATGACTGGATTTTAAACGACATGGTTCCCTTTACATCAATATAAGGCCAGTGTCTTCCGTATATAAAGGGTCAGTGTCTTCCCTCAAAGTATTCATTTTACTCTCAAGCCCACCAAACAATGATAGAGCAAACACAGATCGAACTTCTGATCAGAACTTTGCGAGGTGTCATACGAAGATTTTCTTCATAGAAGCATATTTCCTTCTCCCCCTCTTTCGTGATAAAATTTCGAGATACTTGCTATATCTGTCAGAAGAACGGGTATTGTTCTTTTGAATGTTAAAACGTCAAAACAAGACAGGTATCAAAAGAGACAAAAGTCAATATACCTGTTATAATTGTCAAGAGAAGGACATTGGTCCTCAAACTGCCTTTAGAAACAACAGGAGCAGGAGGAAGATAGGGGTTCCGCGCAGGAAGAAGATGTACCATCAGGAAAGGAAGAAATCAGACACGTCAAGAAAGTAAAGAAAATAATACCAGAAAAAAAGTAAGAAAGAAGAGGAAAACATGTAAAAGTGAAGAATCTATTAAAATATAGAGTGAAAAGAAAAAAGAAGGTAATGAAGTTTATGAAGTGATGTGTTGTGACATGGAATTGTGACATGGAATTAATATGCCCTTAACATAAAGGGCATCTGCAACATCTTCTTCTTCTTAGGGTTCGTCTAATGGTAGGTCCATAAACTAAAACTCTTTTCAGGCATCCTTGCCTCTCCGCGTAAATCCTACGTATATACATCGGTATGTCCGTCCTGAACATCATCGTTGACACAAGCGTTGAAGAGTGCACGTCGGTCCACATGTTCAGGCGCCGAGAACAGGTGAATCAATGAAGTGAACTGCACTTATTTACAGGAAGAGGAAGGATTGAAACGGATTGAGTTCGTTGACCAATCCAAACACGGGTTACAAAATTCAGTCAGCCCACGTCCAATCCAAAGAGAGCAGTCTGTGACGTCACGTAGTCTATATAGATTCGCTAGCGCCTGTGTGCAGTCAATCTATGCGACAGTTTTTTCAACATGACGGAAACTCAGAAAACGATAAATTGGGGTGCACCAGCAGTGGAGACTACCCAAGGGAACCCGGACTTACTTTCAGAAGAGGTACATTGGGATTTTGTGGATTTTCTTACCTCGCAAGAATTTGTTCCGGAACCTTCGTCACCTTCTTCATTACCGCACGTGGAGAATTTTAGACAGAGACAGAAAGAAGAATTGGAGAAATTTATACAACAGCAAAAGGAAGCGGAAAAAGCTTTTCTGCTACACCAAGAAGAAGAGGTAAGAAAAAAACAAGAAGAAGAAGAAGTAGCAGCAAAGAAACAAGGGTGTGAAAATCAAACGGTCACGGTACTGCTAGACATTTTAGCGGAGTTAAGAAGTCTGAAACAAATGTATCAGACTTCTTTATTACGACCGAAGAGAATACGACCTTCCCGAGCTAAACACTCCAACCCTGTGACTAAGCCTACCGTGCCACCCTTAGTGATTTCAACCAAATCATCATCATCAACAGTACGCAGTCCAGAAGTAGGCCTTGGCCGTGGCAAAGGCTTAAGGCAGTTAAAGTTGATTGCTTAAACTCACCCCTACACCAAAAAAGGCCCTTTTCAGGGCCAGCCACATTTCTCGAGAAGAGATAGACTTTCAGTTGCCAATAACTAAAAAAAAAACATTTTACCCCTATAGTACGTGTCTGTGTATGAGTGTGTGAGTGTACGTTCTTATTTTAAAATCAAAACCCAAAGACACTTACCTTTATATCTAATTTATTCTTTTATAAATATTTACAATCCAATTCACAATTCACAACAAATCACTTTAAAAAGTTCATAGACTTCTTCTGTCTCATTGTTCACTCTCTGTTTTTTTTTTAAATTTCTTCACAGTCACAGTCTTTTCCTCTTGTTCCTCCTCACTTTCTTCCCTTCTTCTTTTCTTCTCCTGTTTCTTTTTCTTCACCTGTATACTTTCTTTCTCTTCTTCTTCCTCTCCATAATCCGTTTCTTCTGTGTCCTCTTGTTTCTTAGGGCAATCTGGAGACCAATGTCCTTTTTCTTGACAATGATAACAGGTATCTTGACTTTTGTCTCTTTTAGCCCTGTTTTGCTTTTTTGACGGTCTGGACACTATGAAGACCAATGCCCTTTCTTCTGACAGATATAGCAAGTATCTTGGCTTTTATCTCGAAAGGAAGGAGAGTAGTCCGATGGCTGATCTGAAGAAAATTTTCTAATGACCCCTCGCAACGCTCTGATGAAACGTTCGATCTGAGTAGTCTCTTCCATCGTTGTGCTCGGTTTGAGAGTGAAATGAATAGTGAAAGTACAAGACACATACCCTTTATATACGCTGGTCTGCCATGACTATAAATTAGTCCAAGGTGTTTGAAATGTAGTCATTTGATGTTTTGCTATCAAGATGAAACGATCCAATTCATTCAAGAAGAAAGAAGAAGAAAGTAAGAGGCAGAAACGTGATCTATCGCCTCTTACCAGAGCTGAAGTCTTGGCACAAATTCATGCCAGTGATTTTGAAGAGGACATGAGTGAACCAGAATCCAAACCCTCTAAACAAAGTTCACCACCCTTAGTTAACCCTGAAAAATACTATGACATTCGAGAGACAGATAAGCTCTCCTCTAGAAAATTTAGAACCACGGCTTACAAATACACGGTGAAGTTTAAAGATTTCAAGTCCGAAGTACCGTTGGAGAAAGCAGAAGGGTTCATCACCGGGGTGTGGGATTCTTTACTTACCACACACAAGCTACAATGTCAACCCAAAGAAGACGATCGCTTGAGACTTTCCATACAACACGACGGTTTGAAATCCCCTGTTTGGATCGAGTTTAGCAGACCTGCAGAATAGACCGCTTCCAAAGTCATGGACAAGATTCAACACGTACAACAATCCAATGACCAGTTTGACATCACCGATGGAAAAGCCACACTAGACATGACCCACGTTTCACCTCCTCAAGGGACCGGACAACGCAAAAAGGTGTTATTGGTGGACGGCCTTCGTAGCACCAAAACAAGTCTCGACTACAACCCTCAAGACCAGATGTGTTTAGCCAGGGCTATCATGGTGGGACGAACCTATGCCGACACAAACGACACGGTAGAATGGAAAAGAGCCTGGGAGAACATTCGAAAATCGAACCGAGCCAAACAACGAAACGAAGCAGAACTCCTGTTACAACAAGCCGAGTTGCCCAAAGACACACCCTACGGCATTCCTGAAATGCAAAAATTGCAAGATGTCCTAGCTCCACGCTACACCTTGAAAGTGCACCCTCAAGAAGTGCGTGGCCCTCTGTTGTTTCGAGGGAAAGACTTTAATGATGGAAAATACATTCACCTTTATCATCACGATGAACATTTCGATACCATTACCAGTATCACCGCATTCCTGGGATATGTTTATTATTGTGAGAAATGTGACTATGGCTATAACAATCGAGAGCAACACAAACATTGTGGATCGAAATGCACAGCATGTTTGGCCTCTCCACCCTGTCTGAACGAAGGACAAGAACGAGTGCATTGTCAAGCTTGTCTGCGCACGTTTGTCAGCCCTGCCTGTTACCAACAAGAACTGAAGACGCAAGGTTCACAGCAGAAATGTGCTTGTCAACTCCTGAGATTGTGCCCCGCGTGTGGCCAAGGCCTACGTACCAATAGTGCCAAGGCACACGTATGTCGAGGAAAGAAAAAATGTCACATTTGTCACCGAATCGTGGACTTTGAACATCAATGCTACGTGCAAAAATACCAATCCCAACCAGAGAAAGAGAATGGACACAAGAAGAAAGGCAATTTCATCTTTTTCGATTTCGAATGCATGCAAGAGACCGATATTCACTTTCCTAATTTCTGCGTGGCTCATCGAGCGTGCGAGAAGTGCATTCAAGAACCTATCTTCAGTCATTGCCCTCACTGCAGTAAGATTCCCGGAGGGCGTGAAAAAACCTTTCGGGGACCGAACACGCTAGCCGATTTCGCCCGATGGGTCTTAGACCCCATCGACAAGACGTGGAGCCAAGAGGACATCGAACGTTACGGAGATTGTCATCGTCATGCCACGGTGATGGCTCACAATTTCTCCGGATATGATGGACAGTTTCTTTTGAGATACTATACGGAACATGGCACCGAGTGTCCTAAAGTCACTTTGAACGGAACCAAAATCATTTTCATGCAAGTGGGACAAGTACAGTTTAAAGATTCAATGAGTTACTTGGCCATGCCTTTGAGTCGAATGCCTAAAACGTTTGGAATGACAGAAATGGCTAAAGGGTACTTTCCACACTTTTTCAATACGGAAGCCAATCAACATGCCGTTCTACCCCATTTACCTGAGACTCACTATTACGACCCTGACAACATGCGTACCGAACAACGAGAAGCTTTCTACGCTTGATACCAGGCTCACGCCTCCGACCCTTTCGACTTTCAGGAAGAAATGTTAAAGTATTGTCGTTCCGACGTGGACATTTTACGCGTTTGGAGAACTGTTCATGGAACACGGAGGGGTCGATCCTTTAAAAGAAGCTTGCACCAATGCCAAAGCGTGTTCCTTAGTGTACAGACAACGATTCATGCCTGAAAACACTGTGGCTGTCATCAGTCCTCAAACGACCAACTATGTCAAACGTCAATACTCGGTCAAAGCCCTACGCTGGTTACATTACTTGTGCGACAAGGAAGACAAGTGGATATAGCATGTCCGCAACAGACCATCGGAACGCATTCGGTCGATGGCTGGGACTTAGAAAACCCCAAGATCGTGTACGAGTTTAACGGTTGCTTATTTCACGGATGTCCCGTCTGTTACCCTGACCGTGGCACTACAAATCAGTTTTTACAACGAACCATGGAAGACTTGTACCAGGACACTTGTCAGCGACGCCTAAAGTTAGAACAGCAAGGATACCAAGTGGTGGAAATGTGGGAACACGAATACGATCACCGTTTGAAAACCGATCCCGAATTTAAACGTCTCGTGGATAGTTACCAGTTCATGGACCCCCTGAACCCGAGGGATAGTTTGTACGGAGGAAGGACCAATGCCACCTGTTTGCTGTACCAAGCTGACGAAGAGAAAGGAGAAGAAATCAAATACTTGTACGTGTGTTCGCTGTATCCCTACGTGTGCAAATATTGTCGGTTTCCTGCAGGGCACCCACAATTATTCACGGAACACATCGACCTGAAAAACATTCGACAATACGAAGGCTTGATCAAGTGCAAAGTTTTGCCTCCCACGAACCTATGCCATCCCGTGTTACCTCACCATTGCCAAGGCAAACTGATGTTTCCTTTGTGCCGTACTTGTGCGGAAACGTGCAACCAAGACCAACCTTGTCATCACACCCAGGAAGAACGTGCCTTGACGGGGGCGTGGGTCAGCGTAGAATTGTTCAAAGCTCTGGACATGGGATACCAACTGTTAGAAGTGTACGAAATTTGCCACTTTCCCAAGACAGAACAATACCACAAGGGTGATCCCACTCAGAAAGGCATTTTCGCAGACTACGTGGATGCCTTTTTGAAACTGAAGCAAGAAGCCAGTGGCTATCCGTCCTGATGTCAGACTCCCGAAGACCAAAAGACATTCAAAGAGAAATACTGGGCACAAGAAGGCATTACTTTAGATCACATCGAGAAAAACGAAGGCAGGCGACCGTTTGCCAAAGTGATGTTAAATTGCTTGTGGGGAAAAATGGCACAACGACCGTGTTTACCCAAGACGGAATATTTGACCGAACCTTCCCGCTACTTCCAGATGATTCACGACAAAACCAAATTCATGAAACACGTGGACGTAGTTCGCGAGAATTTGATCTTGGTCAATAACGAAGAAGATCTGGACTTTGTACCAGACGACCCATTTGGAAATGTCATCATTGCGGCTTACGTGACAGCTCATGCTCGCTTAAAATTGTACGAAGCTTTAGAACTGTTAGGGGAACGTGTCCTGTACTTTGACACGGACAGATACATTTACATCAATCACCCGAGTCAACATCACCCTAACATCGAAGGATACTATTTAGGAGCCTGGACAGGCGAGCATCCCGACGACAAGATTCTAAGTTTCGTCAGTGGCGGTCCAAAAAATTACTGCCACGAATACCGGGACAAACAAGGAGATGTGCACACGAAGTGCAAAGTGAAAGGATTGACTCTGAATTATCGTACCAGTCGTGTGGTCAACTTTGGTCAACTTTGGGGTATGGAAAGAAGCCTTGCAATCTGGAGAGGATGGAAACTTTAAAGTGACCACTCACCAACCCAACAAGATTGTACGCTTACCCTCTCACCACATCGTCAGTCGACCCTTGGAAAAAGTATCAAATCGTGTACCAGAAGCGAGTGCGACTTCCCAACCACTTTTTTACTTTGCCGTATGGACATGTCGGTATAAAACATTGGTTGTAAGAGGATAGTCACCCACCAGAAGGATGACTTCGCCACAGCAAGAATCGAGTGAGAAACCCGATGAGAACTCCAAGTTCAAACCCTACCATTTTCCGGTTTTCTTGCCGGACTATTGCGATTGTGCCCGTCGATTGGACACGTTTCAAAAATGGCCTAAGGATAGGAAAGGATTACCTACTTCGCATGTTTTAGCTAGATTAGGATTTGTCTACTTAGGACCTCTGTCAGGATTGGGATACGAAGTACAGTGTTTCGCTTGTGGACTGAAGTTAAGAATGGATCTATGTATCTATAAAGATTCAGCTATTCTGGAACATACTCGATGGTCTCCACGCTGCCCTTACCTTTCTATGGCCTTTCCACCCATTACATTACGGTACAATTATGACGGCACCTTAGAGACGGTACCTTCCTAAACATAAAAAAGGAACGATGTACAAGCTTGAGACTGCATTGTGACTAGTATAAAAAGGGGCTAAATCGATAGTTCATTGTGACTACCAAGACCAAGAGAACAAGATGAATACTTTCAGAGAAACACAAAACAAGTTCAGACAGGCACAATTCAAGTTTGGGGCTTCTGAAGTGGAATGCGATTGTGAGCTTTGCGATGGGAACGATGCTGTACGCTGTAACCTTAGCGATGCCGTAAAGCATCATGGGAACTTTGTTCTCACTACCCCTATCATGGAAAGTGATGTTGTGCGTGTCAAACCTGAGGGATGCGAAAGCGATGCCACTCGTCCTCTTGGACACTTTACTGGGTTTCGTTTTAAAGGTGAATGTCCACCTTCACGTCTACCTCCCTACGGATGTCATCCAGCCCTGAGCAAACTCCTGTCCATGTCACCCAACCCTCATCGAAACGAACCTGTGAAAGACGAATATTCTTTCCCTGTGCGTTTGTCGGAATACTGCGACTTTGAAAATCGTCTTCAATCGTTCAAAGGAAAATGGCCTAAGTATCTGGGAGGACCGAACCCCGAAGAATTAGCCAGAGCCGGATTTTTCTACTTGGGGATAAAGTCAAGTACTTCAGTTGCGGTGTGACACTTCACTACTGGGAACCACAAGATTCGGCCTACCTAGAACATGCTCGATAGTCACCGAATTGTCATTACTTACCCTTAGTGGGACCGAGACATTGAAGTAACTTACCATGTCGTTGACGAAGAAGAAACCAGATTGGCTAGGAGTCAAATGTTGGACATCACCGAAACCAGTATTTAAACTCCATTTCAAAAACGATATTGAATCATTACCTAAAGAACTGCAAGAGAAGATTTACAAGGAAGTTTGGCAGGGGCTTGCCAGAGTGAAATCTCAATGGGTGACTGTAGAACTTTTGTGCCGAGAAATTCACAAGAGGAAAGTGAAAAAAGTCAATCAATGTGTTAGATTTCTCTGGGTCAAGGGTGCATTCATCCTATTATATTACTCTAAACCGTTTACATCAAAAGAGTTCAATGAGATTCTTGATCGTTACCCTGAATGGCAGTGGTCAGAAATTACTCACTATGTTGATTACTTTTGCTCTAGGAGAAGATTGTGAATTGAACGGACTGACCTATTCATGGATACTTTACAAGAGAACATTCGTGCTTTGCCTGTGGAGTTGAGAGAATGCATTTACCGAGAGCTGGTCAAAATACAAGTCAAACGTAAAGAACAGTTGCATCCGTTACGTCACCAGATGTTTAACCACTGGTACCTGAATGGTATAAGAGAACTGATTCGTCAGAAATTGTTTCAATGGTCAGACCTTGTTCAATACTTCCAAGCCACCGATGATCCACGTATTGATAATTTTGGTTACTTCGAGATTCACCTAGTGCAACGCATTGAGGAAGACAAGTTAAAGGATTACCAACATATTTTACGTGGAATCTACTTAGCGGAAGAGGAAACTTATAATCGAAGTTTGAAGTTTAGGTTACAGTTTGGAGCATTTAGATTCCCCACTGAAGAACGAAGATCTCTGGGTAGAAAGTACGTGTATAGTTTCCGAAACAAAGAGAGTATAAAAACAGGCTGCCATGCCACGACTTTTATCACATGTGATTGAACAGATTCCGTGGAAGGAACTCAATGACCATATTCAAACCGTGGATCATTGCAATCAATTATTACAAGAACTGTATCCAATCAATTTGGGTCGACAAGTGGTGTGTGTCTTAGTGACTTGTTTTCTGGAATTTCGTTTGCCAGCCGATTCCTTGTGGACTCTTCACGAACAGTACTTACCACCCAAATGGCCTTAAATGTCCACGAAATACTCCTTTTGCTCAAAGCCTTGCGTTTTCATCTGGATACTTCTCGACCTCTACGGGAAAAAAGGATTCGTCAACTTTTAGCTACCGAAGACGTATATGACGATGTGTGTGTAGCTTGTGACTTACACCCCCATTGGACAGATGTCCGTGACTGGAAAAATGGGGGTTTTGAGGCTTGGACCCAAGAAGTGGCCCAGTATGCACGAGAGTTGTTCAAGGAAAAAAGTTACTTTTCAACCTGTGTTAGTGACGGTGCCAGAAGAAGAACCCGTCACCCAGGACAGGACTGTCGTGGACATGCCTGAAAGACCCTTTCGGGAGGACACTTGTGTGACCTTACCCGCTATAGAACTGGTCAGAACATTACCCAAAACATGTTGTACAGACACTTGTGTTTATTACACGTTGATGGTTATCATGTGCCTTTTATCGTTGTACTTAAGCCTTTGGCTTTTATGTATTTTTGTCTTTCGTGTTCATGTTTAAAACATTCAATAAACGTGTCCTGAAAAAGTATATAAACTCTTGTCTTGTCTGTCTTTGTGTCACAAGTGACATTCCTAACACTATGACTACTTCTGCTGTCTCTGCTCCCTCTTCCTCCACTGTCAAAGTCATCGACGAACACTTAGATCGTGCCAGTTGGGAGGCTTTGTATGTTCGCTATCCCTTTAACATGCTCATTGCTATACCTAGCGGTTCAGGCAAAACCGAATTCGTCAAACGCTTGATCGAACATAAACATCATTTGATCGATCGTCCACCTCAACGCATCGTGTGGTGTTACAAAGAGTGGCAATCGGCGTACAGCCTCTTGCGAGAAAGTCAAGGCGATTTCATCGTGTTTGTGGAAGGCATTCCTAAAGAAGACGACGGCATCGTCTCTGACTCCCGTCAAACTCATTTGGTCATTTTCGACGACATGTTAGGAGAAGACGAAGAAGAAATTAAACTGTGGTTCACGTGCAAAGGGCATCAGCGTAATGCCAGTGTCGTTTACATCACTCAAAATTTGTTTCAACAAAGTAAGCCCATCGTACCATCAGTCTCAATGCGCATTACGTGGTCTTGTTTAAAAGCCCTAGAGGTAAATCGCAAGTGCAAGTCTTAGCTAAACAGTTAGGAACGCCTTGGCTGACTCAGGCGTACGACGATGCCACTCAAACTCCACACGCCTATTTACTCGTCGATTTGAAACCTACGACCCCCGATGATTTGCGATTTCGTACCCACTTGTTTCACCACTGGTGCCAAGACGGAGGGCCTGTCTTGTACACGTCTCCGTCCTCGACTTAATTTCACTCAAGAAAAAAATCTATAAAAACCTCAGACACTTTTCGTCTGTCTCACACAGTTTGAACATGACGTCCCTTCAGTCGCATCTACCCGTCAATTGATTCGTGCCTTGTATGGCATCAGTCGAGAAAAAAATCCACAAATACGGGCTCGTGTCTTAGAAGCTAGTCTCAAAGAAGTCTTACGATGGTTCACGGTGACAGCACGTAAATTACTACAAGGGATCATTCAGATTCCTCATCAAACCAAACGCTTTTTTGTTCGAAACAAAGTCGCTTTGACCCAACTGGCCGATCCTCGCATCGACACTCAAACCAAAAGGCAAATCATGATGGAGCGGTACTCTAGGAGGGGTCATCATTCGCTCTCTCTTAAGATGGGATCCTAATGCTCCTAAACTTCTCCCCAGGACAAAAGTCAAGCGAAGCTCCAAGAAGAAAAAGAGCCACGTTGCCAAGACCAACTCCCCAAGGAGACCCGTGTCTCCAAGAACTTCTCCAGTGGCGGGACCCTCCTCTTACCAGACACCACCCCGGAAAAAGAAAAGCCCCCAGAAAAAGAAACAGCGAAAAAGTTCCCAGAAAAAGGAAAGTCCACAGAAGAAATCTAGTCGCAAGAGAGTCACTTCAGCCAGGACGCAAGCTTACACTCGCAAACCACGACCTGCCACAGCGGTGACCCCGTCTCCGGTATCCTCAGGTTCATTCATTTCTCCGTTGATGACACCAAGAACTGAAGAGCACTAGGAGACGTTGATCACACCAAGAACTTCTCCGTTGATAACCCCAAGAACTTCCCCACTGGCAGGACCCTCCAATTTAGTGGCACTGGCCGCTGCTCACAAAGTACCTTCTCCCAAAATGAAAGTCCAAGAGAGATCGGGCATGTTACAAAGTTTACTAGATTTGTCCAAGCAAGAACTGGCTCGATTTAGTCCGTTGCGTACCCCTGCACGACGTGTCATGCCTGTCCTGAAGTTGATACGACGTAAAGACAATCAGTGGCGACGCGTTCCAATATAAAAAAGGCCTGTGACCAAGTAGGGGTATCAGTGTTTTTTGGTGCTGAAGACTCAAAGATGTCACCCTCCAAAAAACATCCCTCTTCTAAAACCCAAGGAAAGAAAAGGAAAGGACTGCCTCCCCGTTTAGTCAAACATGGGGACATGTTATCTGTCCTGTCCAAAGCTTCTCCACCGTTACGAAAAAACTCATTCAATCAGCCTCCAAAGAGGTCATCGATACCGTGTACAAATGTTGTTTGAACGTCTTGAAAGGCACGATCCCTTTGTCCAAACACCAGAAACAATGCTTAGGCAAACATTGTCACGTTCTTTGCCAAATGGTTCAAAAGAAAATCCCCATTCGTCAAAAGAAGACGATGTTGGTCCAACGTGGAGGAATTTTACCCTTCTTGTTAGGCCAATTGCTGAAAGGAGTCTTAGGAAACATGTTGGGAGGACTGGTGGGAGCAAGATAAAAGGGACCTCTGAAGTCCCAAGATCTCAGAATCGGCCCCTGACAACCCCATGGAAGGACGAAAACTAGCTTTAGTGCCTTACAAACGATGGATGGAATACCATCGTTGGCAAGAACAACGCACCCTGCATTTACCTCCCAATCCCAATTTGAGCGAGATGTCCCAGTTACAACACGAATTGCAGTCCTTGATGGATCGCCAAGATTTGTTCGAAACAGAAAAATCGCAAAAGTACGGTCAGCTTTTGCAACGACTGCAACTCTTTCACCAGAAAGCCTCAGACGAAACAGCTCTTCCCACTCTGAAAGATTTTAAGACCTTGATGAAAAGTCCAGCACCATCACCTCTACAACCACCACCAGTGACCAAGACAGAAAAAGGAGAAGAAGAAGGGTTTCAAACTCCTGCAGAAAAAGTACTCAAGTTAACAACACCACCTAGCTGCAGAATTGGATGGATTAAAAAGATGATGACCACTCCTTCTTCATCAGAAGAGAAAAAGAAGGTGAAGACAGAAGTGAAACAAGAACCGATATCCCCTGTTCAGACATCCTCCTCCTCGACACCTATTGCCGGTCGCGCACGCAAAGCATTGCAATCCAAGAAAATACCCCAAGAGAAAAAGAGTAGCATCATCCAAGAGTGGGTGTCTTATTAACACACAAACAAACAAACAAAAAATGGAAAAAGTGTTAGCCAGCATTTATTACGATCCCTCCCATCCTGCAGGTTACGCAGGAGTTCAAAAATTGTATCGTGCTGCCAAAACGCGACTGAAAAGTCTCCGTTTACCTCAAGTTCAACGATGGTTACAAGAACAAGCTACCTATACTTTACACAAACCCATTCGACGCAAGTTTTCCAGAAGTCGCACCCGAGTGGAAGGCATCGATCATCATGGCAAGCCGATTTAGCCGATGTCTCTCATTTGGCCAGCTACAATCGCGGGTACAAATATTTGTTTTGTGTCATTGACGTCTTTTCCAAATTTGCCTGGGTCGTACCATTGACTTCCAAATCGAGCAGTAAGTTAGTGCGAGCCCTGCAACGAGTGTTGAAACAAAGCGGTCGTCACCCTCTTCGATGGCAAACGGACAAAGGCACCGAATTTCTGAACCAAGCTTTCCAAAAAGAATTAAAGAAACGTGACATTCATTTTTTTACCACCGAGAATCCCGAAACCAAAGCCAGCATCGTGGAACGTTTTCAACGCACTTTGAAAGAACGCATGTGGAAATATTTTACGCATCACCACACTCTGAAGTACATCGACATCCTACCGCACCTGGTGCAAGCGTACAACCAATCTTACCATCGAAGCATTGGACGTGCCCCGTAAGAAGTGACTCCCGACAACGAAGTGTTGCTGTTTGAGCGCCTGTTTGGTACGTTCCCGACGAGGGCTGTCCCCAGGAAAAGTGGAGTGTTGGCCGTAGGAGATTGGGTACTCATTGGCAAAACCAAACGCACTTTCGACAAAGGTTACTTACCTAACTGGACGACCGAATTGTTTCGTGTCACTGGACGAGTGCATGGCCGTCATCCTGCCGTCTATAAATTGGAAGACATGAACGGAGAAGTGCTCAAAGGAACGTTTTATTTGCCCGAGTTACAACGTGTCACCAAAAAAGAAGACGACGTTTACGACATCGAAAGCATTCTCGAACGCAGAACCCTTAAAGTGGGCAAACGACGTGTCAAAGAAGTCAAAGTACGTTGGAAAGGATATCCACCCAGTTTTGATTCTTGGATCGACGCTTCGCAAGTCATCGACTATAAAAAGAAGTAACCATCATGCCCTTTCACACAGACGCAGCTACTACTGCTACCACTCCTTCACCCAGTTCCTGTCTGCAAGATTTACAAAAACAACCCTTGTGGGTGTGGTGTGGAGAACGTGTGCCTAAAACACAAATCGTCTTTTTCTGCCAAATATTCGTGGTGTATTGTGTCATCGGGGCAGCCATCGCCAATTTGAGTTTGCAACAAGGAGACAAACAATTGTGGACCATTTTATTGAGCAGTTGCATCGGTTACCTGCTTCCCAATCCCTTCCTGAAATTCTCCTCGAACGGGAACAACGGGAACCTTGTGTAAAGTGCCAGTGTCAGTCACTACTCCAACAACAACAACAACCTCATTTTGGATGGAGACACGGCTCTGACGTCCAGTAACCCCTCGGACAGCCACAGAACTCTGGAATTATGAACAATAACAACCAATTTTACTTCACCTTACCCAGTGACAGTTCTATGGAGGTGTTTCCCAAGAACACGTTGTGCTGTTACACGGCCAAATTACCTCAGGCCATCCAATTAGATCACGAAGCCCATTGGGAAGTGGCTTTAGTAGAAATCATTCACCCAACCCAAGTCCTCAATGTCCTTCCCAATCAAAGTTTTTTTGATGTGGAAGTTCATGACGAACCATTGCAACAGTACCTGGATACCTATGGCAAATATAACATAAAAACCCCTGGCACAAAAAATCAAAAGTACACCACCTATCATTTGTCCATTCCCGCAGGATATTATTTTAGTGGTCAACATTTGGTGAGCACCATAGCCTCCAGGTTTAATGTCGTGTTTATGAAAGCTTTGGAGAGTGTCATAAAAGTGTCACCATGGAATACCACAAAGTAGCTCGTCGCTTCTTGATGAAATTTCCTGAGGGGGGTAAAATCATGTCCATTTTATTTTGTCCTGAATTGTTTGACATGTTGGGCGGAGACATGGACATGAGGATGGCCATGCTCAAGAAAAACGAATTGCCAGTCATTTCCGACAACGATTCTTTTGCCAAGCTATTTCGTTCCCCAGTAGAACTGAACCAAGGACTGAATTTGATCTTTGTGTACTCGGATGTGGTGGAGTATAACGTGGTGGGACACACCTCTGTGCCATTACTGCGTGTCATTCCTTTCAAAGTGGATTCTGTCACGAACGCTGACGAGGAAGGTGGAAACACTTACCACGTTCACCGCGAATTTGTACATCCTCACTATTTGCCTGTCAGTAAGTCTTATTTGGACACGGTCAACATTGCTATAAAAGGAGATCTGGGATAAAATATTCCATTCACCAAAGGAAAAGTCACGGTGAAACTCCATTTTCGAAAACGGTTCTCTCACGACTCGTAAGTCATGTATCCAGTGTACCGAGGGGTTGCTCGACAGCGAGGACACGGTTTAGGAGATATGTTAAAATCGGCTTTTCGTTCGGTGGCTCCACACTGACACAAGGCAAAGAATTTCTCCAAAATGTCATCATCGACAAACAAAACCCTAAAGAAGCCTTCCTGAGGGCAGGCAAGAATGTTTTACTGCAAACGGGTAAAGACCTTTTGGGCCGACGAGAAACACCTATAAATGCCCTGCACGATACCGAGTCAGGCATTCAGCAAGGACAAGGCAGAAAGAGACGACGAAGAAAACACCCTTTCACCAGACTTCACACGTCTAAAGCTAGAAAGACAAAGAAAAGAAGAACCGTTCGAGACTTAGACGTTTTCGATTATTGAAAAACAGAAAAAAATGATGCACCGAGAGTCTTGCGCCTGTTCCAAGTCGGAACTGGATCTGTTTGCCATGCCCCCCACCATGATGACCATGCAAGAATCCCAGTGGGTGGAATTTCATCCCGTCTCCTCTTTGACGGATTCCGCTCCCATCGAGTTTGAAATCAAAGGACAGCCCGAAGATTACATCGATCTGAATAGCACTTACTTGTACTTGAAAGTGAAAGTGATCGAACCACCCAACGCTAACATAGACAATGATGATGTAGTAGCTCCCTTCAATAATTTCATGCATTCCTTGTTTAGCGAAGTGGACTTGTACTTGAATAACAAACTGGTCAGCAGCAGCATGGATACTTACCCTTACCGAGCGTACCTGGAAAATCTCTTTACGTACGGAAAAGAAGCCAAGAACACTCATCTGGATGCTTGCGTGGTATGGAAACCAGACAAAGCGACTAAGTTCAACAGCATTACAGTTGCTGGGGATGCTCAAAATACAACGGGATTTGTAGAACGACGAACGAAAATTCATCTAAGTCGTAGTTTAGAACTGATGGATCGCTTGCATCTAGACATGTGGTTACAAGAAAAGTATTTGCTGAACGGGGTGGATATCCGTTTGAGACTGAATCTCAGCAGTGCCGCTTTCCATTTGATGGCTAATGATGGTTCCACTTACAAAACCAAAATCGAAGAAGCCAGACTCTACGTGCGTCGTGTGGAAGTGTTACCTAAAGTGGGAAACCACGTCAGTCAGACGTTGAGCAGAACGACCGCCAAGTATCCGATACGAAGAGTGGAAGTAAAAACGTTCACCATTCCTGCTGGACAGCGATCCATGATCGAAGATCATCTGTTGCAAGGACAGTTACCCAAATGTTTAATCCTTGGTATCGTCAAGAATTCAGCCTTCAACGGAGCCTACCATGAAAATCCTTGTCCCTGTACGAAGCTACCGGACAGTTAGGAACCAACACCAGTCATAGCATTACGTACGACGATTACGCAGGAGGCTACGCTTTGTGGGCTTTCGATTTCGCTCCAGACCAAGGCAGCGAGAGGGACATTTCCATCCTATAAAATCCGGCCAGATTCGTGTGGAAATTCAGTTTGCGAGTGCACTGCCCCCAGAGAACACAGTGAACGTCATCCTGTATGCAGAATTTGACAATACCATAGAAATCAATAGTGTGAAAGAAGTCATTCTAGATTATTAGAAGCTATGGAAGACTGTTATCCCTCTTTACCTAGTGGAGAAACTTTGAAGATGGAATGTGAGGAGACCGTGGAAGAAGAAGAAGAATCCCAAGACGAAGAAGTTATTATGATGAAGTCAAGATGGCCAGAACAAGAAGCCCATTTAGTCTCCTGTTTTGCTACAGTCCTGGCAGATATAATGAAAGAATTGATCAAGGAAGAGTGCTATGGATGTCACAACGATCATCCCAGTCAAATTCAACACGACAAATGTCTGATGCTGAGTCAAGAAGAAAAATTGGACGAATATCTGGACAAAGCTTGGGATCACTTCGAGATAGAATTCGTGTTGAACGAGTGGTATAAAGGCCTTGATAAACATTATTCTTCTCCATTAACGTCTCTGGAGTGCCGTCGCATCGAATCTCTCTTGGACCAGAGTAAGAAGTCGGAGCTAAACGCCTTTTACTTGTCAGACATTTTCAAGCAAAAAGTCAGGATCGAATTGATCACTTATCATTACCTGTGAAGAAAAAACCACACAAATAAATGGTTACCTGGGAACTTTATTATCTATTGAACTACAGCTCGTACACGGCTTCTTGGAATCCTGTCGTCTGTGCAAAAGATAAACTCCCTCATCGTAAACCTCAAGACCATCAAGCTTATGTGATCAACACGGACGACAGTCATCTCCCAGGAACCCACTGGGTAGCCGTCAACTTTCCTCCAGAAGGATGTGTGGAATATTTCGATTCGTATGGATTGCCTCCTTTGGAAGACGATATCATCGACTTTATGAGAAGAAATGCTCAGACCACCCGATTCAATAATGTGAAATTACAAGGCACAGATTCCTTGGTGTGTGGACAATATTGTGTGTATTTCCTGCATCACCGCAGCCTGGGCTATTCCTTAAAACATTTAGTGACTCATTTTGATCCTCGTTCTTCTTCTAGAAACGATGTGAAAGTAGATCAATGGTTTTGTGACCATTATGCTTATCTTTTGTCTCAAGCTAGGAAACGTAGTGTCCATCAATGGCCTAATGACTTCCAACAATGGAAATCACAATTTCATTCACAACGTTGTCAACCCTGTCCAAAATAATGTGTTAGTTGAAAAAAATGTTTGTGATTTGAAAAATAATGTTTAATGTTATAGTGTTTGATTATTGTTAGTGTTAAGTGATTCTGAATAAAAATGTTGTGTTTTGAAGAAAAAATGCATTTGTGGTTTGTTTGGCTATAGGAATCTTGATTCATGCTCTTTGATTTCTTACTATCCCTCTCATGATACTCATTGAACGTTCCGGCTCGAAAACCGTGTAAGGATATTTTCCTTCACGTCCGCGCTTTGACTTTAAAAAACCGGGGTAGCCTCCAGTCTAACCATCCATTGTTGATTCATCCTCCTACGAAGATGTGCTCCAAACTAGCTAAGCTAAACGAAGCCTACGTGAATTTGCATAGGCTCAGACACAGTCTGATACCGAAGCCAGAAGAAATTGAGAATGTGAGAATGTTAAACGTCACTGAAGACCTGATAGAAGAGCTCTTCAGAGAAGAAATGAACAGGGAGAAAGAAGAATGGACAGAGAAGTACAGACTTCAGAAACAACAGAGAGAGCAGCAACAGCAACAACAGCAGCAGCAACCTGACAGAGGCTTTGTCGATTGTCATATCGACACCAAAGAGTTCTTCTTCTCTTTCCGAAGAAGCAGACCTATCGTCAGAAAGTCTATCGTCAGAGGACGTCGCATTCTTAGAAACTAAAAGATTGCCATAACAAACAAAAGAAACCCCAGCCCTTTTCAGGGCTACCCATACCTCTAGAAAAGAAATAACAATCGATTTGCCAGTGTGTGTATCTAGAGTAGTGTGAATATAAACACTCACTCTTTTCTTGTGTGATTCTATATATTTATGTGTGTGTGGGTGATTGTAGGCGCTCAAGTAAGTTTGTGTGAATAGCAGATTATGATCATGTTTTTTGCTGTTTGACGTGCGTGGAGAGTAGATTTGGGGTTTGATTTGACTGCTTTGCGTATGTGGATAGTATATTATTTGTTTCATGAAATTTTTTTAGAATTGTGATAGGTAGTATAAAAAAGTCAGTGAGTGTTTCTTTTAGGTCCGCGCGTTGTTTGGTCATGATCTAGGTAATATAAATTTTGTTTTAAGGGGATGTTTTCCTTCACGTCCGCGCTTTTAGTATAAATTGAAAACTGATCGTCAGTTGGGCTACCCATCGTCGACCTGTTAACAGCAAGACAATGAATACAAGAATTGCAAAGCTTCTAGAACTCCAGATGCACGTGGAATATGCCAGGCGTATAGTAAATGAGCTGGCTGCAGAGGCCATAGTAGAAGAGGCAAGGATAAAGAAAGAAGAGGAGGAGAGACAGAGAGAAGAGGAGGAAAAGAAAATAGGAGAGAGGATGTTGTATAAAATTCCAGAGACAGAGGATTGGGGTGCTGAAGCCAATCATCCTCCCTCTGCGCTCCCAGTCAAAAGAAGAGTGAAAGGAGATTGGAGTAGAAGATGTGTCTGTAGTGCCAGGCCTGGAAGGTGCCATCATTAACCAGGTGCCCTGGAGTTCAAAACAAACAGCCCTTTGCAGGGCTACCCAAACCTTTAGAAAAGAAATAGTAATCCATTTGCCAATGTGTGTATGTAGAGTAGTGTGAATATAAACACTGACTCTTTTTTCCTAGTGTGAGTGTATGTGTTTATGTTTGTAAGCGCTCACGTACGTTTGTGTGGATAGTAGATTATTGGATTTTGTAAGCGCTTAAGTTGGTTTGTGTGGATAGTAGATTTGGGTTTCATTTTAATGCTTTGCGTGTGTGATAGTAGATTTGGGGTTTGTTTATTGTTGATTCGCGTATGTGGATATTAGATAATATGAGATGAGAAAAGTAGGGGATGTTTTCCTTCACGTCCGCGCGTTGTTTGGTCATGATCTAGGTAATATAAATTTTGTGTCTTAGGGGGATGTTTTCCTTCACGTCCGCACTTTAACTATAAGAACCCACAAAGTTCGTCATTCACACCATTCTGAAAAGAATAAAAAGAAGATGGCTTCGAACCACCTTGATAAAATGAAAAAATTGCAAGACGTCCTGGACAATTTGGGCATGATGGAGCAAATGTTAGTTAGGCTAAACGAGGATCACTATTCTTATAGTCCCCATCGAGTGAAGATGGAGATTAACAACTTACAAAAACTAAAGGAAATCATCAGTGATCTGTTGAAAGAAATAAAGGAGGAGAAGGAGGATGAAGAGGAAAGGATAAGGATGAGAGCATGGAACGAAAAAATTGAAAAAGAAGAAGAAAATGAGAAGAGGAAGAAAGAAGAGGAGGAGAAGAAGAAAGAAGAAAAAGAGAAGGAAGAAAAGAAAGAAAAGAAGAGAAAAAGTGTAGGACAGAAAATAAGAAGCTGGTGGAGAAATAGAAGAAATTATATGAAGAAAACCAAAGGCCCTTTTCAGGGCCACCCACATTTCTCGAAAAAGAGATAGACTTTCAATTGCCTACCCTTTTTTATTTTTTTTTTTGTTTAAAAAAAATAGAGACCCCTCCCTGTTTCAATTTTCGTATGTTCCATTTCCATAGACCCATCAGGTCGGGACCTTATTAAATAGGGTCCCGACCCTGTTCCATTTTCCCTTGTCGCTCAACAGACCCACAGTCTATTCCCATGTTAAATTCCCCTTGAGGCTAGAGTGGCCCAAGACTTTTTCCCATGTTAAATTCCCCTTGAGGCTAGAGTGACCCAAGACTTTTCCCCATGTTAAATTTCCCTTGAGGCTAGAGTGACCCAAGACTTTCCCATGTTAAATTCCACTTGAGGCTAGAGTGACCCATAATTTTTCCCCATGTTAAATTTCCATTGAGGCTAGAGTGACCCAGGGGGTTCTGTAATGCTAATTCCCATTGAGGCTAGGGTGACCCCATTCACTACTCTTGTAGCTCGAATCATTGTGTATGTAAGTACTTGTAGCCCGACCCGTTGTGTATGTAAGTACTTGTTGCCTGAATCTTTGTGTATTTAAGTACTTGTAGCCCGACCCCTTTGTGTATGTTAGTACTTGTAGCCTGAATCCTTGTGTATGTAAGTACTTGTAGCCCGACCCCTTGTGTATGTTAGTACTTGTAGCCTGAATCCTTGTGTAAGTACTTGTAGCCCGACCTCTTGTGTATGTAAGTACTTGTAGCCCGACCCTTTGTGTATGTAAGTACTTGTAGCCTGAATCCTTGTGTATGTAAGTACTTGTAGCTCGAATCATTGTGTATGTAAGTACTTGTAGCCCGAACCTTTGTGTATGTAAGTACTTGTAGCCTGACTCCTTTTGTATGTTAGTACTTGTAGCCTGAATCCTTGTGTATTTAAGTACTTGTAGCCCGACCCCTTTGTGTATGTTAGTACTTGTAGCCTGAATCCTTGTGTATGTAAGTACTTGTAGCCCGACCCCTTGTGTATGTTAGTACTTGTAGCCTGAATCCTTGTGTAAGTACTTGTAGCCCGACCTCTTGTGTATGTAAGTACTTGTAGCCCGACCCCTTGTGTATGTAAGTACTTGTAGCCTGAATCCTTGTGTATGTAAGTACTTGTAGCTCGAATCATTGTGTATGTAAGTACTTGTAGCCTGACTCCTTTTGTATGTTAGTACTTGTTGCCTGAATCCTTGTGTATTTAAGTACTTGTAGCCCGACCCCTTTGTGTATGTTAGTACTTGTAGCCTGAATCCTTGTGTATGTAAGTACATGTAGCTCGAATCATTGTGTATGTAAGTACTTGTAGCCTGAATCCTTGTGTATGTAAATACTTGTAGCCCGAACCCTTGTGTATATAAGTACTTGTAGCCGGACTCCTTGTGTACGTAAGTACTTGTAGCTCGAATCCTTGTGTATGTAAGTACTTGTAGTCCGACCCCTTGTGTATGTTAGTACTTGTAGTCTGAATCCTTCTGTATGTAAGTACTTGTAACTCGAATCATTGTGTACGTAAGTACTTGTAGCCTGAATCCTTGTGTATGTAAATACTTGTAGCCCGACCCCTTGTGTATGTTAGTACTTGTAGCCCGACTCCTTGTGTATGTAAGTACTTGTAGATTGAATCATTGTGTATGTAGGCACTTGTAGCCTGAATCCTTGTGTATGTAAATACTTGTAGCCCGAACCCTTGTGTATGTAAGTACTTGTAGCCCGACTCCTTGTGTATGTAAGTACTTGTAGCTCGAATCCTTGTGTATGTAAGTACTTGTAGCCCGACCCCTTGTGTATGTTAGTACTTGTAGCCCGACTCCTTGTGTATAATTTAGCAAATAAAATATGTTTAAACGAACATTTAATGTTAAATAGAGTACAGATGATGAACCAAATATTTACTTCTGGTTATTGTTTTATTTTATTTTTCTTTTTTAAAGTCGATCGTAATTGAAAATAAGTGTTTCTCAAAAGAAGGAAAACAAATGAATCGGACGTTCTCTAAACACAAACACATTTACACACATAAACACAAGTACATACTCACACGTTTCTGAAGAACGTTTCTTTAATCGCCACGAAAATTATTTTGTGTTTTCATAAAATTATATGCAAAGACGAAAACTTTGTGAAACGGTCAGTAGGATGAAAAAAATCTAATGTCTTTATTCATCCATTTGAAGCTAGTTTGTATTATTTTGATTGGTTTTTAGTAAATGATATTCCATTTATCTGCCCGATAAGCTTATGCCATAACATTTCAGGTTTTAGTTTCACAAAATTTCATCTCAAATTGATGTTGCAAATATCTTGCATATTCTTGCATTATTATGAGTTTTAAGAGGTAGCGGTAATAACAACAGACTAAAACGATTCTGAAGCTGCTACACAATTTTTCAATCGAGACTATTTTTATTTACTAAAAGGAAATGGAGAAAATCCTCATATTTTTCTTACAGAAGAAAGCGAGATTATTTTCGAGAGATTCCCAGATATTACGATTGTATTACAATCCTCAATGCCGGCTGCTTACTTAATTTTTTTTTTTGGGAGGGGGTGGGGGTGGGGGGCAAATCCAGTATTAAGAAAAAATAAAATGTCAACTTGGAGTAGAAAATATGAGATGTTCAGTGGATGAGGAACGCCTACATAATTTGATGGCTGTGTTGCTAAGCAACACCTAGCATTGATCTTTTCATCGTGTTATTTGTTACTGGTTCGTCTAATACAATTTGCAATATGGCCATTGTCTTGAAGAAATTATGGAATTTAATACTATTCACATCTGTATGGTTTCAAAATAAAAATTTGTTTTTTAACAGAACATGAAGCAACTTTGAACTGTCATACTCTAGTTCAGTAGACAATACGTCTTCGCCCACACATTAAAGTAATACATAATTCAAAGTGACACTAAAATTAAACAGGGCATGTAGTTATAAATGTTTCAGTGCATAACAACGTATTTCTTGTAGATTTTACAAGTTCTGCATTTTTAGATTAGGGCTAAATAAAAAGAGGACGATCTGATTCTTTACAAAATACACGCTTAATTTAAACGTTATAATATTTAATTTTGTAGTTTTAATATGGGTTTAATTTGTGACCAGTTACGTTATTAAAGGGCAAGAACTGAGTAGTCCAGCACGATTGCTGAATCAGACATATTTTTGTTTTGTCAAAAATTTTCGAAGGAAGTGTTATTGTTTCTATATACATGTTGACGTTATGAATGAAAAGATTTGCATACTAATATTTACTACATGACTATTGTATTATTAATCTTAATATACCCACATCATAATTCTTGTATATCTAACACGTGGAAGCACACCTTTATGACGTCATAAAGGTAGGTTAATGCAAAGGAAAGGTGAAAAGTCTGAGAGGTGCAAATATATTTCAATTTCATTTCAGTTATTTCCCTGCAGTATTCTACAGTCCAGTAAATATAATCTTACAAATGTTGGCATTTCCAATGGAAATTAATGAAAATTCTAGAATAATTTTAATCTTTTGCTCACCAAGGCGACTTGTTTTTCAATATCCATTTAAGTTAAATGGTTTTTATTTGAAATGAATATTCATGTTCGATCCTCAATGTTATCATCTATTTTTAATTTTATACTGTTAACTGTCTTAGAATTTTATATCTTTCAAGCAGCAGTTCTATCGAATTATTAAATGCTAGTTTTTCTTTTGTTTGAAAAGACTAAGTTTGTAATAATCACTTTCCAAAATTTTTTTTTTATATACTGGACTTAATTTAACGCAGTAGTTGAGATATAATTATTGACCAAACTGGATGGCCAGTAGTTGAGAAGTAAGCGCATAACCAGGGCGATCCCGACCATATAGGCGAGCTTGTCTAAGGCGCCAGGCTTTATGGAGCGCAAAAGTAGACGAAAGTGGTTTTTCTTTCGGGGGTGTGTGTGCACCAAAGTCATAGTTGTAGAATGTCAAAAACGTTTGGAATGGTCTCGAGCATGATTTAGGTATGGAATTCTAATAGTATTTAATAAAGAGAAGATTAGATTCCTTTAACGTGTAAGCATTTTTCTCAGTTACACAAAACGTTCTAACAACTTAAAGTATTTCCGACGATACAGATGTCGGGCATATTGTGGTATTGGATTCAGACGAAACCGGAAAGCCCATGTGACCCAGAGGAAACCGCTGACGTTGAATAGGCGATAACGTGCCCTTGTACATGTCGAAACCTGGAATGATGCAAGCCCTAAAGAATGTTATCTATCAATTTCTCACCAGGTTTGTTGTATTATAGAACGGTTACAAATTTCGCGATAAAAGAAACTACGGCATTCAAAATGAAAAACTCAACTATAACAAATGCAATAGTTCGTGATTTCAAAGTCTCACATTTTTCACTGCATAAGTCTACCCTCACCCCCGACCGCGGCATTGACCCTATTACGACTACTTGGTCTTCAACTAAGAAACAGAAATGAGCCAAAATTAGCACGTTTTGTAAAATTCAAGAAATAGTTTATTTCCCCATAATACAAAGTGAAAATTTAAAAAGAACTTACAGTGTTGTGATTTAAATTACAAATAGCCCATAAGTTTCTATTACAAGTCCTCATGAATAAAGGTCTAATTAAATTCCAGTGGTATTTAAAACAATATCCAATGCTACATGTGAGTAAATGCTTATAGTGGGCATGAGATGTGACAACAGCCTTTTGATGAATCACACAAATGTAATCCAAAATGTCCTTATCTGAATTCACTAGCTAATGTTGCAGTCCGAGAATAGTATAGATGAGCACTTCGCATTGACAGTGAATAATAATTTGGAAAAATGATTCCACCCAAATGAAATATCAAACACAACAATACAAGTGATTCTGCCCCATATGTTAAATGCATGAATGAGTAATTTATCAAGTAACTAAGATTATATATTTTTTTTTAAAAGTAGAACTAGAATGAGGGTCAAAAGCTCATTCTAGAAAATCCTAAGTTGTCAACAGATAAAATCTGTTACAAAAATTCAAATAAAGAATGTGGTAAACATCATGAGGACCAGGTTTTCATGAAGGAATTCAAGTATCCCAGATCCAGACCCAAAATAAACATATTTCCTTCCACTGATCCTACTATTTAACCCACAATCATAGAGAAAGTTTAACTATGTATATTTTCTTTAAGAAATAAAAGTTACTGGTCAGGTACACAATAAACTTGATTTTAGACAAAGTCAAGTCCAACATACAATGATACAAAGCAAATAACCATGGAGAAAAGCTAACCAACAATGCCAATAAAATATAAGTAACATAAACAATGACCAGAATTATTGTCGGCATGCATGTATTAAGTTTTATTTATGTAGGACAAAACATGTTGAGACCTGAATTGAGGGTGGGGGCGGGGACCCATGTTCCCTAAGCTCTTTTTGAAACGGTAAAGTTTATATTTTGTGCACAAAGTTAACGTATAAAAAAAGAATACACATGATTGTAGGAATCTTTTTGTCATTGTTTGCTCTCTGTAATAGTCATAGGTCGTAAATTTACATTGTACATGGGTTGTGTTAAAATAAAAATTAAATATCACTTGATGCATCAACAGTATATATACATGTATATTACTATGATGTCAAAGTGGTGGTGGTGGTGGAGGTTTGACAGTTCGACGTCGTTCTTCTGTACGCTACATCATCGTTCTTAAAGCTACGTGTTAACAACTGACGCACGTCCATTTACAATTACTATATACCGTTTAAAGACTGACACAACCATGAATCACACACCACAATCCGAGATCAAAGAATCCCACTAAATAGGACAGCATTATTAATCACAAAACAATCACCATACACTTAATCAGTGATTACGTGATGTTTTATGACCTCCATTCAACATTCAAGGATTATGTAGACTGAAAATAGCATGTTGACGTGAACTTGACAATTCTACCTGGATTTATGAATGAAAAAGTACATGTGCTCTATACACGTGACGTGACCTCACGTTTATAATGCATCCTATAATGTTAGAATACCAATCATAACACTATTGACATTAACCCAAATGACTCAAATAAAATGACTCAAATAAAATGACTCAAATAAAAGCTATATTACAAAATAATATGTGATATCCATAACAGCATGTGAAACTGGAAACTCATCCATTGCCTAGCTACATCGTTCGTCTATTCAGTTTGTATTGACTTTTTTTTATCAGTTTGTAGTACTCTCTCTCTCTCTCTCTCTCTCTCTCTCTCTCTCTCTCTCTCACACACACACACACACACAGTTACTTTGCACTTGTTTCTCGAACGAGTTAAACTTTATCATATACACGTAACTATGAGATGAGAACTTGTTGTTGTTGTTGTTGTGGGGTTTAACGCCATTTTTCAGCACACGATAGGCTATGCATGGCGGCCAGTATTAATGGTGGAGGAAGAACCCGGGAAAACCCCGGGAAGAACCACCGACCCACGAGAAGCTACTGGCAAGCTTTCTCACATACCCACATTGGCCGAATCCTAGACTCGAAGCCACGCAGACAGAGGTGAGATGGCAGTGATCCGTTACGGAGAGCGCTTTATACCACTCGGCCACTCCGGGGTCCGGATGAGAACTTGATTTGAATTGGTAAATTTCTCTTACAAGGAACAATCGATAAAACTAAACTGGTACTTTCAATGATGTGCTCGAAGATTGCTACGCATTTGTGTTTATTCCTGCTCCTGAAAAACAAAGAAATTTCAGCACAAGACACCACAGATAGTAAAGGAGTGTAGTGGATAATCGCCCATTGCTTGCTATGCTGCCTTAGTGTATGTATCACAATTAATAGTGTTATTTAAACTTTAACACTGTTATAAGTATGAAAAGTTCCAGACATATATTTATTCATATACATAACAAATAAAGGCTGTGTAGTACAATCAACACTAAACAGGAAAAATACAAGAAAACAATACTCTGAGAAAAACCATCTTGATTGCAGTAGAAAGAAATACTTATCGGTTTGTGTTTGTTTGGATCAAGAAACAGGTAATAAACGTGTTGCATATATTACATTTGCCTAAAATAACGAAGAAATGTAATCCAGAATTAATTGCATCACACACTTCTTCTAAATACAGAAAACACGTATCAATTTTGCATTCCACATACGTTTATCAACAATAAGTTGAAACTGGAGGTTTTAAATATACATGGCGGATGTCTGTATCTTGAAGTTAAAACAATGACATATATTCAAATGGCAGTAGTTGATACAAATGATAAACAAGTCTATTCAAACTTGACCGATTATTGGACCTCCATTACTAGAAAACCTGAGCATCAAGACGTGTTTAACAGTATACGATCAAAGCACGATGATGGAAATCCTTCCAATAACAAAACTTGTTCAAACCCAAGTTATTCTGGCTGTTGTGTTACATAATCAAATTACTGAATGCTAAATCCATTGTTAATCTTTAGTTGATACAGAGTTATGAATAATACATGAATACTTATAAAATTAATTGATCACTACTCAGACAAAAATCTTGTATTCCTTATTGACTCAAATTAGAAATAGGGAAGCCTCCTGATTCACCATGCATCATATACGACGGTGCTACATTGCGTTTAGGTGGCAGATTTGGTGTTGTTAAACACATGATTTCAGAGCCATATAGTAAAATAGGAATAACTATACAGAGAATGGGAATAGCAAAATAAGAGATAAACAAACGTTTGGCTCAGTATTTGATGGGAAACGAAACTTTGGATGATATTAATTTCGGTTTGATTAGTACGTCTGTCTCTCGTTTTGAAATATGAAATAAGAATGAAACACCAGGTGGTAACATTGTTAAAGAAAGATTCGGCTACAGATGTAATTGATGAAATCCAAACGCAGAAACAGATAAAGGTGAGGTAAATGCAAAGGAAGAGAGAGAGGAAAAGGAGATGAACAGAGAAAAAGAAATACAAATACATTGGGCGGAAATGGATAGCTAGCAAGAACGAGAGAGAGAGAGAGACAGACAGACAGACAGACAGAGACAGAGACAGAGAGTTAGTACTTGAGGCATACCGACAAAGGTTTAGGAATTGTATGAAATAAACTGGAGAAATCCATTTCTAATATTCTTGGCATCAGACAGATTAAATATTCTCCCAATCAGCCTGAAAGTCAAGAGACTTTGGAGAGATTTAATCAAACTTTGAAGAACATACTTTGGTCATACTGCTTTGGTACAGGTGTGTTCATAAAGGTGAGGGTGTTCATTTTCTGACATTTGCCTTCAGGAAATCTGTTCAAGAATCATTTGGCTTTCGTTCTTTTGTAGTAATGTTTGGACAAAGATTAATCTTCTTGACTATGTCTCTGATTTCAAATATAATTTGACAAAGACCTGTGAAGTAGCAAGAACCAATCTTTACTCGGTCACAATAAAATTAAGGTATGACAGAACTAAAAAGAAAAGAAGTTTTCAACCTGTTGATAGGGTTCTAGATCTCTTGCCCATACCTCAAAATCTACTTCGGGCTATATTTTGTGGCCCTTATTCAATTGTAAAGAGAGTAAATGACTTAAGTTATAGCATTAACACTCCTGGGAGGCGGAAACAGAAACAACATTGCCATACACATTTGTTAAAGGAATTGTTTCGTAGAGATGGCCTAGCTAATAGATCGGTAAATTTATTTGTACTTGTACCACATAGTGAAGTTATAAACGATAGAATGCAATCTGACAGTTTCACACCCACAAGAAAGGAGTGAAATAGCACAGCTATTATATGAATATGAGCACTTGTTTTCTGATGCTCCAACATGAATGAATACAATTTATCATGCTATTGTAAGTGTCGATTCTACAGGATGAATCCTCTCAAGCAGGAATGTTTGAAAAAGAAATGCAATATTTGCTGGAGGATGATTTCATAGAACTAGGTAAGAGTAACTGAAGTTCAGAATGTATTCTAAACCAGATAATATATTCCACATAATTACTTACTATAGAAAATCAAATGGTGTTACTAAAACAGATTCATTTCCAATGCCAAGAATCGACAAAACAGGAAATGCAAAATATGTCACCAAGTTTTACCTTTTAAAAAGATGCGACCAAATTCTATTCACGGGAAGAGGAAAAGAAATTTCGGTGTCTGCAACTCCAGATGGACTTGATCAACATAAAGTGATGTCGTTTGGTATGAAAAATTCTTCGTCAACATTACAGCGTTTAAAACACATGATTAATTTGATATAATTGTAATGCTCACATCGACGACGTAATCGTCTATAACAATACCTGTTAAGATCACTTGTAAACTATTTGGAAATTCTTTGATGCATTTATGACAGTTAATTGAGGTAAAAGAGAGTTTTGCCGTGCTTGTTTACATTTAGAGGACGTATTGTAGGTCACGGTAACGTTAAACATATAGACGTTAGGCTAAGGCTATCTCTGAATTCCTAGCGCCGGTCAGTAAAAAGCAACTCATGCAATGTTTCGTTATGGCTGGATATTATCGGAAATGTAATGAGACAGATAAACTAAAGACCATACGTAAGAGTACATCAGTTCTTTCAGCTCCAAATTTCAATCAATTATTTAAAATGTTATGTTGATATAAATGACGTTGTGGTTGGTGGAACATACATTAAAAAATATAAAAATGGCGTGGATCATGCAATGTTTTTTTTCTTCAAAAAACAAACTAGCACGATATAAATTATTCCACAATCGAGAAGAAAGTTTGGGCTTTGATATTGCTTTGCAACAGTTTAAAGCGTTAATTAGTTCAGCTTTGATTAATTATTGTACTCAGTGATCACATCCCCGTTACTTTCATGAACAAAGTGAGGGAAAAAAAACCCCAGAGATTGTTGAGATTGATGCAGGAATACAACATTATCATTAGGTGAAAGATGACTCGATTGCATATGCGCTCTCACGTGTCATTAGTATATAAGGATCTGGTAAATCCATTCCCATTTTAAGTTCAGTCTGTGGAATCATTTACTGTTGTGTTCAGATATAATTTGAGACGAATCATTTATTTAAATTATTGAATTAGAATTACAAAGTCTCATTGTCTTTTTGGACTACAACATTATTTTGGGATTATTGTGAATTCTTTCAAAGAAACTCTGAATTATTTAATATGATTCATCAAGAATGCTGGTGCATCAACACATTAAATATTGGATTTCATTTTAAACACTATACTTTGTGAACTAGTGATATAACATGTTTGAGTCTGGGATTTAATTTATATTACTGTATGATGCCCTTAAATTTTAAATATGCAGCTTAGAGAAATACACTATTTATTAATTTTACTACAATTGTTGGTTTTGCTTCTTTCTGATACTTAGTTTAAGACCATAGAGTCTTAAAACTATACAGTTAAATGGGAATTATTATACAGTTAAAAGGGAATTATTTTACAGTTAAATGGAGAATTATTATACAGTTAAATGGGAATTATTATACAGTTAAATGGGAATTATTATACAGTTAAATGGAGAATTATTATACAGATAAATGGGAATTATTATACAGTTAAATGGAATTATTATAGAGTTAAATGGAATTATTATACAGTTAAATGGAGAATTATTATACAGATAAATGGGAATTATTATACAGTTAAATGGAATTATTATACAGTTAAATGGGAATTATTATACAGTTAAATGGGAATTATTATACAGTTAAATGGAATTATTATACAGTTAAATGGGAATTATTATACAGTTAAATGGAATTATTATACAGTTAAATGGGAATTATTATACAGTTAAATGGGAATTATTATACAGTTAAATGAAATTATTATACAGTTAAATGGGAATTATTATACAGTTAAATGGGAATTATTATACAGTTAAATGGAATTATTATACAGTTAAATGGGAATTATTATGCAGTTAAATGAGAATTATTATACAGTTAAATGGGAATTATTATACAGTTAAATGTGAATTATTATACAGTTAAATGGAATTATTATACAGTTAAATGGGAATTATTATACAGTTAAATGGGAATTATTATACAGTTAAATGGAAATTAGTGTACAGTTAAATAATAATTATTATACAGTTAAATGGGAATTAGTATACAGTTAAATGGGAATTAGTATACATTTAAATGGGAATTAGTATACAGTTAAATATGAATTACTATACAACCAATGAGAACAGTATTTATTTTAGCTGTCTTGTTTACAGTATAACAATATTATTATTGCTTGATCCATCTTTTGGGAACTCTTAGAACTTTCCATCATTGGCTAATGAAACACTCAGATAAAAATAGGAGCCATTTCTAATAATTCTTGACCAAAATAATATCGTATTCACGTATTAGTCGTATTAACTTAAGTTTCTATATTTCAGCTGCAGTAATAACAAAGTACATTTAAAGTAGTTCAAGCGTTTCTGCTAACATACCAGTATGGTCTGCATATAAAAGTACATATTATGTGATAGATGCATCGAGTTCTTCAACAAACGTTCCTGAAACAGTTTGAATCCAGAAAACAGTAATTTTCACAGAACCTTTCCAGATGAACAAGAATATATAAAATAATTACGGAAGGAAATATTCCCACTAAAGTACGCCAGCAGGAATGAAAGAATGGGGGATAACATGACATCTATCTGGCATACGATTTATTATTGATCTACATATTCATAATAAACGATAAACGTATACCGGACATTCCAAACTTTAGTAATGTATAACAAATACCTTCACGCAACAGAATCAATGAAAGGACAGTATAGTTTTGGGATAAGTTCAACAAAAAATCTGTAAGATACCAGCAAAGTATAAACATTGTCATGAGTGAAATAGTCTTTCTAAAGCCATAGTGCAATCTAAAATTAATTATACCAGTAAAAGATTTACTAGTACCGCTTAATATTGCAATCGGCTTGTAATTTCTTGTAACTTTATTTCCTTCATCACCTAAATTACTATTGACTGACTGTATAATACATGTTAACCATGCATCTTTATTAATAGCAGTAGAAGATATAATATTACAAAGCTTAACTTAAACATGCTCACGTGTATGCTGGATATATTCGTTTGTACTACCGCACACTTCGTCATCCTTATTATTCATAATGATGCAGTTGCTTTTCTAATATCGCTTTCGATTATCGCGCATTTAAAGGATCTGACTAATATCGCTTTCGATTATCGCACATTTAAAAGGATCTGACTAATCTAGACTATACAGCTTATCAGTTAATGATCTGAGAAAGGTATGGTTTGGGGATCTATGTTACGTACAATAAACCTGTGTCGAAAGATACACAGCGAACAGGGCAAATGGGTTTTTGCTATATTTTCATGCGGTTTTGTGACTGTTCTCTATTAGGTGTTTACGTTGTACACTGATAAATAGATGGTTTTCTAAAACGGCAGAATTGGCATAAAATATGCATCTTTTTCTCTGTAGATGCATAAACGACACGGACTGAGAGTCACAATGACGTATACAATTTTCCCTTAAAATACGCAGTGTCAGTTATGCGTAGAGTCACCTATTTACGTTGTCAAGAATAACCACTTATTTAAGGTTTGCTTTCATGCAGAAAGATGTAATTGATGTCGAGGAGGATTTTTGACAATGCAATTGCACAACATTATAAATCACCATTATAAATAAAGTATATCATTCATTGGTCTGAAAATAAACTTTATTGACGAATTAATTGGCCTGGAATTTCAGAGACTTATTTTCTTCGAAATAAAATAAATGACATATTTTATGCCGTGCTAGTGAGCATCAAAACCTTCAAAAGTTGTCAGTAAGTTCAGATGATAATTTATCTCATAATTAAAACATGTTTTGCAATAGCGAATTCAAGGTAGTTTTTGGTCACATAAATCAGATTGTTAAGCCGATTTCTAGTTTAATGTAATGATTATATTACCTTGATCACGAGACTGTTTTTGAAGGAATAAAATTACAGAAATAAACAATTTAGTACCAGAACAACTAATTAATATTTTTCAATAAAACATTAATTTAGAGAATGATAAATGTAGGAACGAAAATCATTGGTAAATGATACGAAAAAAAGAGGCTGAACGAGTGAAAGTTAAATGTGGGCAAAGTCTGTGACGGACAATTTCACAGTGTGGTTAATAGTATGGGAAACTAAATAATACAACAAGGCAATAATTTTAATGGAGCAAAATCTGGTGACTAAATGGAAAATTCCAATGCCAACTTAGATATTCTTACTCGAAGAACAAACCCTGGATGGTAATGCTGAGGTGTGTGTATTTTGTTTTTTTCCAAGTTCATGTTGATGCATATGCAACCAAGAGCGTGTACAACTTGGCAAATACCGATTAAAATACTCTTGGTTCATTAACTACTCACAATTATGTGTTATATTTATTGCATTATATTCCATGCGTTCTTAAAGTGCAATTTATATTGCGAAGAAAGCAATCGCTAAAACCGTTATTTTATTTAGTGTTTCTAAAAGTACATTTTATGTGTTGTTTTGGGATAGGAAGCTTTTCACGGCTCTCTTTATGTTCAAAAGTTGAAGCAATCATAAAACGAGGATCTCATTTAATTTTACCCATTTTTTCATGCATTTCATTTAATGTATTAATTGAGCTAAATAAGAACGGTGCCATTAACCAATTCATTATTTTTTGTGTGCGGTACTAATTAATCATTTAACACTATAACTTTTCATACCGAATAACAATTAATGGTAATCATGATACTAGATTGAGACTTCAGTGAGAACCTTCAGACAGACGAACGGACTGACGGACTGATGAATGTATGGATGGACAGACGGACGGGTGGATGAATGGATGATTTTTATATCATATACCTTTTCCGAATATAGTTTAAATCGTCGAAACGTAAAGTTACACAGATAAAATATTGACGAATTGAAGATATATGAGATTTTTGCGAGACCGGTTATGTAGCGGCAATTTTCATTCATAATTACCAGTTTAGTTGTTTCTCAATTATTTTGACAGACGATCGATCAGTAAATTAATGAGTTACAACCTATGAAACATTTAGATGTGTGTGATTAAACTAATGGTTTTTGAAATATGAAACAACTGATATTAAGCTTACCGATTCGCTTCAGTTCTTTTTTTTTCAAGGGGCGGTAGCGTTGCTTCCTAATTGCTCTTAATCCTTACAGAGAGAATGCACCCACCATGTAGACCACATAATTTGAACTGCAGTTTCGTGATAGAATAATGCATTGTTACCTACCATAAGCGGAATATGCCTCCCGGCTTTCATGTATGTGCAAATTCGGGATGAATTGAAGTCCACTATCTAATGAACCTCCACATACCAACCCAATTAAACGGCCACGAAGGTGGCATTAGGGAAATTTCAAGCATATTGAATTAATGAGCATCGAACATTTTCTACCGAGTCAAGACACGATGGCCTTGGATGAACTCCACACCGAAATCTCCGTGACGAGCTTAAAGGAGACCAGAAACCAATGGAAATATAGAATAATAATAAAAGTACTATAGCAGAAAACCTTATTCTGAAGTATCATCTGCGACCGTAATGCCAATATTTAAATATTGGCCTATCTTCTAGGAGCTGAATTTCAGTGACCTCGTATGCAAAATTTCCGCGCCTATTCGGTTACTTTCAGGATGTGACGTCATAGTAGCGACTCCAGCAGCCCAAGTGGGAGTTGCCAGAGTAAAAGACAATACCGTTTTGCATTGCTTACGGGTATAATAGAACATTAAGAAAAGCCTGTTGACATAAAAAAAATTCTTTTCCGAAAGATAAAGGAATAATGAAAGAATGGGTACATTATTACAAACGAGTCGATTTCAAAGCAACACCATACAGCACTATGTGCTCGTTACATTTCTCAAAGGAATGTTACGAGAGGGATCATGAAAAAATAGCAGCTCAAAGATACGCAAATGCTAGGCCTAGACTAAAAGTTGGCGCTGTTCCAGACATATCTTTGGACATTTAAATCCTGGAAAAAGTGTTAAATGTGTGAGTTACGAAAAGAGGCAGAAGGACGAGTAAGTGACCACAAAATGCAACAATCAATCCACATCTTTTATCTAAAAACAGCAGTGCTAAAAACAAATCTGATAGTCCGACACCCTGGGCCACTTCTGGTTTCAGTTCCGGCCCATCCTGTATTCAAAGTGAGGTGCCCGTCAGGCTTGTCGAAACAAACATTGTTTGCCTGAGGAAACTTTGATTGCGCTGGTGAAATGAGTAAAAGTATTTTCAAGACGTTGACATGCATGCCTTAACACGTTTGCGAATTCTTAGAAAACTACGTCCGTTATACGGAGCGGTTTAGAATAGAAAATTAGTCCTTTGTCCATGTTAGAACGGTATATAAGGAGCGAATACATATGGATTTAAATCATAATTCCTGAAAATCTCCTTTATAAACAGATGAGTACTATATTGAGGTGTCCGCTACGGCAGCTTTACTAAAACTCCAATTTGTCATATGTATGATTGATGTGGCGCGGCTCATTATCGTGTATTGTTTGGGATAAGAAGTCTATATATTTCTCAGTTTATGTCACCATCGTTTTTCGGTATTTTACGTGCGTACTTTTAATTAAAATATATATATTACCGGATTCTATCAAACGGCTCTATTCTTCGTTGACTTTGCTTATCTTCAGCAGAGTAATAAGGTTGTCCCAGTACCTTATATTCTTTATGAAAAGAAAACCAACAACATATTTGGGGGACATTTTCTTTGATCTGTTTAAAAAATACTATCTTAGAAGACTTTTACAAGATTTCCCTTAGTATAATTCATACTCTTCATTTTTGTACTGTCATTATTGAAAGTGCAGCAAGTACAAAAATCTGAATGGATATATTTGTATTTTTTTCGGAGCTACCAAGGTTATTTCTGCGGTACAAATTTATGCCTTGGGTGTATATCGGGGCAGTAATTTAAACAAATATCATTCATTTTGTTCGCCGGAAATGTCTCTTCAAACAAAAAACAGTAAGGACCGTTTTGGCTATTTTCACATTGGGATTCATGATTCATCAAAAGGTTCTGAATTAAAAACATAGTTCTATCAGTCAAAACGCATCGGTGAATCTTTGTTTCGCAAATAGCCAAAGTGGCTCAAATGGGAATTCTCCGCATACATTCGAGGTATTGATCGCTAGGATTTTCCAAGAAGTCGCGAATGATTCATATTTGTCAAGAATTCGATTGCTTTAAAAATTAGACCCGTTCTTGAAAGAACAACGTTTTGTTGTCAAAGCTCTGTGTATTTTGTAAAGGGTATATTTTGACAGAATTATTTAGCGAGAAACATAATTCTTTTCATGTGCGTGAACAGGTTTGGTGATCTACCGACCAACTGGCTTGAGTACATAAAAGGCGGCTTAATAAATCCCTCTGCCAGCCAGCTTGCCTATTTAAACGGAGTATAAACCTCGGTTATATCTTGTGACCATTGATGACCACAACAAAGGATTTAAAAAGGCTGGCCAATCATCATAATTGTTGCTTGTCTAAATACCGCCAAAGCATATCCCTGATACACTGGTGTATGCTATTCTCTTTTGGCTTGCTGCGATATACACGCAAAAACAGAAATATCATTATATCATTTGATTACTCTATGTCCAAAATGTTCGATGCAATTTTATTGCTATAAAGGCAAATATATTATTAGCAAATGTCTGTCAAACGTATGGATGAAAATTAACTTTTTCTGGGCCTTTATGAAACTTTTTTTTATCGTTATTTTTTTAGATTAGTTAATGATTAATTACTAAAAAAATATTCATTTATGTTCACTTTGTTTGAAGTAGAACAAAGTGAGATTTTGCACATATCTGCAGAACATATTTGTACTCATAGTCTAGTCACAATAAACGCATGGCTATATAAGAAAAAAGAAAAGAGAATGCACAAACTGAAGCCAACAACAAAATTGTTTTGTACTGTAATACTTTTTATACACATAAAAGACAAAAAAACACCAAGCTCGATCCAAAATATTAAATTAGTGCAAAGAAACGTGGATTATTTATATGGCTGGAAATAGTACCCTATTCTGTTTCTTTTTATCAATCAACTGTGATGGTATGGTTTAAAGAATCAGATATCAAATTATATTCTAATTACTGGGCGAAATTCTGCTATTGAACGATCCGAGATTTGAAATTAAGGCTTTCAGTTTTCTGTCTGTGAGAAGTTGCATTTTCTCGAGTCACGCGGAATGAAGGGCATTGATTTGACACGTGCCACGACTGAACATTCACTCACCTAATTTTTGTCGTCCAAAAATTGGACTTGACAGGAAAAAAATATCCACGGAAGTTAATCAACTCGCAAGATAAATATGAAACAGACATCAGGAGTAAATCAATCTCTCATATGTTGAAACTTGTGAACTCATTTTTTCTTAACCGGAGTAGTATCTCTTGTCTTGAACTTGTTACCACTTACCCATAAAGCTGTGGATTCTGTAGATGTAATTTGGCGTCAGCCACGCAATCGACTGTCTTAAACTTGTTCCGTGTTACCCCGAAAACAGTAGATTCGGTAGCTGTAAATTGGCTTCAGGCACGCAATTGAAACTTTAAGATTATGTTAAGGGGTTTCTGTTCCCACTCTCGTTGATTTATTGGCATATTATGTGGCATTTCTGGGAAGTGTTATTTATAATCGATGTAACGAAGATACCTCACTTTGTTGCATGGCATTTTCGACTGTCTTACTTCGTGGTCATACTTGAGATATGTGTATTTAATGTTGAAGTAGGCATCATAATTAGAAGAATATTTGTTTGCTATCGGTCACTCATTCTTCTTAAACTGTTAAGACTATTTAACTAAGAGTCATGCTGCTCCTTTTCCAACACGAGTTTATATATATATATATATATATATATATATATATATATATATATATATATATATATATATATATATATATATATATATATATATATATGAATATATATATCCATTCCGTCTGGTGTTTATTTATAATTCTCTATAATTAATTATTTACCTTGATTTCTTTCATAGGAATCAGGAATGACTGTGTAGATACATGAAATTAATTACCAGGTCGTGATGCAAGTGTGTCTGCTACACAAGAGTGCATATAACACTGATTAACATCATGTTTTGGTGATGTGTGCTTAGTCGTGAGGGAATATGGGCTCTGGTGTGCAGGCAAGGCGATGGGTGCCGTTTAACCGCGGACCTGAGTTCGAATCTCCGTAGATTCTCTAACCTGTTTGATAGTAATATATATATATATATATATATATATATATATATATATATATATATATATATATATATATATATATATATATATATATATATATATATGAGTGTGTGTTTTGATTTGCAAAGCACCGATGACAATAAACAGGTTGCAAGGTGCTAGATGAAATACTGACTAGCTATGAAGACCACTCAAATTACACATTAATCAATCTGTTGTAATGTATATAGATGATTTTGTAAATCCTGGTACATGATTTTATCTTATTTTTTTAATTTTCATTTATGGCTGCAATGTGTACAGAATATCTTTATATCGTTTTGCCTATGTGACTTGAATCTATTAATATCATAAGATTGCAAGCTCTCTATAAATAGATTTGTTCGTATGTATTGACAATTATTAATAATAATCATAATAATAAGACTTACATGGTGCCTTAGGCCTAATCTCTCAGTGGCTGATGGGGTTTCAAAGTTTCTAGAATAATTCTGTAACTTCCCTTTGGTTGGGATGGGTCTTATAAATAGGTCAAATCGATTCAAAAAGAGTAGTGTATTCTGTCACTTGGGGTCTATTGCGAAATACAGTCGCAATATGCGGTGCATATAAAGAGAGAATTAAGCAATCGATTTCATTCCCTAATTTTGGAGTCATTCACACTTACTGTGTTACAGTCGTAGGTCTAGTAACGTGTTTTTATTTGGCGTTTTACTTAGGTATTGTTCGAGAGGAAAACATTGGTTTTGACTGTTCAGTGGAAATAGAAGGTGCTCATTATTTTGACTATATTATTATTCTGGAACTGTTATAAATTATTTGAAGGAATTCGGGACAAAGCCATCTTGACAACGTCACGGTTCTCGGAGGATCAGTACATTTCCGGTTTGGAAATTTATTTTATTTATGACTTTCAGAGACCTTTATAAGGACTTGTTTGGATATTTTGCATAATACTGCAAGTCCTATCATATTTTTATTTATATCTTTGATAATTAAACTGTTTCATGAGTTGTACAAAACTTGTTGGCTTTGGTTCTATGTTACTTAGCTTGTGAAAATATAATCGTAACACTATCAAATATTTTGTTAAAGACTTCGACTGGATAGTGTATGGTCGATCTTAAAAAGTGGCAGTATTAGGAAACAATTAAAAATACCAATTTATTTTTAAAAATATGCAGTAATGCTAATTTTCATAAACTGAAATCATATAAAATAGTTGTATTGGTGGATGGTCCATATCAGCATCGTTTAATTTTTTTATTACATAACATAAATATATACTTTTAAAGCCAATAAGAGCATCATGGTAATGTTACGCCATGCTTCTAGCGATTGCTTTTACATGAATACTTCAAAAACAGAAACATCATTGGGTAAATTTTGCAAATATTATAATGTGTAAATATCTACACAAGTATACTTACCTTTGTGATACTGCCAAATATACTAACATTTATGATACTGCCAAATATACTAACATTTATGATACTGCCAAATATACTAACATTTATGATACTGCCAAATATACTAACATTTATGATAATGACAAATATACTGACATTTATGATAATGACAAATATACTTACCATCATGATAATGACAAATACGCTTACCTTCGTGATAATATAAAAAATATACTTAACTTTTTGTTAATAACAACTATACTTAAATTTGTGGAAACGACAGTTATACTTACTTTTGTGGTAAGTGGCCGTATATTTAGTACGTACACATGGAGTGGGATGGGAATAACCTTAATGCATACGCTTGCGTATAGAGGGGGTCTTCTGATAATGTACGTACGCATAGGAAGGGGGGACCTCGATAATAATTTGTCTAATATGTAACCTGTTCGACTGGGTTAAGTCGGCGTTTGAATTTTAGCGGACACTAGACAAACTGTTTAAAGTTACGCAACTTATTTCTTTGTAGCAGCCAGACATTCAACGTCGGTGGACTATCTGTTTTATTAAACACGTTAATAGTATTAATCCTTTATGGTTTCTGCTTGGATTAAATATAGACCGTTCTTTAGAATTGGGGGGGGGGATAGGTTTCAAGAGTACATAAGCAGGTGGAGAGTGTACAGCAAGGGGGAGAAGGGTCAAGCTTTGCCAGATTTTTGCAAACGTACTAAATGGATGGCCCCTAACGACAGGTATACTTACCTCTGTGGTAACGACAGCTCTACTTCCCTTTGTGGTAACAACATTTATACTTACCTTTGTAGAAACGACAGTTATACTTACCTTTGTGGTAACGACAGTTATACTTACCTCTGTGGTAACGACAGTTATACTTACCTATGTGGTAACGACAGTTATACTTACCTTTTTGGTAAGGACAGTTATAATTTCCTATGTGGTAACGACAGTTATACTTACCTCTGTGGTAACGACAGTTATACTTACCTATGTGGTAACGACAGTTATACTTACCTCTTTGGTCACGACAGTTATACTTACCTCTGTGGAAATGACAACTACTCTTACTTTTGTAGTAATGACAATTTATTACCTGTGCAGAAATGTTAAGTTTATTTGTGAGAACTGTACTGTCCAATTAATGGCTCCTTCGGGCAATAAATTCATTAAGGAGAGACAGTTCCCCATAATCATTAGTCACTCATACTAAATTACACCTTCATTCAATATATCAACGGAAATGAAATATAAAGACATGTATACATAATTATACATGATGAGAGATGACTAGTTAAGGAAAAATCGGGGTGGAGGAGGGAGGATTAGAACAAATATGTATTTAGTATTCAAGAGTATTGTTTTTTTTTTACCATCGTTCAGATTTCCAACAATTCTCCCCCAACCCCGGGCATCTTTTTCGGGCACGTTTAATAGATGTGGAGGCATTAGTCAAAATGTCCTTTTTGCATTACTTATTAGCTGAAATGTTACCCATGTTAGATAAGTACTGGTACATATATCGAAATAAATTTCCCCGACTACTAAATATTTTAAGAATTCTGCACAACGAATCGTTCAGAGTGATGTGGATTGTATGTGTTAAGGGAAATGCATATGTTCAAATGAATAAAAGAAACAAAGGTAATAGTGTGAAACTATGTGTATCCTATTTTATGCATATATCAAAATGTAATTTTTCAATGATTGACAACAATTATGCTTAGTATTTGCACATATAATTTGGATTTTCTTTTTCTAAAACTCCTTTCCGAGAAACCAAAGCGTCCATGATTTGTAAGATTGAGACATTCTAAAATAAGATGAAGCAACTTTCGATTCTTTGTGTCTTTGTAAAGCAGGAAGTAAACCGGGAGTACTGTTGAACAGTTTTGTTCCGTGATGCCACCTATCGAATTAAAAGGACTCTACTGACTACAATTCCTGATTTAATTACGGTTTTCTGTTTGGGAAGGTTTTGCTTGCAGAGAAGGCATCAGAAGCAGGTAACCCAATAGTGTGGGTTAGGTAGATTGCCTGTTCAATATCGAGTAAAAGAAAGAAATAAATTTAAAAAAAGACCTGACAGATTCAGTGCATGGTACTCGGTGACTTGCTGCACTCTTAATCAGCATCTTCTTCGCTCGACAATTATATGACTAAAATTGCTTGTTACAAATCGATGGTATTAACAACCGTCAACGAAGGCTTCGTTATACTAATGGGAAATTTCAAATAGAACCCCCCCCCCCCCAATGCCAGTCTATTAATTTCAACAACGGTTAATTATAACGGGAAAAATTCGACAGGGAAACTGTAAATAATATGCAAGAATAATGTTCAATAGCTAGTTCAGTTGAAGTAACTATTGCAATTCAAGAATTATTTGTTATTTATCACATACGAACAAGTAAAAAGCTATAGAATTTAACATTAATTCCTGTAATTAAGCAGTAGTTTCTTAAGAGTGATAAAACTGCAATAATATATACCGGATATTTTTTCTTCTTACTTTAATACCAGATATATCTCATCATGTGTTAAAACAAAAACAAAAAAATAGAACATTTTTTTATATGTATATTTTAACGAGTGGCGAATCCAGGAGTAAAAATATATAACGTTTTGCACACAAAATGAAACATATCCGGTATTTACGTGGAAAAGAAAACTGTTTCTTGATCAGATACCAAATAATCGAAGCTTAGATTACCTCACTGTGTAGCATCCAACCACTCGTATATATATTTATTCTTTAAAAATGAAAGTGCATTTCTAAAATAATTCTCAATATAATATATAGAGGATATTTGCTTGAAACGAGTGAATAACGGATATATTTCATCGAGTGGATGAAAAACTCAATATTTTCACGAGTGGCGAATCCGACAGATCTTTGAATATTTCGCATTACAAACTACCAAAACCGTATGCAATACTTAAATGACATAATCCAGACGAAGATGCTGGATTATGTTTTCAAGAATCATGCTCTTACTTCACTAAACATTGTTTTATTACATATCTCAAAAACATTGCCGTGCGACAAAATTATTTTAAATTATAAGTGATGTTGTTGTTGCTGTTGCTATCGTTCCTTGTGGTTAACGCAGTCAATAAATATGATACAACTTAATGAAACCTCGAAATATTTGTAAGTTTCGGACGTTACTCGAACACTCAGTGACAACTATTTTGGTCCGCTAAATACTAAATAATAGTCACGTGTAGATAGATTGATAGATAGATAGATAGATAGATAGATAGATAGATAGATAGACAGATAGATAGATAGATAGATAGATAGATAGATAGATAGATAGATAGATAGGTAGGTAGGTAGATAGATAGATAGACAGATAGATAGATAACGAAATAGAGAAATAGATAGAGAAATAGCTAGATAGATAAACAGATAGATATATATAGATAGATAGATAGACAGACAGAAAGACATACATACAGACATACAGACAGACATATAGATATATAGATATATAAACTGATAAAAACTGTTAGAGGCAGAAAGTCTTTTGTTTGTCTCATATGTCAAGGTTGCCTACTGTCGATTCCCGCTTTCGCTGAAGAGGGTCACAACGTTAACATATTTTCACTGTCCAGCTGTTTGTAATGACTTAAAGCGCGTGTCGTAATGTTCAAATGATAGTGGTATTTGTTTATTCATATTTGCACATGTACTGCATAAATGGGAGGATTACGTACTTATATACGAAGAACTAAAGATCAGAGGGTCTTGGTATAGATGCACAGCTAAACTTGCAGACCTGTCACTGCTTTTTTGTGCCAACGATAATATCGAGTGTTTTAGAAGCACATAGCTATTGTCGCATTTGACAATCACAGAATGTCGTAGTAGTAGCCAGTCTTATAATTGGAAACCGTAATAGTTCGTTTTGGTAATGTCAATCTGCATCGAAGTGTTTATACGAATATTTAAGCTGGTGATGCTAGAAATAATACCGTTTTATTTTTAAATCTATAGTAAATGGTATATATCTTATGTGTTTCTAAATTGTTTCTTTTGATCATCAGGTAATGTGGCCCTGCAATTGCTCCTTCAATGTATCTATGTTTATTTCCATCCATGCACATAATCTTCATTCCTGAGCCAGGCCCAAAGACTTGTAGAAACAATATAATTTATTCCTGATACATAATCATAAACGAAACTGATCCACAACATCAGCACAAATCTTAATTTTTTACCCAGATTTGATTATATCAACAAATATATTGACTACTGAACTGATATTATTTTTGCAAAGACTCATCAAATGAGTCAACAGTGTATGATGTGGTTCGTCCTGAGATCTGAAGCAGATACAGGGACATTTTCAAACAGAAGGCCTATAATTCTGAGCGCAACAAATTACATAGTAGCAAAACGAAGAGTGATAAAATAATGATAACAAATGCTCTTTTCCATTGTAGAACTCTATGTCTGACACATTTGTAGTGAAGTGATACTGCATTAGATCATAACGATAGCTGTTTATAATTCCTAGATTTGGTTTGTTTAGTAGGATTTGCATTGCAGATTGATGAGGGATGGGATATTATAATAAGAAAGAATCGTATTTTTTGTAGGACCAGCAAATCACAAAGCCTTATGGGTAAATCGCTATCTATGATCCATTTCCGTTCATGGACAGGACAGGGGAAATTGTGCAGTCAACCCGGTACGATGGGGCCAGGTCACTTACTCTTCCTGTAGCTGTGGAGCTCTGCAGACCATGTCACACATTCTGAACAACTTCCGACTGACAAAGTTCCCCGCTGGACTGCAGACTCTGCACCTTGCTGATGATGGTGCTGTTACATGGCTGGGCATGCACTTCACACGATAAATAAATAATATTATCCATGAATCGCCTGACTCATGAACACCACAAGACAAAAAAGGATTGCTAACATTTTTAGCGTAATGATGAAAGCTTCAGGTTAGCTTTCTCTATATTTCTGTGTATGTAATTGAACAGTTCAATACATTGTCAAAAATGAATATTACTACACAGTCAAGCTTTCATCAAAGTTTCTGCAACTTGTGTTCGTCCCATTTCCGGTATCATATAGCTTGCGCAGTATAATTATAATTTTCTTGAAGGTTTTACAGTGTAGAAAAAGATCTTAACTCACATAGCTATATTTGCAAAAGAAATAAACTAAATTATCTTACATATGTGCTATCATTTCAAATAAATATTATTTTGAAGTGGAACAACCATTATTCACTCAATTTTCTTTTGAACTAGTTAAAGTTTGCCTTTTAGATTTTATCATGATTGTATATCATTTTCTCATTCATTAAGAATCCAAGTGTAGTGACTTGTCATAACGGTAAACGTCTAGTTCTACTGAACAATGCAAGGGAGCAACATCCAACTGAAAATGTTGTTGTTGTTGTAGGGTATAATTCCATTTGTTTACCACAAGATAGGCTATACACGGCAGCCTGTATCACTGGTGGAGGAAGGACTCTGGAAAACCCCGGTATGAACCACCAACCCACGAGAAGCTACTGGCAAGCTTTCTCACGTACCCACGTTAGCCGAGCTTGAAACTCGAACCCACGCAGATCGGGGTGAAATGGTAGCGATCCAGAATGGTGGGCGCTTTAGACCATTCGGCCGCTAGGGGCCCTAACTGAAATTGTATATGGTATCTTGGTATGTCTTTAATAATAATTAACAATTTCCTTTCAAGAATAAACCTCTAGACTATGATTCTGTAAAGTTACGCCGAATTAATTATCGAGAAATTTGTGTATATGGCTGCATTTTGATGTGCTAATAGATTATAGCATGAAACCAAGGGATTACACGTACACAGGGTCGGTCGGCTTATGTTTAGCTTTTAAATACATGCGTGAAAAAAACATTCATTCCAGTAAAATGTTAAAGTATATATATATATATATATATATATATATATATATATATATATATATATATATATATATATATATATATATATATATATATATTTATATATATATGAAGAACGTAAAAATTTGCATTGGGGTTCCCAGGTGAAAGAGTGGTCAAAGCGCTCGGCTTTACATATCACTGCTAACTCACCTCTATCCACGTGGGATCTAGTTCGGGCTAGGCCAATGTAGATGTGTGAGAAAGCTTGCCAGTTGCTTTCCGTGTGTCGGTGGTTCGTACCGGGGTTTTCCCGGGTTCTCCCTCCACCGGTTATACTGGCCGCTATAAATATAGACTGCGGTGAAAAATGGTGTTAAATTACAAAACAACAGCAACAGATAGCACTGAGGCAAGTGAATACTATTTCTCCACGCTTTTAATGCAAATGTTGAAATACAACCAGTTCGCACGGCTTTTGGATTCTTTAGCATGATCAGAATGTCAATTCCTTAAAGTCAAGCTTGTCAGTTAATCGAACGTCGGCCTTGCAGTAAAAGGCCATCGGGTTTGAAACTAGTCCAAGTCATCCCAGGTCGGTAGCCTTGTTGCGTCCTTGGGGAAAGGCAGTTTGTTCCAATTTATTCGGCATGCTGTCAACAAACATATGTTAAAAGTGCCGTGTTCTGAACAAGAAAAGCAAGAAGAAAACAAAAACCAATTTCCGTGAGTTTTTTTTTTTCTCTAAATATTTGCATTGAATATTGCAAATAATGTATGTTCCTATTTGATATGAAATATATGGATACGTGTCGGATTCAGAAGACTTAAGAAACAATCGGTGAAACAATATTTTTGCAACTCCTCTAGGTCTTATTGATTATCTTATGATGGAAAATTAATAGGCAAGCACAACTTGCGATCTTGACAAAACTCTTTAGAGTTGTCTTTGAAAGATAGGCTCTTAAAAGAAACTTGTAGTATTTGATGCATTTCTAATTTTGCGATCTGTCAGCCATGACTTTCTACCTTTTAATACGTGCAAGTTTTGTAAGATTGGAGTTAGGTTTGATCCGTTTGCCAAAAGTTGTAAAAAGTATGATAATATATCCAATATAATATGGTAGACCAATCATAAGAAAATTTAATTATATCTTTTGAAACCTTGTAGTTACGTAAGACAAGATTGCAAGAGAGAATGATTGATAAGAATGTTTACACATCATATATATATATATATATATATATATATATATATATATATATATATATATATATATATATATATATATATATATATATATATATATATATATCTGGGCACCATCATAATGTCTCTCTCACCAGTGCTTTGAATGACGTCGTCGTTGCTCATGGTACTTTCATGTAAAACGGTCATTTGAGTTTTGTCATCAGGACTTGTGTAATCGTTTCTGACTGATCGCATAGTAGTTGACAGATTGATAGATACTAAGAATAAGGGGAGACACACGCACGCACGCACGCCACACACACACACACACACACACACACACACACACACCACACACATACACACACACATACATACATACATACATACATACATACATACATACATACATACATACATACATACATACATACATGGAATCTAGTGATTGGCGTTAATGAAAATATTTGTCCTTATTCTGTTACTGAACCAAATCAGAAAGTGTCTTTTTGTTCACCACACTTTTGGAATCAGTGTCCCAGAACCATCTGATTTCATTTTACTTATTTAAAATATTTGTTCTTTTACTACGAAAGAATAGTGGATAGAAAAGTTTGGTTTCCGATTCGACATCAAGGAGCAATACCATGAAGTAGTTGAAAATGAATTCATTTATGATGAAATGAAGTATTATTTTTATCTAGCCTTCTAATCATTTACTCTGTGTGTGTGTGTGTGTGTGTGTGTGTTAGATTTGGATTTTTAACGTTACTCTTTAATACTTGTTCAGTCATATCACTACGATATCTGCAGTGAGGCATTTTATAGTGATGTCTATTATTGGGACATCATGCCGCAGAGATGTAGCATGATTTTCCATCCAGTCACATTATCCTTACACCAGGCTGACCAGTCCTAACACTAACCTCTTAATGCTGAGCGCATTGAGAGTCAGCTGTGAGTACCATATTTATAAGTCTTTGATATAAGTCGGCCGGTGTTCGAACCCACGACCTCTCGCATTCGAGGCGGACACTCTAATCACTAGACCGACAGAGCGGTCCCCATCATTTACTGAAGTGAGGTGCAAAGAAGGGAACCATTTGTACATTAACTGACAACTATCACGTCTCTTTGAAGAAACCTGGATTTAAACTACATTTCAATCTTTAAAAAGTTTGACCAATGAAAAACCATCTCTGTTTTACCTGTATCTGTTATTCCTTTAAAACGTTTATGACAATGCAGGATGAAAATAATATTATTCGTACAAATATGTTTTTGAGAATAAATACATGTTATTTGTCATTGCTATTTCATAATGACAAGAATAATTTATTAAAGAGTTCATCCAGTAATGTAGTCTGTTTGTATTGTTGCTATAGCAATACATGATTTATATGTTGCTCCCCAAGAAATTTTGTGAAGCTCTACTGGTTGCAAGAGCGTAAGAAACAGTTTAGCAAGGCCGGATATCCATCCGACCTATCCTCCTATATGAAATATGACAAATTATGCAGTATGGAGTAATGAGTACAATTTCATTATGATCGCGAAATATCAGTTTTCAGATAGAAGCCATTGTAACTAACAAATCATAACGTCATCAATTAAGGATGGGCATTTTGTTCTTTGTTACTTTGTAAGTTTAGTATTAGTTTGTACAATTGACTTTTCGGTACTTATGGAAACCCTATCATTTTATAATTTCAGTGATCTCACATTTCTAAATACATGTACTCATGATCAATCTTTGTTATATACTTATTTAATCTGACACGCTTCCTCTGGCGTTCGAAACAACTGTTAAATTCATCTTTCAGTAACGGACATAAACATTTGAACGACTTAGATCTCGCTTCTATCGCCTGGAGCTAACCGTGCTGAGACTTCGTTGTTTTTATGAATACGCGTAAACAAAAAAAAAAAAACAACAACAAAAAAACAAAAAAAACAAAGAAAACAAAAAAAAGACACACAACAAAAAAAAACGCGTTGTTGTGTTTGAAAGAGAAATTTTGATTAGATCATTCAAACAGCGTAAAGGGTCATGTCGAGTCATTATGGCACTCACGCTCACAGTGATTTGTTAAGCAGGTATTTTCATCTTCGTGAGAAATGTGGAAGTCTCAGCATTATGTAGCAATGGGTTATTAAGAAGCGTAGCGGATTGTCGCAAGTGGTCTGCGACGACGTGCAAACCATACTCTTTCACGTTCGTCATTTCTAGGCTGGTTCTCATTTCAAATATAACCATTAGTCGAGTCCTTTAGGACCAACGAGTTTGTGTTTTCTGATATATAAAAGTTGTTATGTTATGAAAATATATTTTTGTTGTTGTCGAGTATTATTTTTATTGTGATTAATATTATCGACATCATTTAGTTTTGCCTCTAACTCGCTGCTGGACTTCGAATGAGGTATCCTGTATTTACCAAAACAGACCGCAGGAGCGAAAACGACTCACTCTCCAGCGGAACATTGACCCTTGAGGAGATGGGGAAACTATTAACAATAATAGCTTGATATTTCCAAAGTTTAACTTTATGGGGAGAATTTTTAAAAGCAGAATTGAACAGTTACTGGTAATTTACAAAAAAATATATCGATAAATAAATATACTTAACAAATGAAAGTGATGCATTTAAAATTGTCGCAATTTTAGAATAAGAGCAGTGATGTGAATGGAAGATGGCTATATGATAAGATTAACACAGGCCATTCAGAGGGCTTTCAGAAAAACCGTGAAATAAAGCTGTTTACACTAAGCCCAAATGTCCTCATACATCAACGAAAGAGTCTGTTTTCTTTTCAAGGAAAGATCTCATTAGGGGTCATCACTGACATTAAGAGAGAAACATACGACGTCAAGTTTTCGCACGTCACCTTTGCGAGGAAGTGATTTGCTATTTTCGACAGTGACCAATACACTATTTCGATTTCCATCGATCTTAAGCTTAAAAAACTTATCTGCATAAAATTAAGTTGGCACTACGAAAACTTGCCAAAGTTGGCACAAATGAAATATAGACAACTTATTTTCTTACATGATTATAAATGGATACAAATAGAAGGAATATGTTCAGAATAAACCAACAGGAAATTCTGTTGAACGATATGTCTGGCCTATTTTGCTGCCCATCATTCAATGCATTTTAGTAAGAAAAGTAGGTAATTACAACTACAATTACATTTTATGAAATTGCATGACGATGCATATGACAGTACCAAGGAAACTGACTTACAGCGTGATAGGGAGTGTCTGGCGTACTTTGCCAAACCAATAATGATAGTGTATATATTTAACAACAATTTGAGAGATTAAATTTTTGTGCAATTCTTCAAAGTTTCCTTTTGGTTTGCATCATGTGGCCACTTTTGGGATGATATGCCTCAAAACTCTACATACATACATGCATGCATGCATGCATGCATACATACATGCATACATACATGCATACATACATACATACATACATACATACATACATACATGCATGCATGCAGGCAGGCAGGCAGGCTTGCAGGCAGACAGACAGACAGACACTTGATAGCATGCTGACATGGCCCACACGATCCGATTAAAACTGTAACATTTAAATGACTTGTTTATCTGTTTAACATAATTAGTGGACCAAAATTACTTTACTCATAGGATATTACATTCCTGTGAATTAAAACGACGACAATAGGAAACAGCCAATTGTTGCCACAGAAATTAACGTGAGAGTATCAAAATACATCTCTCTCTCTCTCTCTCTCTCTCTCTCTCTCTGAGTCTGCCTGCTATAAGTGCCTTAGAATAGACTTCTTAGGCATGTTATATCAGATGTATTTTCACAGACACTGTAAAATAAATGTCTGACTTCAAATAAGATCAATGTATCTGAAGTTGTTATTGTTAACTTCCTTTCAGAGCACGCATTTTGCTTTTATACTGGTGATACATACGTTTCCATCAATCGTCATGTCCTCCCAGGTGTGCATGCAAAGGTAGTGGAAAGGGGACACGATGCAATCGATTCAAACATATTCTTGTGGAGTGCATTGCTCTTGTTACTTCGTGAAAGCCGAGTACATCATTATCCTATTATCAAATAATTTTGCCCTACATATAGTTAAATATTGTCTGGCAAACCATTCAGTTTACATCGTACGTGTCCGGTTTAGCTTTCTGCTCTTAAGGTTAAACATTATACGATGAGAAAGACAATCAGTCTAATAAGGATGTACTCTTTACTTAAAGAGAAGAAGAAAAAAAACCCAGTCCAAAATATCTGTATGTTAAAAGCCAAATAACAGGAAAAGAGGGCGATCTGGAGTCCTCCATTAGCTTTAGTTTGAGCACAAGTTCGTTTTCTTTAAACTGTACAGCATGCTCTCCTGGTACAGCCAATTAACAACTGACAAGAAGCCAGTAAGATGTTCAAGCTTAGCCTTTTAATTTATGGCTGTAGTTTCCAATGTCCACTAGTTAACCCGATCATGAGACAATGCAAAGCCGAAACCCCATTGCATATAATCTATGTTTATATGCGGAAGAAAGAATGAAAGGAAAGACAAAAACAAAAACTTTGAAAGGATAAACTAAAGAAGTAAAAATAAAATGTCAAATGCTTCATGCCAACTGTGTACACGACCGCCATACATTCCCAGATCATATAAAATTATAAACAATGCAATAAATGTATCTATGATTTTAATTATATCATAACTACCTTCATCATGTATGTATGTATGTATGTATGTATGTATGTATGTATGTATGTATGTATGTATGCATTTATTTATTTATTTATTTATTTATTTATTTATTTATTTATTTATTATTTAGTATAGCTATTAGCTCAGAAAGATGCCAAATATCATTGTGTGTACTGTTTGATATTTAAATGAAAGGGTTTTTCCCCATGCTTGGAAATTACACAGTCCAAATATTTTCCTAGGTATGCATGCATGTATACACACACACACACACACACACACACACACACACATACATATATATATATATATATATATATATATATATATATATATATATATATATATATATATATATATATATATATATATATATATAATTTATAAACTTTGACATTAAGAGAAAAACATGTCAAATTTTCGAACGTCACAACTGCGAGGAAGTGATTTACTATTTTCTAAACACTGACCAATACCTGTTTGAAGAGAAACACTTTCCAAGTTTTAATGGAGTCTAGAGATGACAGTGCATTTAGGGTAAGTTAATACTTAATATTAAATAAACATTTGAAGGTTAATTCGCGTATTCTTTGCTGATTCTACACGGTGTAAAATATATTAATGTAAGTAGCATTTTGAGTGTATATATATATATGTATACATATATATATATACATATACATATATATATACATATACATATATACATATATATATATATATATATATATATATATATATATATATATATATATATATATATATATATATATATATATATATATATATATATATATACATATATATATATATACATATATATATATATATATATATATATATATATATATATATATATATATATATATATATATATATATATATATAGATAGACATATATATATATATATATATATATATATATATATATATATATATATATATACATACATATATATAGATATATATATATATATATATATATATATATATATATATATATATATATATATATATATATATATATATATATATATATATATATATATATATATATATATATATATATATATATATATATACATATATATACATATATATATACACATATACATATACATATATATACATATACATATATATATACATATACATATATATACATATACATATATATATACATATACATATATATATATATACATATATATATACATATATATATATATACATACATATATATATATATATATATATATATATATATATATATATATATATATATATATATATATATATATATATATATATATATATATATATATATATATATATATATATATATATATATATATATATATATATATATATATATATATATACATATATATATATATATAATTTGTGTGTGTGTGTTTGTAACTTGTAACATTTTGGGGGTTTGTTTCGGAAACACAGATTGACCTAAGAATTGATTAGTTTGTAATTAGAATGAACCCATTAATATGATCATAAAGAACTTGTCATTTCCAAGGAATTCATCAATTTTGGAAATCGTAATATTTGGTATATGATTCATAATCCAAGCAGTCAAGGAATTCCAAAATTCTTCAACAACTGGACAATCATAAAATATGTTTAATATTTTAGCTGTCTTTTTCTTGAAAAACATGCTTGCATTATCATCCAAGAAATTTATTTAACATTAGTCGATTTGTTACAAGACTTCAAACATGAATTTAAACAGAAAATCTATTAAATTTGCACCCGTGGTGCACTTCTGAGTCAAAATTAGAGATATTTTACCAGTTTTGTGATCATTCATATGTCACCATAATTACCTGGACAAAAGCCTCGTGTTTTCCTTCGGATTTATTTATTTTATTCACTATGTATACAGAGATTACATTCTCTCTTTAGTTAAAAACAATTGTTGGTTGAATTTACATCCACAGAATGTTTCCTTTTTCGGTAAAATATTTTATCTTTCGTTTCCAGATGTTTTCAAAAAAGGTGAGAAATATTAAAAGAAATTAGTGTGAGCTTTTCGACTAGTGCTTCAACATTTAATATGATGTTTTGACTATGAAAGAGATGTCTCTCACGTGGTATTCCATGTGACCGCAATCTTGCCCAGGAATGAAAGTTATTAATATCAACAATCTTTAGAATACCATGCGACAAGTATTCGTCCACTGGCGATAGTTCTCTTTTACATGTTGCTAAGGCACGGGTAATATCATGACAACATTTATTACTAATACATTTACCAATATCTGTTAATTTTGGCTCCTCTAATTTTAATATATGGATGTCTCCAAGCTTTCCTAAAAATAGTTTGCAGAGTTTTGATTGTAGATCTCAGAGAATTTCAAGAGCCATCCCGTAGTAAAAAGGCACCATCAGTTTAACGGAAATCATATTTTTCAGGTTTATGTATTATATTTGACCTAAAACGCGCTCGGGTCTTTTGATTGCGAGTACAGCGTTACCCCAAAAGTAGTTCATTTACGTCTTACGTTATTTGAAAACACTGAATTCAGTGCGGTACGCGCACAGTGCTTTTAATGAGAAAACCGATAACGGCTGTCTGGCCGTGGATTGTACCATAACCAGGGGAATTAGAGACTCGAGTTAGACAACACAAAAGGTTTAATCAGGAAGCTGTCCACTTTACGGGAGCATCTTCAGCTGCAGAGCTGTATGGATATGACCTATGGTATGAGTTCGAAAAGTGTGCCACGAGTCTAGATTTGGATGTCTCAGTTTGGAAGGGAGGTATCACTATGGTTTGGATCTGTAGGTGTAATTTCGGCTGATATTGTTGATACGTTTGATGCAGACTTGTAGGACTCGGTGGGTTTTTGCATCACCTGTGTGTTACTGTAGATCATGACGTTGGTTCGGAGGAAGATCGTCGTTAACGCGTGTTTAGGTACCAAAAGCTTCGGGACCAACGTATCTGCATTGAACCAGGGGGCTCTACACGGATCGTCCGGCAGACTTGACGGGACGGGCCATGCGGCTCCTTGTCTATCCGACAGAAATGTGGTACTGAAGATACTTTGTGGTCGTTTACTAGACTTCACCAGTTATATATATTTTTTTAAAATTTTATCAGTATTACTTCTTGTGTGAAAATACAAATGCATTATGTATCAAAAAAGTACTCAACTGATCCAGTAAAAGGGTAGAATCAGAAGGACGTGTTAAAACCAAAAGGGGTAGTGATGACCTTAAGTCGAACTTGCACAAGAATAGCTTGTTAAAATAATTTATTTACGGGTCCCGATACATTTATTATCTCATAATTAAACGTACACGGGATGACTAACAACTTCAAAAACAAGAACACAGCCCGGTAAATTTATAAATTAAATAAATGAAGCACAAAATCATAACAGGAAAGGAAAATTAGGCATATTTAATAACGTCTATTTATAAACAGACGAGAACAATTATTCCGAAAATAGACAACGGTATGAATATTATGTTACCACTTGTTAAATTACTGGCTAGATTAATTATTTGTTTGTTTGTGTCTATGGTTTCTCTAAAATGCGATGGTTATACCTAAATTATCTTTAGTAACCTTAAAGCAAAGGCTGGAGGATATTGTTTAATAATTTACAGATCTATGAAGCATACTGTTTATAACAAATATCGCAGTGTTCTGATCAAAATGAATTATGCGACAGCATTTGAAAAAAATAACGGTTTCATCCCGTTTTGTAGAAGAATACAATTGTTCTATGAGATTAGACTAGTGTATGATGATTGGAAAGAGAAATACAATTGTTCCGTGAGTTTTGCCTAGTGTATGATGATTTGAAAGAATACTGAATAATAATTACGGTTGTCGTTTAAAGTTATTGAATTACTAAACACTGAACACAAGGCATCTTTGTTTAATCTAAAACACTCCTGCAAAAAACGCCGAAATGATATTTCGGCCGAAGAAAAAAATTCATCAGTATTAATTAGTAGTTAAAACGACTTCTAATACCTGAGGCGGTGATTTGACCTGTATTTTAGAAGGTGGAAATATTATTTGATCTGTAAGGGTGCTCTGCTTACTTCACCATCCATTACATCGCTATGGGTACTTTTTGTTCAAACCCAAAGAAGATTTTAGCAGAATTTTGAATGAAACTGTTCAAACAGCATATCCTTCAAGGAATCCCACACCTTGGATCCGTCTGTTCAAACAGCATGTCCTTCAAGGAATTCCACACCTCGGATCCGTCTGTTCAAACAGCATATCCTTCAAGGAATCACACACCTCGGATCCGTCTGTTCAAATAGCATGTTCTTCATGGAATCCCACACCTTGGATCCGTCTGTTCAAACAGCATGTCCTTCAAGGAATCCCACACCTCGGATCCGTCTGTTCAAACAGCATATCCTTTAAGGAATCCCACACCTCGGATCCGTCTGTTCAAACAGCATGTCCTTCATGGAATCCCACACTTCTGATCCATAACTGAGAACTGGCAGAATTAGTGGGTCAAAAACTTCACATTTGAATTTTGGGGGCACTTTTCCAATCTTGTATAATTACGTATCCATTGCAACAATGCCTTCGAAGCTTGTATCCTTAACGATTTTTGAGCAAGTGTGAAACAACCCCCTTTCGTAAAAATAAATCCAAGAAATACAAATGCATTAACAATCTCTAGTTCTAAACCTTTATAAAAAATAAAGTATCATCTATATTCTTCCTCCCTTACGGAAAGCCATATTTTTTGTTTTCTTTGGTAATAACTAATAACTTTAAGACACCACTTATGACAACGTATATACAGAACACTTAAGCCTTTTGCAGACCCGGTTTTGACTCATAAAATAGGTTTAAACTGAAAGACAATTGTAGCACACCTAAGTCAGCACCTGGAACACCACTGACAATAAAATTCTTGTCCAGTGTCAATAATAAACATGCAAATTAAGAAAGGTGACAAGAATTCCACTTAATGCACGCCAGTTACACGTACAAATTTTTCCAAAAAGGTATTACTGATTCTCACTGTACATTTGACATTATCATACATTGAATTTATAATATTAAATATTTTTCTTCGTATTTTATATATATGTATTTTATAACATAAAATATTCCTTATAACAGGATCAAACACTCTGAACTTGGACAAATACCTGATGATCCTCTGCCCAGTTAGTAAGTGTGATAATTAAAATCCTAGTAACATATTCAGTTGGATCCATGTCCGATTATAGGAGGGTTGGCGGTATATTGATTGCCTTAATAGCGAGGGTGCACAGTATCCTGTGTGGATGCTTTTGTTGCTTTGTCAAACTGTCAAAACTTCTTGCCTGAATATTGTCTTATTTTCGTTTAATCTGTACGACCTCTTGTCATTTTTATATAATCATTACGGCGAAAAAATGTGATATGACCATATCTCTCTCTCTCTCTCTCTCTCTCTCTATCTATCTATCTATCTATCTACAGGTGACTATTATTTAGTCTTTAGCGGACCAAAATAGTTTTCACTGAGTGTTCGAGTAACGTCCGAAACTTACAAATATTTCGAGATTTCGTTAAGTTGCAGCATATTTATTGATTGCGTTAACCACAAGGTACGATAGCAACAGCAACAACAACATCACTTATAATTTAAAATAATTTTGTCGCACGGCAATGTTTTTGAGATATGTAATAAAACAATGTTTAGTGAAGTAAGAGCATGATTCTTGAAAAAATAATCCAGGATCTTCGTCTGGATTATGTCATTTAAGTATTGTATACGGTTTTGGTAGTTTTTAATGCGAAATATGCAAGGATCTGTCGGACTGAGGACGTTATTCAACAAATCAGTGTGACGAGATGCTTGTCAGCTTTTCTAATTATACGGTATTGTGTAACGAATATCGCTTTAAAGAAGCATTCTTTTTTAAACAATCGAGGTAAGGCAGACAATGAAAAGGAGACCCTTATCATTTAAATCAGTCATGAATGTGGGTTTTTCGGTCAAATAAGAATTGTAGTAATTTTAGTTAGTATGAAATGGAATAGACCAATCAATTCGACTAAATAGCGACTAAAAATGGGAAGAATAAAAAAGAGTAATAAATAAATAACGGAGAGAGGCCCACACAGCAATCGTGTAGAGAGAGAGTGAGAGGATGATAGGAGCGAGATTGGATGTACAGGATGATGACATTTTATCTAGGGGCTCATTGGAACCATGAAATAATATTCTCGTCTATCAAATACTTTATATCCATTTTAGAGAAAAATGCTTTGGCACCGATTAAGACTGCACTGTAGGAAAAAGCGAGTTTAACGTTTTACGATGACCTTGTTGTTCGTTGAACCAATAATTATTTTAACTCTTCGTTTTTATTGAAATTAATCCCAATGATCCGCTAGATCGAGGGCATTACTGCGCTAAATTGAACCGGTAAGTTGTTGTCCCTACAATCTATCTTACTTTCATTTCTGTGAGTGTCGAGACTAGCATATTTAATGATGCAAAGTGCAATGTGAAAGGAAGGGGTTACAGGCAATGTTCCACCAGTGATTATGTTTCTTTCTTTATTAATCAGATTTTGCTTGCAAAAATTATTCTAGTTAAAGAGAAAGAGAGAGTGTAACATAACTTCAATGATTGCAGAATCCCTTATCCAATATTATAATTTGGACATTAGGTTTATGATCCCTTATCTAATTATATAATTGGGACATTCGGTTTATAATCCTTTATTTAATGCTATCTTTGAGACATTCAGTTTATAATCCCTTATTTAATGTTATAATTGGGGCATTCAGTTTACAATCCCTTATTCAACGTTATAATTGGGACATTAGGTTTTTAATCCCGTATTCAATGTTATAATTTGAACATCCAATATATAATCTCTTATTTAATGTTATAACTGAGACATTCGTTTTATAATCCTTTATTTAATGCTATCTTTGGGACATTCAGTTTACAATCCCTTATTCAGTGTTATCATTGGGACATTCAGTTTGTGATCCATTATTCAGTGTTATTATTGGTGGAATTATTCAGTTTATAATCCCTTATTTAGTGTTATCATTGGGATATTCAGTTTATAATCCCTTATTCAGTGTTATCGTTGGGACATTCAGTTTATAATCCTTTATTCAGTGTTATCATTGGGATATTCAGTTTATAATCCCTTATTCAGTGTTATAATTGGGGGATTCAGTTTATAATACTTTATTCAGTGTTATCATTGGGATATTCAGTTTACACTCCCTTATTCAGTGTTATAATTGGGGGATTCAGTTTATAATCCTTTATTCAGTGTTATCATTGGGATATTCAGTTTATACTCCCTTATTCAGTGTTATCATTGAGACATTCAGTTTATAATCCTTTATTCAGTGTTATCATTGGGATATTCAGTTTATAATCCTTTATTCAGTGTTATCATTGGGATATTCAGTTTATAATCCCTTATTCAGTGTTATAATTGGGGGATTCAGTTTATAATCCTTTATTCGCTGTTATCATTGGGACGTTCAGTTTATACTCCCTTATTCAGTGTTATCATTGAGACATTCAGTTCATAATCCTTTATTCAGTGTTATCATTGGGATATTCAGTTTATAATCCTTTATTCAGTGTTATCATTGGGATATTCAGTTCATAATCCCTTATTCAGTGTTATAATTGGGGGATTCAGTTTATAATCCTTTATTCAGTGTTATCATTGGGATATTCAGTTTATAATCCCTTATTCAGTGTTATAATTGGGGGATTCAGTTTATAATACTTTATTCAGTGTTATCATTGGGATATTCAGTTTACACTCCCTTATTCAGTGTTATAATTGGGGGATTCAGTTTATAATCCTTTATTCAGTGTTATCATTGGGATATTCAGTTTATACTCCCTTATTCAGTGTTATCATTGAGACATTCAGTTTATAATCCTTTATTCAGTGTTATCATTGGGACATTCAGTTTATAATCCTTTATTACGTGTTATAATTTTGACAATCATCTTATAATCCCTTATTCAGTGTTATACTTAGGGGATTCAGGTTATAATCATTTTTTCAGTGTTATCATTGGGGCATTCAGTTTATAATCCTTTATTCAGTGTTATCATTGGGATATTCGGTTTATAATTCTTTATTCAGTGTTATAATTGGGATATTCGGTTTAATACACATTTGGTGTTTTTGCTTGAACCGCACTTTGAATACAGTATTGCTTTTATCATGTGAAAGAAATGGGAGCTATATGTTTTACAAAAGACACCTCATATAGATAATATACAGCGTGATAGAGATATCCTAAATCTGGGCATTTATCTTGTGTGCGTATTCTTTTATTAATTTTTTTATTTCTTTATTTTTTGGCTGATTAGGGATACATTAGGGAAGGTGTATTTCTTATACTGGTCTTTTGCCTGTTCGAGTATGGTATATTTTCATTTTTTATTTTTCTTACGTACTTTTTGATTTCGGTGGAGTTACACTGTTTCATTTTGAGTTTTTCCCCCCATAGATTTGATGATTTTTGTCGCTGTTGTTTATGGATAAAACTTTGTTAAATATGGTGTATAGTAAAAACATTTAAATTATAATAAATTATAGTATATGCGCTAGGACGAACTTATTTTAAAAAAAAACCGATTAAAATGTAGTCAAGATTCATGACTCCATATCATTACTCCAAGAAGTGACCGCTCCGTGACCTGATTGGTTAGAGCGTACGCCTTGGATGCGGAAGGTCGTGTGTTTGAACCTCAGCCGAGTCATACCAAACGCTTTCTAAAAATGATACTACAGCTGCCTCGCTTGGCGCTCAGCATTAAGAGGTTAGTGTTAGGACTGGTCTGCCTGGTGTTAGGATAATGGGACTGGGTAGGACATGGTATTATTTGTCTGCGGCATGGTGCCCCAGTACTAGATATCACTATAAGCTGCCACACTGCAGACACCGTAGCGGTATGGCGTCATGACTGAAAAATTGTTAAAGCTAAGTTAAAAATACAGACAGACAGACAGACAGACAGACAGACACACGCATTTAAATAATTCACAGAAGCCGCAGAAGCCGCTGTGGTTCAGATGATTAGGGTGCAGGGTTTGAATCGTACCATCGGATCGACCTGCGACTGCAACCTTACTGTGTACCAAACCTATATTCCATCGTTTATATATTACACTCGTATTATATCACCTCCATGACGTCATGTACTGCTAAGGAGTAATATCTGTGGCATTCGAATGTACTTAAAAATCAGTTCATTCCACAATTTATCAGTTTTATTGAAAATTATCAATGCTGTGATTTGTAATGTGCTAAGTTTAATCGGCTACCTCGTGCAGATGTTCAACTGCAATTAGATACATTTACATGTTTTCAAAATTTTCCAAGTTTTCGTCAATCGCCAGTTTATTCCAATTTTAAAGAATCATTTGATACGTTTGTTTCAAGCTGAAAACCCGTCCTTTATGTTCATTTCCATATCCTGTCAGTTACGAATGTTTCTATATGGGATTCTATATCCCGCGAATACAAAAACAATGTTCTTTAGCAACACTGTCTTTTGAAGCCTACATAATTTGATAGTCGTTGAGAGAGGGGAAAAAGCTAATATATATATCTAGTTTCGTTGATTTATTTCAAGCCTTGTTAATCCAAAACGTGCTCAACTACAGACAGACAGACAGGCACACACACACACACACACACACACACACACAATGAAAAAGGAAAATATTACGACTAGTTCTAATAGTACGAATAGTTCTATAGCGATGATAAAGACAGAAAACAATTTTTGGTTTTCTTGAACGATGTCTATGCCATTTTATATTAATATAACAATTAAATCAATCGTTACATTCACATGCGTAAATTAATTATTCTGCTATCTTTATTATTATGCAAAAACTTAGTTTCATCTGTAGAGATCTTGTGATATGTTCTGTCTGTCTATCTGCTCATTATCACGACTCCTTCTAAACTGCCAGATGATTCCAGATGGTTACAAGTACGCTAAACGTATGCAGTTTCTACCCTAGTTATCATCTGCGACAGGGGCTCCCTCTTTAAGATATTTTAAAATATCTTCTGATGAACCATCCCATGTATGTATGTATGTTTGTATGTATGTATGTATGTATGTATGTATGTATGTATGTATAAATTGTTGTTGTTGTTGTAGGGTTTAACCCCATTTTTCAGCACATGATAGGTTATACATGGCGGCCAGTATTAATGGTGGAGGAGGAACCCGGGAAAACCCCGGAAAGAACCACCGACCCACAAAAAGTTACTGGCAAGCTTTCTCACAAATTAACATAGGCCGAACCCGCGACTGGAACCCACGCAGACAGAGGTGAAATGGCAGTGATCCGTAACGGTGAGCGCTTTAGACCACTATATAGTAAACGGCAATCAGTTGCTACATCCGTATTTTCATTAATATACAAAAAATTCTTCCGAAATGTAACAAATTATCACGTGAAAACTGTGGTGGCAAATCCATTCATTACAGAGCAAGGCAAAAGCCAAGCTACACTTTATGTTGAGTCGCCATTTGTGGTGATATAACAGAGGAAATCTAACTGTTGTTGTTTTTATTGTTGTTGTTGTAGGGATTAACGCCATTTTTCAGCACAAGATAGGCTATACATGGCGGCCAGTATTAATGGTGGAGGAGGAACCCGGAAAGAACCACTGACCCACTAGATTAAATCTAACTGTGGCACAAACTATAATATCGCTAATACCACCCCAGCAAACACCGACCCACTAGATTAAATCTAATTGTGACACAAAATATAATATCACTAATACCATCCTACCACCCCGAGATTTTTTGTAGAAAGAACATAGTAATACATTGTGGACAGTTGAGATCATTTGACATATGCCAAACCCATGCACTTTAGCGTGTCAAACCGAAATGTTTTCCTTCGATTGTGTAATCTGGTATTACGCTATTCAGATAGGACTAAAAAGGCTTATTTCATGGTTTTAAAGACTTTAAAAATGTTTATTAAAATTCGAAGCATACTGGTTAAGTAAAAACGTACTTCCGAATTCGTTTGGATTTAGAATTTGTATGTTTTCCCATGAGAATAAAACTCTGAAAGTCCATATTCCAGAAATATAAATTCCATTAATATAAATATGTGACTTTGGTATATTGAAGACAAGAACATGAAATAAATGAGCTATACAAGTTGAATAACGATCGCCAAATGCATGGAATTTGTGTCCTTCAGTGCAATATTTAATGCTCTGGACACCTGCTCCTCTGAATTATGGCGTAAACAGACTAATATATTGCAAAAGCAGCATTCCATTTTAAGTCCTTCACATTTACAATCCTATACATTTCATTAGTTTCTTCCTTACTTTTTCACATTTCTCATAAAAAGACATTATTTCCGAATCAGCAAGCCTTTAGAAGAGCACAAGAGAAAACTATATCTCCCGCTTTGTGTCATCTGTCTGTCTGGCTTTGCTTCCCCACGTGTGCAATAACATTTGATTGCATTGAAATACCAAGAATGTAATTTTATATTTCTTAAACAGGAACAACATAGAAATTCATTTAGTCTCTCTTTAATCTTCATGACATGTTTAAATTTTGCTTGTAATTAAAAAGATATATAATTCCTCGAAGTACAAAGAAATATTATAATCAATGCTCATTTTATTGTCAACATTCTTTGTCTTGGAAAATACAGTCTGAACGTAAAACTTAACTCAAAGATTTTACCTGTAACGGCAGTTATAAAATTATGTTGCCTAGAAGTTTATATGTACTTGTATTTATATCTCTTTTCATCCAAAGCAGTAATAAATACTGTTACTCCAAGATGTCATCAATATTATGATCTCTTCTTTATCTTGTGCTTCAGAAACTATTTGCAACGGCATCTTTGTCACAGTTAAATCATTGCAGTATGCTGTCGAGTGGTGTAAATTTTTGTATATTGAAACTCAGTTAAATCATTGGAGTATGCTGCCGAGTGGTGTAAAGTTTTGTATATTGAAACACAAGAGTCTTGTGTTTGATATTTACCTTTGATTTGTGATTTGCTTTTGTTTTGTGGGGTTTAACGTCCTTTTTCAGCACATGATAGGGTATGCACGACGACTAGCATATTCAGCAGAAGAATACCCTGGGAAGAACCATCTAGCCAAGACAAGCTACTGGCACACATACTCGGGTCGAGTCGAGACACGAACACAGGATAGATGCGTGAGTGATCTGTAAAGAAGAACGTCTTAGATTGGTCAGCCACTGGGGCCTTCATGCATTGACAATATCATTTTAAGGCACTACATAAATATCTTAATTTACTTGAAAGCACTAATTCATTGATTTAAAGCTTATACAATTAATTACACTGTTATAATTTTACATTGGCTACTTACGGTCGACGATAAAATAATAATAGCATTGAGTCTCAAATTTCTATTTAATTGCTTGCACCTAAACCTTAGCTATTTGGAATAATAATAATAATAATAATAATGAGGACTTTGTATAGCGCCTAATCTTTAGAAGCGCTAAGCGTTTTTCAACATTAGATACTACCTGTAACATAAAAAAACACATATATAATGATATGAATACAAGAAACTAACAGCATTAAATTAGAAGAAGAAAAAAACATGCTTAGAATATTTAAGGTAGGAAACATTATTAGGTCTTTAAGTTTGTTCTTCCAGTCGAAATAAGTGAGTTTTGAGAGCCCTCTTGAATGTGATCACTGTGTCTTTGTGTCTAAGTTCTGTGGGCAATTCATTCCACGTTGCTTTGCCCTGGTATGCAAAAGAACTCTGTTTTCATAGTGGGAATAATAAGTATACGATTGTCAGAAGAGGAGTGTAAGTATCTCGCTCGTGTGTACACATAGGTGAGGTCGGATAGGTTTGTTGGACTAGAGTCCGACAGTGAAACGTAGCACAGAGAACAAATTTTGTGTTTGATTCTGGATCGAATGGATAGCCAGTGTAGGATATCGAGCAGCGGGGAGATGTGCTCTGATCGTGGTACTCTAAGTATGATCCGAGCAGCTGTGTTTTGAACTTTCTGAAGTTTCTGGAGTGGATATTGAGATGAACCAGACGTAATTGAGTTACAATAGTCCAATCTTGAAAGTGCTAATGAATATACAAGTCTATTAATTTCATCAACTGAAATATATTTGCGAATGAAGCTGATGCGTCTCAACTCATTATATGCAGCCTTGCATATGTTCATGACATGTTGGTGGAATGTGAGAGTACTTTTCAGAGTAACACCTAGGTCTTGTCCTGACTGTGTGAATTTAATGTTGGTATTGCTGACATTTATTGTTTGATGTAAAGAATGTGAATGAGAAAGTCTTTGTGTTAAGAATGGCCTCAGTTTTATCATCATTCATCTGCAGCTTGTTACATGTCATCCATGATTTCACATCAGAAATGGAACTCTCTACATCTTGGATGGTAGCATCAATTTCAGTCAGGTGGCTAGATTTGTATATTCGGGTGTCGTCAGCGTACAATTGATGAGACACTGGATGATGATCTATGACACTTGAGAGCGGCTGAGTGTATAAAATGAACAGAACAGGTCCGAGAACACACCCCTGTGCAACACCACAACATACATCAAATGGGCTGGAGTGTATTCCGTTTGCGGACACAATTTGTGTCCTGTTGACCAAGTAGGACTTGAACCACAGTAAGGCTGCATCATAAATGTCAAATACATGCTGGAGACGGTGAAGTAATATATCATGGTCTATTGTGTCAACTGCTGCAGACAAATCAAGGAGGGTGAGGACTGTAATCTTTCCGCTATCCAACGCAGAGAGAATGTCATTAACTACTTTTAGAAGAGTAGTTTCAGTACTGTGGCAAGGGTGATATGCAGATTGTACATTGCTAAAAAGACTGTTTGAATTTAGATGAGATACAAGCTGGGACAGAACAACCATTTCTAAGATTTTTGATATAAATTGGAGATTAGAAACTGGGCGGTAGTTCTTTAATTCGTTATGGTCTAGTGTTGGTTTCTTCAGCAGAGGCTTTACAATGGCAGTTTCGAAAAATGATGAGAATTCCCCAGATGAGAGAGAGTTATTAATAACATCAGTTAGTGAAGGAAATATTGGATCTAAGCACTCAAGCAGCAGTGATGTTGGAATTGGATCAAGTTCACGTGACTTTGGTGCATTCTTCATCACGATTAAAGGCACTAAATCCACAGGGTCAGGTTCAAGTGCTGCTGACGGTTGCCGCTGGAAGTCTGTATCCCAACTGTATCGTGACGATGAGTCAATTGAAATTGTATTGTCAAGCTTATCTGTAATGATTTATACTTTGTTACGTAAGAAATTTGCAAATAGTTCTGGAAGGTCGACTGGATAGAAGGTAGTTGGAAGTGGTGCACATTTGTTCCTTGACATTAGCATGTTAGTAATCTCGAAGAACTTTTTGCAGCTGGAACTTTCCATGATCTTATTAGTGATGTGGGCTGATTTATCTGCATATACTTTGTTTGTGACGTTCTTCTTAGCGGCTTCATATATTTGCTTATGAATAGTGAGTCTGGTGGAAAGCCAAAGACTCTCAGCTTTACGGCGGTCTCTTTTAGCAGTGCGAAGCCAGTACCTAACACCGATATACCACGTAGAACACTTTTGAAATGATACACTGCGCTTGGTGGCTGGGGCATGTTTGTCGAGTAATGAACGCAGGCAGTTATCGAGTTGTTCTGCTGTAGAAGGTAAGCAAGTTATTAGGTTTGCTTGGATGTCATACATTAGTTTGGTTCTATTTATCATATGGTGGTATCTCTTACTAGCAAATAAAGGTGGAGGTTTAGGGACTGATACGCCAAGGTGGCGTATAATGCAGAGGTGATCAGATGCAAGTTCGTGGGATACCAGGGAGGACCGTGGAGGACCGTAGACTATTATCATCAGGTCGATGAAGAATCAAGTCTAAAATGTGACCATGTTTATGGGTGTTTTGGTTAACTGATTGTTTGAGGTTGAAAGCATTAATTGAATCTATGAGTTTTTGTGTGTTTGGGTTTCCGGGACATTCAAAGTGAAAGTTGAAATCTCCAAGAATAATCAGGTTGCCACCTATCGAATTTCCATACACCAGGAGATTCGGAAACTGCTCCAAAAAGATATATTTAGTCAGCTTGTTTTTTCTACTAGGAGGAGGGCGGTAGAGGCAGAAAAATGGACAGACCTTTGATCCAGCGTGAGTGTGGCTGGGACTAGTTCAAACGATGTGTGGGAGAAATTGAAAGTTGTGGGGAGGTTAAGACGTTTGATCATAGTAATTTGTTCAAAATTATGTCGTTTGACCAGTCTTGCTAGCATTCTTGGTAATTCCTAACCCTCTGAGTGCTCAAGTGACGACTAAAGTACTCAATAGTGTCTTACTGCTTTGTAAAGACAATGCATGTAAACGAAACAGATATGCCGAATCATTCCCTGTTATTTGCCTAAAATAGACGATATGTTTACATTCCATTAAATAATGCTATATTTTTTCAACTGATTCCGACGATGCAATATTTACAAAAGAAATATGTTCCCTGTTTTCTTCCTGATTCTCACAATAACTCAGTTCGTCGAGATTTCCCACAAATATTGATACGTCCACCATTTCTGGATAGAAAAAAATGGACTTTAAATGCTTTTAACATTTCATTGTCTAGTTTCCTTACCTAGTTTGTGATTGCCACACATTTACCATAACAATGTTTGCATTTCTCTCACTTTGATAGCGTTCACTATCAATAGCTATTAATAGTGACTGGTCATAAGATATAGTTTCATTGGATGACCTGGCATTGCAATATATTTGTGATAAATATACGACATTTACTCGAGTGTGTGTGTGTGTGTGTGTGTGTGTGTGTGTGTGTGTGTGTGATTTGGATTTTTAACGTAGCTTTACACATTTTCCAGCCCAGTGAATAATAATCGGAATAAATAAATCTACCTAAATAAAAAAACTGAACACAACAATAAGACTGATTCCGCTTCGGATGTTAAGGTAGGAATTAATACGTTGGAAGTCAAACCATTGAAACGAAATGATGAAGCACGATAATAGAGTCAGGATGTAAGTCAGTTTCCTTTCTAAAACATTCAAAGTTTTCAAAATGATTAGGAATTTACAAGTGAAAAACTAATGTCAAAGTCTCAGATTCAAGTAAACATATGTATTTCCACTAATAGCGATCTTGATATTCAATCTAAAATCATAGAGAAATATTATCTATGTATTATGTTGTTTACAAAATAAATGTCTTTAGTCAGGTAGATCATTAACTTGATTTTGGACAAAGGTCAGGTAGGAAATGCAAATATACATAACACATAATCAGTGAAAAAATCGAGCATGCAATACAAATTAAATATACATAGCAGAAGTTTACGGTATCGTTTATGTCTTTCTTCATCTTAAAGCATTCAATTCTGGCAAAAGATCTGTATTATTACCAGAGAAATCGCCCACAGGCGGATGACCAAATAAATGTGGCTGTCCTCTGCTATCTCACTTGTATTACCTACGTCAGTATTAAATAATCAGGAGTTGATATTATCACGTTTGCAGAGGTAATTTATTGTCTTTCTTTCATACAGTTCGACTAAACATGCATAATGGACCAGCATTGTTTTGTTTCTTAGTAAAATGTTGTCAAGAATAGTATTATTCCATTTTTGCTCCAGTTTTATGATTATCCTAGGAAATTACTAACATTGGCTAATTTACACAAGATCGTGGATAAGGTTCGAGTAAATGGAACGTTTCCCATCTGGGAACAAGACTTTATTACGGAAGGTCAAATTGTGGCCAATTCTCAGTTGCAGCTTGGTCGGTCCAGTGACATCTCACGACCATAAGATATGGTCACCAGTCGTCAGAATAATGACGTGTTGCAGTTTATAGTAATGTCTATCAATGGGACATCATGCCGTACCCCGCACTCTCACCCAGTCACATTATACTGACACCAGCTCGACTAGTCTGAGCACTAACCTATTAATGCTGATCGCATGTACCATTTTTTTTATCTTTGGTTTGAATCAGCTGGGGTTCGAACCCACGACCACCCCATCATGGGCCACCGGAGCAGTTTTTATATTTTAAAATTGAATATCAAGGTTAAGTTAAGAGAAGCAAAATAATGAGAGGAAAGGTGAAATTTATTTTGGTATTGATACAATGAATATATGCATTGTTTCACTTAAAATAGGAAACATAGATAAAACATACTGTATTACAACACAACACGGTTACAGCTAACGTCATCTAGTCACATAGTTAAATATAGATAGGTTTCTAGCCTGAGGTCAAATTGACCTATTCTGTGCTTATACTGCAGAACCTAACGATGAGAACCACATATGCATATCAAATCGGATCGGGTGACTTCTGGTACCTTGTGTTTGGAGTTTTGTGTTTGGAGTTTCCAAGCCCTGTTTTATGTACTGTATTTCAAGTACGTTATATTGCTATGCATGTAATTGGGCGTGCACGCTTTTGAAGGCACAGACCGTTTTCAGCCTACACCCATGTGACACTTAAATCTTCGAATCATATTCATTTCTAACACATTTCACATATTTTATTTTATCCTAACTTCGCGACCACTTCCATTTTAGAAAGAAACTTGTTTGTTGTTTATGTTTATTTGTCTCATACTTTATTATTATTGTTAGAATATTGTTAGAGATGTTGTTGGACATAATGGCAAACGAAGCATATTTTATTCACGTTTCCAAACTAATAAGACTAGACAACAGACCATAATTTAACTCGGGTATGTCTACTTCGTTGTTATAATAAAATAGAAACTATGTCAGGAATCCTTAATATTTGCCTATAACCCAGCCAAATTAAAGGTCCTAACAACACCGCTTAATGCTGAGCGCCAAGGGAGGCAACTGCTATTACCATTTTTATAAGTTTTGGTATGACTCGGTTGGGGTTATAACCCACGACCTCCAGCATCCTAGGCTTATGTTCTAACCTGTTGTTATAGCTTCTACGGCAGGCAGGCGCAACTTCTTCCAGGGGGCGGTCACGTAAGCGATCGTTAAAGCCACTTAATAAGATGTAAATACGCAGATAAAATCGGGGGCTGCACGTGCCTTTCTACAGCATAATGCTTTGGGATATTTCTATCGAAAATAATCCGCGAAGCACCGCATTTCAGTGTAAGCTTGTCCATTCAGGCAGCTTTTACGACACTCTGCTTTGGGTGCATTTCTAGCAAATATATTCCGTAAAGCACCCGTTCCATTTTTCAGAAATACAACACTAGCTTCAGTCAAGAAATAGAAATGTTGTCTACCGGGACATTTAGTGAACATAATAGTTTCACTTTCATTCTTTTAATGTCCTTCTGAAAGCATGTCTGCTCAGATGTTCGTTGTTATAGGATTTTGTTAAAGTTATTCTTAGAGCACACATAACGTTTGTGGTTGAAAATTTCGGATATTTTCTGTGACTTACAATAAATAGTAGAAGATTTTAAGTAATCGAAATTTTAATCAAGCTCCCAACAATGTTATAATGATGGTGGCTCTAGAAACTAACTGAACTTAACATATGAAAGTGCTTTCATCTCAATTGTCTGTAAAAAAGGCAATTATTAATTATCCATTTACCACGAACAACTACTGTTCATTTTGTCTCTCGTTACTGCTCGAATCATCCTCATATTACATTTTTTAGGTCAAGTTGTCATAATATTTATCTTATGAAAATGTAGGGTTTAGAAATTCGAATGTTACAAATAATCGAAGCTGCAGATACTAAGCTAACCATCCAAAAAGCGATTACTATGTTGCTTACCCTCTCTGTGGTTTCGATCCAGGTTAGAGCACTTTCCATTACCATGAACAACCACATAACACCAGCATCTAACCGCTCCGGTGGCCTAATGGGTTACAGCGTCGGCCGCGTATGCGGGAGGTCGTGGGTTCGAATCTCGACCGAGTCATACCAAAGACTTATAAAAATGGTATTAACATCTGCCTCGATATGCGCTCAACATTAAAAGGTTAGTGTTAGGACTGGTCGGCCTGCTGTTAGGATAATGTGACTGGGTGGGACATCATGCTACATGTCTGTGGCATGATGCTACAGTGCTAGACATCACTATAAACTGCCACACTGCAGACATCGTAGCGATATGACTGCAAAATTGTTAAAGCTACGTTACAAATCCAAAACACACACACACACACACACACACACACACACACACACACACACGTCTTACCGTCTCTGTGGTTTCGAGCTAGGTCAGGGTACATTCCACTACCATGAGCAAGCACATTATACCAGTATCTTACCGCCAAGAACATTTCGTTTGTTGGTAAAATGTGTTGTACAATCGACGTGGAATAAATAACTTAAACATGTACTCTAAACTACTTTTGTCTTGCATTTATAATATGCTCATATTTAATTATGAACGTCAGAGAAATTGTATTTCTTTTAGAATGGTTAAATATATTGTGATTCTACTCTTTTACTGGCTTTTTATTTGGCGGATGTATAATTGTTTCTGACGAGTTCACGGGCATGTGTATTCTGGAACTGGACGGATTCTTCAACCGACATCTGCCCGTATCCCTAACCAACAAGAAGCATGGTAGGCCAAGAAAATATTTGATGAAATTTCTTGATTCTCTCTGAAGAATATTATGAAGTAGCAGTTTTCAAAATTCACATTTATCTTAATGTTGCAGCATGAACTTGACCTAAATTCAAATTTTAATTTCCTAATTACTCATTCTAATTTTTGCTTTTATTAATTACTGATAGCCAACTAGATTTCATTTTTTTTCTTCAAAGCATTCTGTATAACCACGGATTAAGCGCAATATCTCTTTTAAAAGTATGGATTAATTTATTTCAAAATTAGAGAGCTGTAATTATAAATGGATAAACATTTTCGCAAGAAAAGAAAATTTCCCATCGGAAATTGTTTTTGATATTTTCAGAATGAAGTATTATGGCTCCTTGATGTATATTAATATCATGTAGATTGTAAGCTAACTGAATTTGGACGCATATTGCAGCAAGACTATAACAAAGGGTGTATTCTGTGCTCGTTATTTAGGCTTCTAGTCGATATAAAATGTCCTCAAATTTGCATTTTTTTAAAATATTACCCGACGCCATTGAAAGTGTTCATTTAAAATCCGTTGGATTTGCTTTTGATCCGTTAGATCATGTTTGTATACGTGTATAATGGATGCCATAGAAAAGTGAGGTAATCACTGAAACCCAGAATTCCTTCTTCAAAGACTTTAATGTTCAGCACCTTATGAAACTAAGCTGTTCATTTCGGCGTTAATAAAATATAGAATTTAACATTTTGTCACTTATTAAAGGATGATGTTTCTGCGACGAATTGATTCCCTAAACAATAGACAGAGAAAGGCCCACTAGTCATGAAATTAGGCAAACATTTGAGAAAATGTATAACATCTCGGTAAAACAAAATAAAAAATCAACGAGAAAAAACAAAATGAACAAAACAAAAAAATAATCATAGCTTCATTGAGAAGTTGCAGAAGCAAGATGCCAAACCTAACAGATAATGCTCGTGTAAAATAGTTGTGTCCTGGCTTTTTTCCTGATACATGTACGCGGTTTGACAATATACGGAAAAACTAAATAATTTTAGACACACTTAGCATACAAACTGTATGTTTTTTTTAAATCACTAACATTTAATAATTGCAATCATCTATTTTCACTTTTGAAAATGTATAAAGCTACTCCCATTTACTCGAATTTATAGCAGCTAAATTTTGGGGACAAGCTTTACTAATAGTGATGATGACAACATAAATGACACTTTATTTCATTAAACTATCATATGATACCTGTTCTTAAATTTACTTTTGACTAAAATCGGTGCCCACGTGTATAAAACATGCACAATAAACAACTTATTGTTAAACATTAAAAACGATTTAATCCATAAATTACCAATCGAACAGGCGAGAAAGCTGTTTATCCAGTATCATTTCTATTTGTTGGTATAGGATACAGACGACAAATCTATTTCATTTCTCAAAAACGTTAGTGTTAAGAATTGGTTAAATTACACTACTTTCTTGGTAAGATCGGCAATACACGCTAACATCCCATGCCTGATTTAAACAAGAGTAATCATGTAAAATCAGCCTGCTTGCATCCGGAACCTGTGCAGCGATAAACATGGCTATAGGTTTACGTCAACTATATTGTAGAATTTACCAACACGCTGGCTTTTGTCTGAAAAATTAGAGCAACATTTCAGTTTGTTTTCAATAGGGAATACTCTCTGACCTTCCACTCAAACAAAGCTATCCAAATACGTTAACCGAGGTGAGAAAAATCAGAGGAAATTCGGACTATCCCCGCTTGGAAAAAAGCATTGCAAATTGTCATGCCAAGCATGAGGTAGAGCAGACACTGCAATCATACAATATAATATGTAACCAAAGTATCAAGCTGTTGGCTGATGACCGAGATCATTTAGTGTCAGACAGATATAGGTCGGATATGGTCAGTTTTGAATAATGACTATAACAGAAAGCTGGACTTTAAAATGCTCAGTTTCATTTCTAGTTTTGATATTGACTGCTTCATTTGAGAAGGATAATGTTCTCGTTTTGTGCTATAATATCCACTCCCCTAAATCTGTAAGACTGTAGAATGCCGAGGCAGTCAAGAATACATTTTCAAACAGACTAAGGGTTTGTGCGCCGTAGCAACGACTGTCAGCCGCCTGCAAATGTTATGATGTTATGGCCACATTTGTTCGAAGTAAATCCCGGTTCTCTGTATTATTTTAACCCACGCCACTCGATAAACGCATACTTTTTGAAATTTGAGCGGGTATCCGATTAATATTTTATTTTTTTAATTGTTTCACCATCCTCATTTGGAACATTTTCCATGGCAGCTTTGCAAATTAACGAAATATCATAACTTGTACAGACTAAATCAAAATATCTTTTATCCTGTTCATTTACCAAATGTTACTCTTTGATCTCTCGAAATTATAACGAAAGATAGAGAACAGCAAAAACACTTGTGTTAAAATTAATTTCAGATATTTGATCTCATTACTGAAAGTACCTGCAGACTCAGGAGTCCTGAAATTGTCGTTGGTGTACTAAATACACGCGGATTCCAGTCACATTCGTTATATCGTAATGACATTTCTACACCTTTCGGTTCGATCGCACATTCAATCAATGTAATGAATGCAACTGAATAGGCAATAAAAATGCAAAATCATTTTCAGATTAATAGACAAAAGCAACAACACCCAAACAGTTAAAAAAACGGGAATATAACACCTACTGAAGTCCAATTTGTACAACAGAGATTAGCGTAGAAGCAGATCTGCCCTGGGAGAATGTTGTTGTTGCTGTTGTAGGGTTTAACGTCATTTTTAGCACAATATAGGCTATACATGGCGGTTAGTATCAATGGTGGAGGAAGAACCCGGGAAAAACCATGGGAGAATGTCATCATGTATATATTATACTTTGTCCGAACATACCTGTTAAATGTAATAAAGATACTGCATCTAGTTTATCATCCATACTAATTCACTGTCTGGTAAGGAGACAGGACACAGCTTGTAACAGCATGTGTCGAGCAACAAGACGTTACGCGACCAACCCGTCTTGTAGCCGAATTATCATTACCACATTGCTCCTTAACATAAGGCAGCATTCAAAGTACCACATTTCTCATTAACATAAGGCAGCATTCAAAGTACCACATTGCTCATTAACACAATCTTTACGATGAGAAGACGCAAATCACAGTATTATCCAGTGAATTGCCCTGTCACCTCTTTATAAACGGAACAATTTGTTTGAATAATGTATTTCGTCCCATAGACTATAGACCTACTTATCTACTTTCAACTGGCATTTTCAGAGAAACATGGTGAACCTTAAAGTTTCTTACTGACTAGAACATTCGGTCTAGACCCCCAAAATATTAGCAGTCCTTAGAATCCGCCATAAAAATGGAACGTTTCAGAGGCATCTTCCGAACGCTAATCCAGTCCAGCGTACAACAATTTGTAGACCACCACCACTACCACAACGGAACATAGCGATCTAACGGATACTGTTTCATTTGTCAATATTTGGACTGTGGTTTTTAAGCATGGGGAAAAGCCATTTCAACAAAATATCAAGCAAAGACACACGATCATATTTGGCATCAAAGTTAATAGCTACATACATACATACATACATACATACATACATACATACATACATAGACCGCTCCGGTGGCTTAGAGGTTAGAGCGTCCGCCTCAGAAACGGGAAGTCGTAGGTTCCTATCCCGGCCGAGTCATACCAAAGACTTACAAAAATGGTACTAACAGCTGCCTCGCTTGGCGCTCAGCATTAAGAGTTAGTGTTAGGACTGGTTGGCCTGGTGTCAGGATAATGTGACTGGGTGGGACATCATGCTACGTGTCTGCGTCATGATGCCCCAGTGCTCGACATCACTATAAACTGCCACACTGCAGACATCGTATCGATTTTTAAAAATTGTTTAAAGCTACGTTAAAATCCTAATCACACACACACACACACACACGTACATACATACATACATACATGCACACATATTAAATCTCAGCTACTGTGCTAATTTGTCATTTAGAACTGTTTGCTTTCTCGAATCATACAGATTATTTTTTCTCACACATGCGACAGAAACATCTAGCTGTTTTGCTAACCTTACTTTTCTTTTCTCAGTCGGTGACCCGAGTGGCCGAGTGGTCTAAAGCGCTCTCCGTTACGAATCACTACCATCGCACCTCTGTCTGCGTGGATTCGTGTCTACGATTCGACCAATGTGGGTATGTGAGAAAGCCTGCCAGTAGCTTCTCGAGGGTCGGTGGTTCTTCTTCCACCATTAATACTGGCCACCATGCATAGCATATCGTGTGCTGAAAATGGCGTTAAACCCCACAACAACAACAACAACAACTTATCTCAGTCTAGTCATCTCAGACCAGTCATCTCAGTCTATGTGTCCACGCGCTCAGAACTATAAAAAGAACCCTTGTTGTCTTCTGCTCCGCCGGACGTAGATGTTCTAAAATCAAGCAACAACAACAACAACAAATATATAACCAAAACATAGTAACTTAAGGTCAATCCATCTTTGAGAACACACCATACAAAACTTTTCTAGAGGTACAAAGGCACACACGTATAAGATGCCGAGCTTTTTGATATTATGCTTGTTCGTTCCACACGTCATAGTAAATTTTATCCTATATGAAGGCATAGCTCAGTACATTTTCATGTCAGCGTCATTAAATGTAGCTAAAGCTACCTAACTAGTTTTTAATACTTCGTGTGAAACAATATACTGTTTGCTACATTTAATGACGCTGACTTGAAAATTTACTGAGCTACACATAGGATAAAATTCTCAATGCTGTGCAAAATGAACTATGACAGAAAACACCGATCTGTGCACACATACTATAGACCTATACACTTCGTAGCCTCCCAACTCTCTTAACAACTATGGAAAACTTATTAAGAGCCAGAAAAGTGTTGTGTCAAGCATGCTTTATTCTAATTTGGTTAAGCATATCCATGTGCCCCAGTAGAATCAAAAATATACTTACAATATTTAAAGAAAAATAATGCACTCTCCAGCCCGAAGGAATCATTTATCCGTCAACATATTAATCCATAAGCAAATTTCACCGTAGCACGTGCCATATTTCCAAGACAGAAAAATAAATTTTCAAAGAATCCTTGAACTTGAAAGTTTCGCACATGGTTATCCGCTAGGGTCCCTATTTGGAGGGTCTTTTGTACACGGGGGTAATTTTGCAATCAATATTACGGACAACACAGACATGTCACAAACAGTTTCAGCTCCTCCAAAGAAACAAAGAGTTATATACGATAGTGACACAGATCACTAATTACCAGTGAATAACCCAAGCATGGACATTCATGCTACATGTAACTTTTCGTTATAATAATAGCCTATACTACTACAACAGAGGTGTGGGCCCAGTATCGTTCCATTTTTTACAATATAATTTTCTAAATTGGAACTGATGAAAATGAAACATTTTCTTGTAATATATAGTAGCTATTTATTGTTAATTCATATAACATCCATATATTAAATGTGATAATACCTTAATACTATGCAACGTTTAATGTTGTTATTTTTTGGCTCACGCATAAAAACTGTGTACTTCGGATGACACGGTCACGCCGCAGTCCTTATTTGTATTAATGCACCGCATGTAAACATTTGTGCGTGAACTATATTGCAAAAGTGAGAAGTTCCTTTTTACTTTAAAAGAAATTATTGATTGAGAAAAAGAATTTACGGTGGGTTTTGGACCGAGACTAGAGAATCCCAGTCACGGGGTTACATTATAAGTCTCTCTCTCCCCCCCCCCCTTGCATGTCTCGTGAGAAGACAAATAATGTAACACCTTGACTGGGATTTCCATGTCTCGGTCCAAGCCCCAACATAGATTCTATATTTTCCGCATGCAAACAAGGTTAACCCAATAAGGGGGAAGATTACGTTGCCTGCTTTTCGATGGGCTGTCCTGTGTTTGCATGTTATCTTTTCGATTGCCCTTGTCATCATAGAGGTTCTGATCTTTAAACTTTAACAATTCTATTCGGAATATATTGCTCAGATATCATGGCTGTGGTCAGTGAGATTTCTTCGTATTTTTCAATATCGTCAAATTTCAAGCAATCCAAGTCTGTAGTTGATTTCTGTATGTCTCGGGAGCATTTAGACGCCTTGGACATGTATCCACATATGCCACGTAAACGATCTACCTTTACGATGTCGAGTATCCCATAAAGCAAAGATAATTAATATCATGATGTAAGAAGGACCCATAACCTAGCTAAGAAGTAAATTGACATTGTTTGTTACAACAACAACAAAAAAAAAAAGACAAAAAAAACAAAAAAAAAACTTGGAATAAACGTCAGTGTGTGGGGTCTAATTAATACATTGGTGAAAAGAAAGCTCATCAAGTAGTGATTTCATTTTCTTAACGTAAGAGTGAATTTTACAAATAGAAGTTTAAGTCGACTTTTTATTACATTCAACTTTTAATCAAATATGCTAGGTCTGGCGTTCAGTACAGCTGTTCAATCCGTACCTCCGTTATCACACACCAAGATTCAAACTACTTACATGCCTTCCTTGACGAACACGAGTAGATATTTTTAGACACAGTGAATCGAACTGTTATAAATCCCAGTTAATTTTTAATTTCATTCATACAATAAATCTATAAATGTTTAGCAAGCGTAAAAGGGGGGCATGCAATAAATACAGAACTTGTTTCTATGTCATGTACTGAGTCCCGGCTTCGACGTACCAATGCGCTATATCAGACTCGTTATTTCCGCTAACTCAAAACCAACCACGTCCGAAGTTTTAAGTCTTTAATACATGGATCAAACAGAAAGGTGTATGGAATCCTCCATTATTGAAGCATACACCTGGTTAACATTCGGACGTCTACAGAATAAGCTTACCTGGACGTGTCTATGTCTAGGTGAATACATTTATTGGACTTTGACTGGTATGACTAGATCGTGGCCAAAACAAAAAGAAGTTCTAAATGACATGTGTATTTACGTTTCTGTTTTCCTTTATCTCCAATAAGTAGACGTCTTTCATCCCATTCAGTCTAGATTGAAAAGATTTCAAAATTATTATGAAAAATGACACCACATACACACATACACACACAAACATAAATACATACGCACGCGCACGCAAGCAAGCATGCGCATATATATATATATATATATATATATATATATATATATATATATATATATATATATATATATATATATATATATATATATTAAAAGATTTATCATCTGTGGAGTATCAAAAAACTAACAAGTAGATAAAAAGTATTGTGCAATAAATTTATTGGGAAGAAACAGAATAATGGTTCGTATAATGTCATAAATATCAAAAGTATGAAAACCAAGATTGGAAATCTGTTCGTTTGAAATTACTGGGATGGGGAAGAAGCTATTAATCATCTTGCCAAGAAAGTGAATACATTTATTGGACTTCTTCTTAAAGGGAACATGGGAAGAAAACGGTATTAGAGTGTAAAAACGTCAGTATGCCTCATGATTAAAACGAAAGCTTACGTTTTAAAGTACATGGCTAGAAAATACAAAATACATAAATTTTCAGAAAGTTAGAAAGAGAAAGCAAATGTCTTAATTTTTACAAGTATGAGTTAGTGTGTGTGTGTGTGTGTGTGTGTTGGATGAAATGACAAGCACTTATTAAGAGATGACAAATAAACGAAGAGGAAATGAATTTCTTTGTTGTTCGTTGGTTTCACGTTTAGACTCAATTTCCTAGTGGTTCTTTTGTTTCACATTTTACATAATTTGCTAGTTGTTCTTTTGTTTCACATTTTACATAATTTCCTAGTTGTTCTTTTGTTTCACATTTCTACATAATTTCCTACGTGTTCTTTTGTATCCCATTTCTAAATAATTTCCTTGATGTTCTTTTGTTTCCCATTTCTACCTGTTATTATACTTTTGCATCATTATTTGTCTCTGATTTACAAAGTTTCATATCTCCGAATAAAAATAGCGAAATAATTTGCTTGCGTATACAACTAAGATCTCACAAATTATATATTTTCTGTTATGTTATGATCTATAATGTTCGTACTCATTTTAAAGCAACTGAACAAAGGAACGAAGATCTTTGGCTTTCTAAGAAAAACGTATTGAAATATTCTCCAGCAGTCATGCACTGCACGCACCAACAACGTTAACAATTTGGAGACCTGTTAATGTCAGACATTAAGCGGATTTGAGTGATATATGCGACTCCTCGAACAAACGCTTTGAACTAAATTGTACAGCACTATAATGTCTCCATCATGTATCAATACTAATTCGTAAAAATCCAAAACAAAATACTTTAGTGTAACTGTTAATTGGGCTACAAAGAACATTTGACTTATTTGTGATAAGTGTGACTCGTAAAGATCTATATAGTATAATGCTATTGCAATGTGGAACACTATCCCCATAAAGATCCGGCACACCTCCACATCAACAAAAATTAGTCAGAAGGAGAAATATGGGCAAATTTAAATAACCCCATAACATTTAATATGCTAACACGAGGCTTGGATTTGAAAACTTTTGTTCTTCGGTTTAATCTTTGGCCCAAATACGCCTAATAAAAGTTTTCGCGGTATGTAATTTTAGTGGAACTGGTATCATGATCTTAAACAGTGAATTGCTAATTGCCTATATGTGATGACGCTGCCTATTAACCAGGACATTGGATTCTAAACATACTAGGGAAAAGCTTGGCACATCGATTGAATGTTGACTCGACTGTACGTAGGCATGCAAATCAGATGTTGAAGATAACCAGGCCAAGGCTATTTTTTTAATTCAACCTGAGAAAGTGCTGAACCCAAATGAATCTGTTAATAATGCAGGTGGGCAAATACTCCGTATTTTTATGTAGAATGCGTATATACTCGGAATTATAGTAAGACAACAGCAACAAAAATAAGAAAACAACCGATATATAGCTAATCAAAAAGAAAGCTAACATTATCATTAATAACTTATCTAAGGATTATATTTTGTCATGAAATCATGGATTTAAATAATTATATATGGTGATCTCCTTATCCTACCTGTCCACAACACTTGCAAAATGTCATATTGCAACCAGATCAAATACATCACGTTATCTATGCTCCCGAAAAACGTTAGTACTAAATAACGCGATGCTGGCCAATCAGCTGGATGTACTATTAGCCGTCAGGGATCAGGGGTGGAGTAGAAATCTACTTAATTTTACATTAGGCCTACTGTACAGAAAAAATGAATAAATACACACGCACAACACGAATTTGAAACGTGTTCTCCTGGATAAATACGGATTATAATTTTTTCGTGGCTCAGAATGTACGGAACGTTTTATAAAGCAGAGAACTATGATGATGTTTTCAACACTAGAATTAAAAAGTTTACTTTATTAGTTAAAAAGTTCCCCAGCAAAATGCAAACAGAACAAGACGGTCGTTGAAAAGCATACACTTACATATATCTTTCTATTCTCGGATAATTTTTTTTATCTTAATGTCAGTAAAAGACGTTTTCAGCCGCACATCATTGCAAAATATTTATTTTCTTATCATTCACCTTTACAATAGCTTAAGGTTTCATAGCCAAAAATGCAATACAATATAAACCTCTTTAACTCATTTTGTAACAGCATGAAGACCCCTTTCTCAACTACAACTTGTTATAAAATAATGGGGGAAAACTTTTTTGTAGATGCCACAAATAAATTCCATAATGAATTACCTTTAGTACATTAATACAACAGTGAAGTATAATAGTATTCTGAAACAATACTCGTCGCCACACAATACATATGCAAATTGCGTCAATACTACACTTTATTTATATATACAAAGTAGGTCACTGTGACGTGTTTATATGCCACTGAATACATTTACAGCTGGCATTATAAGTTGCAGAGTCGAGAGCTGGACTTTACATTTAACATTAGAAAGCATATTAATTTGCGACCAAGGGACATACAAGAATTTGTTGTTGTTCGTCTGACTTTCCGTTTTATCAAGTTATACAATATGAAAAAAATCACAAAATACATAATGCACAAATTATCTACACTTCATCTTGAAGAATTTCGTTACATTTGATTGCATATTCGTAGTGTACAAATTCCAACCATCAAAACTGTTTCTAATTTGACAAAAAATATTAAGGAACTTACTTTAATCTGATATGTTAAATAGGTGGCCGGACAAAATGGTAGCGGACAAAATGGTGTGGACAAAATGGTATGGACAAAATGGTACTAGGATTAAATGGTATAGACAAAATGGTATGGATAAAATGTTGCAGACAAAATGGTATGGGACAAAACGGGATAAAATGGTACATATATTAGAATTTCGCTTGCTAATGAAAATAATAATTACCTAAAATCATAATAAAATTTAATTTTATACACATATTAAAATATTCACGCATTCACAAACTAACTGAAAAATATACGAATACAATTGATTTTTATTAAATTCGTGTAACTTCGGAAATGTTAACTGTATTTTATTTTTAAAAAACTCAAGTGAAACTGCAAATAACTTATGCCAAATCTACAAAATGCAACGATACCAAATAGTAATTAAATGCAAGTTTTATGACTGAAAAAATTCGCAACAATTTTGAATCAACAAAATCAGTCTTCCATGACCTAATAAATTTATGTCAGTATACCTGTGCATTCAACCCAGACATAAACTAATGGACAATGGTTATTCATATCATCTGAGACAGAGTTTATGTTGGTCTCATTTTTAAATCAGACAAGTAAAAATAACTTTATGATGACCTTCATCAACCTGGCATTCTGGCATTGAAATTAAGCATTTACCATGAAGCCTAGGAATAACCTGATCCAGTGTTTGTGTCACGCTTCCATGATCTTGCTTGCCTTTTTAAAGGCTTTCAAAAAGTTATTTTTTATTACAATATTTTAAGTTCTTCTAACTACACTTAAGTTTTGGTGTCCCGTCGTTTGCACACATGTCTAAAACGCGGCGGCAATATATTGCAGCAATTGTGACATTTGCAGCCTAATAATGTTATTTAGTAAAATCTTGTCTGTTTTTTTTTTTTTTACATTTCTTATTAATAAAATTATAGTCGTACCATTTTGTCTGTACCATTTAATCCTAGTACCATTTTGTCTCATACCATTTTGTCCGTACCATTTTGTCTGCACAATTTTATCCGTACCAATATGTCCAATACCATTATTTCCACTTAACATTTTGTCCATACCATTTTGTCCGTACCATTTTGTCCGCTACCATTTTGTCCTAGTACCGTTAAATACCTTTAATGTTCTATCATGGTTTATACGGTTTTAGAATTGTACACTGAAGCTCGAGTCATATGTATGAGGTAACCAAGTTGACTGTGCTACTTCATGCAAATTTAGCACATAGATCAGGGTTGATTTTCAAGAAGACCATTTCTGTAACTGACTGTGTGAAGGTGTAGATTTCTTCTGTTAACTTTAAAAAATAATTTTCTAACGTTAATGGAAAGGCATAAAGTTTGCTTCATTATTCATACACTATTATTTTCATTCGTATTATTAGTGATTTAGGAGCATCGAAATAAAATATTGCACCTAACTTAAACGTCTTCTTTCAGTGCCATAATATTATTGTTCTGAGTGCTTTTGTGTATTCAATTAATTTCAAAATGCTTTACGAGTAAAACAAGCAAACGCCACTTTTTATCAGCCTTCTAGTGCCAAGAATTTATGATGTATGAACGTTTGAAAACACGCCTGGGCATAATTTATCTGTTTGTTTATTTTGTTTGTATTTCACACGAAATTCTTTACCCTTGATATTACGCATCTAACATAAACTCTGTCTTGTACTCTTATATGTTATGGAAGAGAAATTGTTTGCCTATACCCTGAAGTAAAGCTGGTCAACCAAACGACGCTGGCTTTAAGCCCAGATCGACAACAAGCTTTTAATAACAAAATCAAGAAAACGGACTCTTTGTATGACGTGACACATGAAAAATATATCCGATGACACTTATATTCACATAATTTGAAAGAATTAAATTTTGGATAATCGAGTAATTGAAATGGAGTTTTCTTAAAGATTTTTTATTTGGAAACCAGACATTTTTGGTGGGCAACCATGTTTTATTTTTGAAGATTTATCCACTCCTGATATTATGTAATTAGTTCTACAACTGAAGTCTAAAGGCGATATCATGCATGTTGCATAAACTCTGAAGCTATGATTTGCTCAGGTAAATAGACTATTATTAAAACCATAAAGTTTCACAAGGCAAATTACATCCTGTTTGTCAACGGAAAAGACGTGCATTAAGTCGGGAAACCACATAAATGGAGGCGAGTTTTCGATGTGTACGCTACACATATTACGTCGAACATAGAAAATGTCCTAGGATGTGCGGGGCCCAAGGGAGCAAGGGATGAGCGGGGCCCCAAGCAAAAAAAATCGCATTGCGGAGTTGATTTCCGCCAGCAGTGCGGGGCCCCTGAAAGTGCTGGGCCCAAGGCGGTAGCCTCGTTCGCCATGCTCTAGGGAAAGACCTGGTTCAAAAAGACAGATTTAATAGTCGAAGTAATATTTCCATGACAGATGCGAACATTAAACATATATATGTGTGTTTCTATACACGAAAATAAGCTACATCATTGAAATGTGTATTACGAAGTGACAGATAAAGTAGTTTTGAAAGACGTGTTTTTATATGTTTTATTTTCTTATTTATTCGTGAAATAAGATCCATAATCAAAAGGAAAAAAGAGGTTATGTTTAGGTTAAATTTTGCCTGCAATATGTCATGGAAGGAACAATATAATTATCAAGAGAACATCACTATTGGCAAAGACAGAACCGCACAGATTTAAGCTAACAAAGACAGTCTCATTATCGGACACACGTTTCTACTAGTGCGTGAATGGTCCACCATTATATTGTTATAAACGACTTTTCTTATGAAGCTGAGAAAGACAAGTGAAAGGGAGTACATTTTTAGTTTAAGAAATAAAAACAGATTAAAAGCATCGTATCTAATAAAATATACTTAATAGGGCAGACGCTATGGCGTCTTCTGAAAATGCCGCAAGACACTGATTGTGACGACTACAATGTTTGCACTATAACTTTAAATGATATGGCACTCGGCGCTATAGCCGCTAAATACGCTACTAAGCTATCTGGCGATATACTATTCCTTGTGGATCGCAGCCGCATAATTCCTAAATAGAAGTGATCGGTTTTGAAAAACACCGGAACTTGTGAAGTTTATTGATATGGTTGCTGCTTATGAATTCGCGATACGTGAATATACTTGGACTTAACAAAAGAAACTATATTACATTGCAAGGCACATATCTTATTTGTTTTCGATTATTGTCCACTTTCATTCATAAAGAAAGAATGTTTATATACTCCCATCCATGTGACTGGCTTGTAACAACTTACACAATATTACTTAGTAAAAATAACTAAAGTTGAAATCAGTGCCATTAATAGGAGATCTTCGGATTTTATTTTACAGTGCTCAACTATGCTCCGATTTCTCGATGGACTTCAGGCTGACGAAAGTTGTTCAAAGCATGGACTGTGAAAAATCCTAATATTGATACGGATAATCATAAGAGCTAGCTTCGCGCCGCTCGGAGTGCATTCGCTAAGTCAGTTTGTTGGGCGCTGAAGCATCGAATCCGCGATCATTTTTTAATTTTTTTCTTCAAAACGTCACCGTTGTTGTCATCAGAAAACGAATCAGTGTCCTGGGCCCGACACAGGGCAACGTCAGATATTTCAAAAGTAAAATATATACTATCAAATAATATCAGCGTTGGTTTTCTTTAAAATGAAACAGGCAAAGCCTAAGACAAGCGCAGCTGACTGACCTCTGGTCAAGTCACTAATCGTGTCACCATGGAAAACTGACCTTTTTATGCCGCAGCAAATAAAACTACACATTTTATTATATATCCTGATTTTCATATTATTATGTCATATCATTATAATTTTTTACACATAAAATTGGTTTCCTTATTCAAAAATATCATAATGTTTTGTAATTGTTTGCGCAATATTGCTTTGCTGAAAGTTATATTATCGATTTCTATTTTGTATTTTATAATCATAGTCGGAGCCTATGGTATGGTGTTTCATATAGTTATGCATAGTGCGTGCACTTTGTAACAGGGCATTGACTAAAGACACCATTATTCATAGGTACGGAAGAATACCAGTTTCTCATATCCTTAAATCCGTTTAACCGTAATAGAAACACATACACACACACACAATATATATATATATATATATATATATATATATATATATATATATATATATATATATATATATATAAAGGGAGAAAGGTAGATAGATAATCATAATAATAATATCTTTTATATGTAATGAACCTGCAATTAAAACAAATATTCATAAAATCAGTTGTAATTTTTTTTGCAAATTATGAACCAAAAACTACACATTTTCTTTAAAAAATTGAGATATCGTTGCTAATGCTACTTGCAAAATATAATATAAATAAATTAATAAATAGGTATCTTGATGTGAAGACACGACGGTAACTTTGCGAAAGTCATGTGTGCTTATATATTAATATACGATATGAACTATGTATACTAGTCGAAAATGGAAATTAGAAATTTGTTCTGTAGAATAAAATAAAACAAAATAAAAGAAGCAAAGAGAACACAAAAAAAATTTCATCAGAGGATGAATTGAACCGACGACCTAAGCATGATTACCAGGAAATTCTAAGCAACTGAGTAATGCGGTATTTTGGCAGATGCAGTACCAGAATATTTATAAAAGCTTGTATAGTCTATTTACATAGTTTATGCATACACTGTCATCTGAGGATTGTTGTTTGCTAGAATCTAACATCTTCCAGCTAATCAGAGTTGTTTATTGACATCCGCTACCGGTTTTCTCTGATTGGCTGTAAATATATAAAAAAGATCCACTATTCTGTATTACTGCACCTTAATGAATGAATTCAAAATATGATTAAATAAAAGAATGTTATCAAACTATGAGTTTATTTAACTATTTATGCTTTTGAATTTAATTATAGGGATCATGCAGTTTGCATAGCAGTTATTTGGTTCATACTTCGTTAAATTTAAAAAAACTCAACCAATCCTTAAACACTAATGAAGATAATAAATAAATAAATAAATAAATAAATTAATAATAATAATAATAAAATAATAATAATAATAATAATAATAATAATAATAATAATAATAATAATGATAACAATGATAATGTGGACTTAGTAAAGCGCCTAATCTTTAGAAGCTCTAAGTGCTTTACAATACTAGATAACACATAATAACAAATACGACAAGATAACAAAAACAAACGACCATGAAATTACAAAAGAAGACAAAGATATTAGGTTTGCTTGGATGACATTCATTACTTGTCTTCTTTTTATCGTACGGAGGTTTCTCTTTGTAGCAAATATAGATGGAAGGTTAGGGACAATACGGTGAGATGGCATATGACGCAGAGGAGATCAGATGAATGATGGAGGGACACCAATGAAGACTAAAAAATATTATCAGGTCTATCAAGAATCGAACCTAAATATGTGACCATGTTTACTGGTGGATTGGCTTCTTGACTGTTGAAGTAGAAAATGCGAACCGAGCCTACGAGTTTTAATGTGTATTGATTTACATGACAGAAAGAGTGAAAATTGAAATCTGCAAGAATCATCAGGTTGCCACCTATCAATTTTCATACTCCACGAGGTTCGGAAACTTCTCCAAAAAGAGATTCAGTCAGCTTGTTTTTTCAACTCGGAGTAGGCAATACAGGCAGACAAAATGGACTGAACTTTGTTCCATTGTGAGTGAGGTTTGTATATTCGATTTTGAAAATTGTAGTATAGTGAAGACTTTGAAATTATGACTTATTTGCATTGACAGCAATTCCTTCTCCGCGAGAGTGTCGTAGGAACGACGTGGTGACATTATTTCAAAACAAAATATAAAGACAGTGGTTGTATATCATGTGGGTCAAAACGACCAAGAAAATGTACAACAGCTCCCCCAATCCGAAAAGAAGCAAATGAAAAAAAAACATTTTATCGGAATAGCCAATGCCTAGGCGATGGCGGCCATTTGGAATATACATACATACATACATACATACATACATACATACATATATACATACATACATACATATATATATATATTTGTGTGTGTGTATATATATATATTAGATATTGATGACATTGTTGAGATTTATGGTACTCTAGTCAATTAATTATACTTTGTAGATAAAAGCCTTTGCAGTAAATTCCTCTTCCACACGATTACACCGAAATCTCTTGAAAAAGACAAATATTCGGCAGGACTGTTTTAAGATACAATTTGATAACCTGTTTGGACGTTCAGGGCCGTAGAGAGAGAGAGATCATGGGCACTGGGGTAAGAAACACCCGGGCCTCTCCTAGTTCTTTTTCAAACAAAATACATCTTTTATATAAAAAAAATTGTTCGGCTCCGGCCCCGTTATGATCCTTCCCCCCCCCCCCGTCCCCCGTCGGCCCTGGGCACACTCACTAAGAACTACCCGACGAAGGCAGTTCAACTTTCGGCAGGTCTGCTTATGCACATATGATGATTATCTTATTCGGTTATGTTTCCCGTTTGAATGAATTTGTCATATTTTGTCTCTTCATTTCTTGTTCAAAACAGACACTTTTGTTTGCAACAGGGCATGCGTATTTCACAAGCACACATCTATCTTTGCTTTATGATATTATTGTATGTCTTGAATCCGGCAGAGTATTCCTGAATCCGGCAGATGCCTTCCTTCTGATACAAGAAACATGCATCAAACGGATGATATATTCAACATGAACTGAGAGGGATTGTCTGTCTGTGGTAGTAATGACGCTACACTGCACGTATGGCCCCTCGTGCAATTAACGGATGCAGCCATACATGTTTCTTAAAAGAAAGAAAATAGTAAGCCACACAGGCTTCCCAGGTTACATTTAGACTGTAATCATCCCATTTAAGACTTAAAGAACTGAAGTTGTTAAGATTTATAGATTCAAGTTCGCTGAGTGTAACTCCTACGTTCAACAGAAGTGCTCAACTTTAATTTTTCTGAACCTAAGATAACTGCTAAAATGATGATAATTTCAAATCCTAACAGACTCATAGATTTAAAAACATACAAGTGAATCAAAAGAAACAGATTTATTGTATGCCATCTTGTGGTCACATCGAGTACTTCGAGTTGAAATCTGACCGGAAATGATGGTTGCTGCAGTGACAGCATCTGCATGTTCTTTGGTGTCAACCAGGTGATTCAGAGAAACGGCAAAATGAAACAAAACAAATAATAATAAAAATAAGAATAAGAATAGATGCAGTGCCCTTAGTATTTTCTGACCTTAAACTACTATATCGGGAATCTTCTCATAGAATATATAAGCTATTACACAGTTTTATTTCTCTCCTTTAGCCACATAGAAAAAACGCTTGAGAGGCTTACGTCGTCTTTTGCTTGAATAAGTGAAAAGTCCAAGCGGGTCTTAGGCTTATATCCCAGAACTCGAGAAAGGTAATCTATTAGACACTATATACGTTTTGGTGATAAGTAAAAATGACATCAGTCTGAATTTTATAATGATGAATATAGGATAGGTCACAGACAATGTACTGCTCAAAGAAACTCAAAACCAGTTAGTCCACGTGCCAGACGGGGAAGGTGGTACCCGTTAATCGTACAAAATGGACATCATATCAGTGAATAAAAATGGTAAACCAATGATAGAAATGCATGCTGGACATCCCAAATCAGAATAATTATATGAGAAGGAAGGAAGAAGCTAGATATGATCTGTATACCAGATAAAATGAGGAGATGGAACGATTGTTTTAAAATGCAACATTTCATCTGCGGAGTAAAAAAGAAAGCACACTATTAGCAGCCATATGGCCACCTTGCCCTAGTAAACTAGATGGCAAGTTTGTGGGTCTACCATCTCGTGCTCAGTACATTTCTATAAACTCTTCTGACTGAATTAACAGATGCCTATGGTCAGAGTTTAGTGATGCTCCTTTGCCCAAGACTTCACCCATGGTAGTGGATCGGGACAAATAAAGACATCAAGGAATGTGTTAATGCGCTAGACGATGAAAAGAACTTACCGAGAACGTTAAGATTGTATACACATACGCATCGTTATCTCTCCAGAAATTTAAAACACAAGGAAACATTAATTTTTTACCGCCTTAACATACATACCAAAACGTTCAAGCTGTTATAATATGACAAGAAACTTTGGTAGACGACATGCAGAAGGACAAGAGACGACCCCTTCCATTCAATCCTCTTATATTGACCTTCTATGACTATTGTGACAGAAGAAGTATTCCTGTCACTGCACCACTTCAAACCACAAACGCAACGAGCACAGAAACAACCTGTGCTAAAGGTAAAAAGAATGCGAATGACACAGCTAACCCAAAGGCAGTTCATGGGATGGCTTTAACATAATGACAAATGAGTACAAGGCAGTCATAAAAAGCACAGTCGATTACATGCCTAGCATGTGTTCCAGAGACCAAACAAACAAAATCATAAATTATTATTACTTTCAGAAGTTGTTGTGCATTTAATCAGGCTATGCACATTAAGACAGTAAAAAAATTGTGGACACTCTAGAACAGGTCAGTGATATTGTCAGGAGTATGGACGCCCTCCACATAATACAATCATTTGGTGAGGCTCCAGAAAATCATTGAGAATCGTCTCCTTCGACTTTCATGGAAGGAATTTCACCATTGAATCAAAATACAAAATGCTTGTTAATAGCTATAACTGCATGCTCTGTTTGTGCACGTTGAAGAAGTCAATAAAAAACCAGATCACCAGCCTTTCTCTGCACTCTTGGGAAATATCTTTTGTACTCAGACTGAGAACTTGTTCGACGATTATCATCACCTGTTACGAAATGGAAAAAAGCTCATAGCATTGTGGTGGATATTTTACATAGATATCGTCTAGATCCTGTTAGCCCCTCCAGCTGCATGTCATAGGATTGCTGCTCCCAGGGTGCTTCGCATATGTTAAACAAAACTACACACGGAACCTCTATGTTTATCATGATATCATGCCCTCATGACAAGGATGTCAAAGGAAAATTAGTTTATATATTAGCATCTGTAATATGAAGGATTGTCGATTCAGATAAGTGTAAAAATGTATTTGGATGGATTACAGGGGATCGGTCTGTGGCGGAAACTGTTAACATGGGCACATATGCCTCTGGTGGTACTAATGGTTTCAGTCTCAAACAAAATTCATTACATTCATAAAATTCTTTACAGCCCTCAAGGGAAAATATTCTTTCACTAACGAGTCACCCTATATAAGCAAAGCATTATTATTATTATTATTATTATTATTATTATTAATAATACCCAAGTAGTATCTGATAGCACACTATCACGCCATATGACTGAGCCAGTTGTGTAGCTTGTTGGACTTACAGAAACATGAAGTAATCCCTCTCGATTTAGCAATATCCAGCATTTGGAGGAAAAGGTCCGATATCGAATTAGTTGTTACAATTGATTTATGACCCTGTGGGTAACGTCACGTGCCTATACAGAGGATATACTCAGGCACTACTGCACGCCCAGATGTAGCAAATGATCTTCTTACAGCCCATGGGCAAGGAGAGACTGCCTATGAGGTGATTGTTGACTCAAGACTATTTCGGCACTCAAAACTGCAGTCAAAGTCTTTTAGCAGTCTGCAGGTGAATACAAAGACAAACTCGACCAATAAAAGATATCATCAAAGCATCGTTTATTCGGAGAAATGCTACTGATAGCGAGCAGTAGACAAAAAGACATTGAAGAAGTACTACAACACCTATTAAGACCTTTGCCTTCGTCCTTGGTAAATTGTGGTGGAACGCTCAAGAAAAGTCTTTTTGAGAGCGGACATCATCACAGGAGCATATACCGTTGCCAGCATTGATAGTATGGCACTTTTGCACAAACAACAAGGTGACAATTGTACATTCTAAGATATATCGAAGCAGCTGTTGACGAATGAAAAAAAGTTGGTCTTGTTGTTCGACGTGTACAGGGAGCCCATACAACAGGCAACGAGCGATGTAGCGAGTAAAGAGGAATGTAAATTATGGAATCTGGTTTCCCAATATAGAGACAGCACAGAGTAAAAACCTGAAGGTGTCTCCTGTTTGCAAAGAACTGGCGAAAAACAAAGAGCAAATTGTGGAAACGTGCTGTACGTGAGCTATGGTGGTAAATGTTTAGGGATATCTAGGGATCATAATGAGAATGTTGAATCACACATGTAGAAACAGACACACGTCTGCTCCTGCACAACCAACATTATGTTTATCCCGGCGCTAAGTTCGTGACACAAGTAAATACTTCGTGCCCAGTCTTCACAAGCAAAACCAGATGTAACATTTATACGTGATGTGGTACAAAAACATGACAATGGGGAATGAAGACTTCATTTTCCGTGTTAGGATTGCATGCATTCACTGGATGTGATACGGTCAGGGCCTTTTCAAGACAAAGACAAACTTAAGGGATTGAAGTTCGTTCGCCCGTGTGAAGCATTTGAAAATGTCTTAACTGCACCAACATGACGGGCGCAAATGAAGATGATTCTTAAAGACATTTGAAGTCAATGGATATGAGTGCAACTAACAATCCTTAGTAAAAAATGTGTTGTCTTAAACAAAAAGGGAACATTAAGATTCGAGAACTCATATAATTGGCTATCATTACGTATTTCAATTTATATCAGTCAGTATCTGTGTTCATGCATTTGGCTTGTACAAAGTTTTGTGGCCGAGTGGTCTAAAACGTTCTCCGTTACGAATCACTGCCATCTCACCTCTGTCTGCGGTGGGTTCAAGTCTCGGGGTTTCGCCAATATTAGTATGTGAAAAAGCTTGCCAGTATCTTCTCGAGGGTCGGTTGATCTTTCCGGAGTTTTCCTGGGTTCTTTTTCGAAACACCATTTATGCTGGCCGCCATGTATAGCCTAACTGTGTTGACAAAATGGCGTTAAACCCTACAACAACAACAACAACAACAGCAACAAAGTTTTGTAATACATTAAATGTTTGATCAAGGTTCTAAACCTGCAAATAATCAAGAGTGTGATTTGATCCCTTACATAATAATATAATACATACTGTACCCATTCAAATACTCATATCCACCATAAACCTCAACTATTGCTTATTGCGCTTTTGTCTGGAAACAAGTTTCTATTAAAAAGCAGCAAGGTATTTATTTCAGCATTTATAATTGGAAACTAAAGATAGTATGCTTTTACAAACAGTATTGTTTCATTTGATACCTTCATTGGTAACAATCCACCAAAATGTTGGATTATGGCCCATATACTAAGTAGTCAGAAGTAGTATAGATCAGAACATACCAGAAAATAGTGGGTATATTAAGCCACTGATTCACCAGGCGCATACTACTAAACTATAAAAACCCAAACGAACACATAATAACTAACAAATAATAAATCAAAAGTCATGGGAATTATTTAGACGTACCATGAATTTGATTGTGAATTTCGACTCTCGGTTTTAAAAAAGTACTCCAGAAAGGTAAAACTGTAAATCCGTGATAATTGCTTCAATACAAAATTTCATATACAAAATCAAGTGCAAGAATTTAATGATCTCTGTGCCGGAGTACTGTGTTATTGAAAGAAAACGAAATAAATGAGAAAATCTTTACATTGAAACATGCTTTGTTTCTATGCATTAACTTTCTGCTGCAAATTTAATTCAGAATAAAATAAGTCAAGCACGTCTTACAAACGTAATTTTCTTCCGTTTCTCTTGAAATTATACTAGTTTGGAGAAATTCTGAATTCATCAATAATGATAATTATTGCTTTGATTGTATCGATCATTCCTCTATTGTTCAATAATGATAACTATCATTGTTTTTATCGATTAATCCTCTATTCGCCAATAAAGATAATTACCAGTTTGTATCGATTACAAGATTTTCATGCATGCATTTTTCTCTTTCTGTTATGCGAACTGTCTTTACAAGTTTTCCCTCTGGTTCATATTATACTTTCGGCCATATTTTTATATTTTGTATGTTTATTGTTCATTTATTAAGTCAATATTTATATTGATCGAGGTTGTTTTATATACTTATATCTTGCCTCTGATTTGGGTCATAGTTTTATATCGCATAAAAGGTCATTATTTAATTATATTAAGAAAATCATTCTATATCTTTTTTTTAAAAGCAATCAAGTAGATCTATGTATGTACTTCTTTATATTCGTGTCTATATACCAACGTATAAATGGAAATATTCTTAATTTAAAATATTAAAAAAAAACAACGAAAAACGTGTATCTGAACTTGTTTCCTCGTTAAATAATTCTTCAGTTTTACTTTCTATTTCATATTTGCTCAGTATGTTTCCAGCTGGTGTTGTACGACACAAGTCAACATAGCGATGAGAATGTACTCCATCTTCATCTCTTTCCTTTCTTAGGAGTTGAATCGTTAAATATAACTGAAATTCTACTGAACCAAAGCTCTGATTTTCCTTATATCTCCTATATATGGTTCAACTTGTGTCAAATAATTTGTTATAAATATTATTGTTATTTCCTTCTCCGTCTTAAAGCCAATATACATATAAACGTTCATCAAACGATTCTTGTAGATTTCCAGCGACTATACATGTTTTTGGTTTTGTTATTTCTCATGTTAAAAATCGAATTAGACTATATCGTAATTTATTTCTTTCAGATCTTTGGTAGTTTTGTCATGCTTATTTTGTGACATTTACATTAAAGAGCAATATTTCAAATACATTTTGTTGTCTTGTTTGTACAATTTGTCATCAGTAAAACTAGACTGAAATCTACTTTGTTGTGATAAAAGAGCTTCTTTCTAAATCTTTTCCACATTCATAGGTACATTTCAGAGGCACTAAGCCAGCTTTTCCTGACAAATATTCTGACGGCCACTAAACAAGTTTTTTCCTTTTTTTCATTTAAAATTTGACGACCAAATATCCAGTTTTTCCTGATACAAATGTGACGACAAGCAAACTTGATCTTTCTCATAAAATTCAAGAATGTTATCCTCGGTGGCCCAAAGTAGTGGGAAATATACAGAGTTTATTAGCCAGTGGTCCTAAGGTTCTGATGACCAGTTGTCTAGGGTGAAGGTCAGAGGTTACGGGTAAAGGTAAAAGGTTAATCATTAAACCAGGAGCAAAGATCTATGTGCCACTGCAATGTTGTATGAGGTGGAGCTTTTTAACTGGGTTAGATGTAAGTATCGTGTGGTATTTGAGGTTTAGAAACTAGAGATTCATAAAGAGAACATCAGTCTTTTTTGTGTGACCATATACTCTGACGTGTGTTGGAACTGGAATTAACAATGAGACTGCAAAGCGAGCAGTTATCTCCCTGCAATCTAGGTCTCATTGATTGATTGTTCGAAAATTGTATTCGCTGGTGTTAAAATGGATAACAAAGTACATAATCAAATCAACAAATGACGTAAATAATATATTTTGCTTGTAAGATTTTATTTATGTTTGTTTGCTGCTCTTTCATTCCTTTAGATAGTCTTAAAGGGATTTATCTCTGAAAAAGTAAACTTTTGTTGGACTGTCATACAATACTCAACCTTTAGATGGTTAAAATACATTCATTTGCTGGATCTTCAGTAGCTTCGTGACGACAAACATCAAAGCATAAAAACTCGCATGAAGCAAAGCGATTGCGGTGTGATAACTTAACTGATATTGTCCTGGCATTTAAATAGGCTGTTAAGTCAGTTAAAAAAGACAGTACCTCTTTTTGAGTATAACATCGCCATGAGGCTGCTTATGGTGGAGCTGTACGGTTTCCTATTTTGCACTGGGTTAGATTTTTACGGAAAACAATTTTTAAGATTTTCCACAGTGGTTATAGTGCTTGTTAAAAAGACCAAATATATCATAGAGATTGTTAAAAGAACGTATATATCACCTTGACCGTACTTCAGATGTTCAAACAACTGCTAGTTGGTCATTTTCACTTCCTGGACTTCAGAGGTAACATTTTTGTTTTACACTTCATATACTGTACTTCAAAAGCTGGTATTATCTAATATGGCAAAGACGTGTTCTTCTTTTAATAACTGCGATAGTTTGTGATTTTTAGACTAATTCAGGCTGATTCTTTAGCATATTGGTTAAATGTGTGCTTAGATCACGTACAATTTCCATAAGTACAATATCCAATGGCATCTTAGCCAGAGTACATCAAAGTAACATAGAAGTATGCCAGCATTCTCTCCACAGTACTTTTTACAAATGCAAACCACTTCACCTGACACCTTTCACTCTCTCAAAAGTTCATAATATCTGTAGAGCGACCCCCCCCCCCCAATTTTTATATATAAATAATATAAAGACCACATAGATGTCATTATTGCAAGATTTTATTTGGGTTGTATAGGTGAAACAATTAAGTCTCGAGTATTAAAACACTCCTATTGAGTAATTTTTATGTTTCCCCCACAGAAGAGAATTCTTTGCTTGCAAAGTCCCACATAAGCCCCGCCCCGCCCCCAAAGTCCCACGTAAGCCCCGCTAAGTTCACCTCACTCCTATGTTCTAAGACTACTAATCTCCCCATAATTAAGGTCATTACACATACAATACTGCCATAAGGCATAGTGTGTAAGCAAGAGTAAAATAAGTATAATTAGCTTATTTGCATATATAGCATCAATGTTTAATGTACCATTCTGTTGTCGTTGAGGGGTTAACGCCATTTTCAGCACAAGATAGGTTGTACATGGCGGCAAGTATAAATGGTGGAGGAAGAACCCGGCAAAATCGGGAAAAGAACCACGACCCACGAGAAGCTACTAGCAAACTTTCTCAGGTACCCACATTAGCCGAGCCCGAGACTCGAACCCACGCAGACCGAGGTTAGATGGGAAACTATTTTTATTGAGAACTTCATACATAATGTGATGTAAATAAGACAAATAATTTCGCACATAATGTGACGAAAATAAGAAAAATAGTTGCACAAATTTTCATATTTATTTTAAGGTGGCTTGATACAGTTTCGTATTTTGCACAGAGTAAGATATTTACAGAAAAAGAATTTCCCAGGTTGTCCTCACTGGTTATGCTGACTGTTTAAAAAAACAACAACATTGTATATCTTAGGTATTCTTAAAATAACTTTTAATTCCATTTATATTTGGTGTATGATTGATGGGTGTAATTTGGGTTGTAAAGTATACAGCTTGGCCTTACTTGAGATGTTCACTGACTTCAGAGGTAAATTTTAAAAAGAGCAGATAATATTTTTTTACATTTGATATAATTTGTAATTTATTCATTGCGCTTACAAATTCTGGTATTGTCTAATAACTGTAGAGTGCACTCTATACTACTGACCACTATTTTGCTGACCTCTGTGTTAAATGTATCGTTCGGATTAAACCACAAGGAGAAAATCTCATTACTAACAACACAAAGAAATGACTCGGATCGTTTGTTTCTTAGTGAGAGGTGTCTTTGTTTCTAAGTTACAACTACTGTCTGAATAAAAGAAATGATATTTTACGCCAACTTTTATTTTCAAAAGAAGTCCTCGTGGAATGGCTGTTTATGACTTTTGAATGGCCTATTTAATATGGATAATATGGGTTCATTTCAGCGAGTCTTTCCGTTTGTTGTTTGACGACCGTAGCTAAGCTCTAGTCGGATCACATTACCGTGTCGTTATGACACTATAATAAATCGTTATCTTTTTTTTTTGATAATAATAAAAACCTATGGAATCTTAACGACTTAATTACTTTATCCGTAAAAACCCCTAGAGCAAACCAGTACCAGAAAAGTAAGTGTCCGAATTGCCATTAAATGCCAGCATTTTACGACAACGAAGAGCAACCGTAAATCGACAGTTCTGTCAAAGGTGGAACGGACCATGACTCGGAGAGATACTCGGAGTCACACAAATAGCCATTTAAAATTAGTTCAATAAACTTATTCAAACTACAGTGACATGCAAAACTATTTTGACTCTAATGAGTGTTCACTACGTATTGTTGTCATACTGTTTTGTTTGTCTTCCTCTTCAAACATGCACTTGAAAAAGACAAAGGGAAACCAAGAACATTTGTTTCGAAAAACAAAACATGCTTTACTAGGGCCCATTTATTTCGAATTATATCTTTGACGAGGATGGGATTTTTTCGATATTTTATTTATTCGTAACGCTTCTTTCAAATAAAGTACTGGAAAGCGTTTGAAAGGATAATAATATGAAAATACGTGTGGCACAAAATACCGTATCGTTTCCGTGATTAAAGAAATATCTTTCAAGTTGTAAACTTTCGACTACAGTAAGCACAATTGAGTAAACTGGTGCGTTCTGGTGGTAAGTGTTTTGCATCTAACAATCCTAGCATTCTCATATAAATTATTTTCTCTCTCTCTCTCTCTCTCTCTCTCTCTCTCTCTCTCTCTCTCTCGTCATTTCCCACCCACCCACATTATCCTGACAAAGCTCTCAGTGCTGAGCGCCTAACAAGGCAGCTCGCGTAGATAAGCAAAAACTTGTATTCCTTGGTCGCATGTGTAGAACATCAGCAAACTTAACTGCTAAAAATATTTTCCTCTGGGCTGATGGAAATTTGATTTTTGACCCCCAACATAGCTACAACTCTTTGATATATGGTATAAATACTGTACTCAAAAAGTATGATTTAGAAGACTATCTCAACGACTTTATTTTCTCTGGAAATTTCCAGACAAAATAACATGGAAAAACTTAATTGGGACAAGAATACAGAAGTAGTAAGGGGGGTAGGATTAGCGTCAATGGGAATTAGCATTAAAAACACCCTTGGGTCACTTTAGCGTCAAGGGAAATTTAACATGGAGAAAAATCGTGGGTAGGATTAGCGTCAAGGGAAATTAACATGGGGAAAAAATCTTGGGTCGGTTTAGCGTCAAGGGAAATTGAACATGGGATTTTTTTTTTTTAAAAAAAAAAAGGGGTAGGCAATGGAAAGGCTATCTCTTTTCGAGATATATGGCTGGCCCTGAAAAGGGCCTTTGGGTTTTCTTCTGCTTCTAATTTCTTCTTTTCCTCCACCAACTTCTTATTTTATCTCCAACACTCTTTCTCTTCTTTTTTTTTCTCCTCCTCTTCTTTCTTCTCTTCCTCCTCTTCTTTCTTCCTCTTCTCATTTTCTTCTTCTTTTTCAATTTTTTCGTTCCATTTTCTTATTCTTATCTTTTCCTCTTCATCCTCCTTCTCCTCCTTTATTTCCTTCATCACACCACTAATCTTGTCCTTTGCTTTTCTTAAGTTGTTAATTTCCATCTTTACACGTTGGGGACTATAGGAATAATGGTCTTCAACGAGTCTTATTAGCATCTGTTCCATTATTCCTAAGTTGTCTAAAACGTCTTGTAAGGTTTGTATTTTGTCCATTTGGTTTGACGCCATCTTCTTTTTATTCTTTGCAGAATGGTTTGAACAACTAACACTGTGGGTTCTTATAGTGAAAGCGCGAACGTGAAGGAAAACATCCCCCTAAAAAACATAAAATCTATCTTACCTAGATCATGACCCAACAACGCGCGGACGTGAAGGAAAACATCCCCCTACTTTTTTCATTTCATATAATAAAACCCTAACTATACTCTTCACATACGCTAAGAAACCCATAATCTACTATTCACACAAACATACCTGAGCTCTTACAAACACAAACACACAAACACACAAACACATACCCTCACATTTTTTTAAGAAAGAGTTAGTGTTTATTTTCACACTACTCTACCTACACACATTGGCAAATTGATCGTTATTTCTTTTCTAGAGTATTGGGTAGCCCTGAAAAGGGCTGTTGGTTTTTTTTGAACTCCTGATGCACCTATCTAATGGTTGCACCGTCCTGGCCTGGCGCCACACACGCATCTTCTTCCCCAGTCTTCTTTCACCTTTCTTCTGGGGAGCGCAGAGGGAGGATGATTCGCTTCAACACCCCAATCCTCTGTCTCGGGAATATTGAACGACATCCTCTCTTCTCTTTTCTTTTCCTCTTCTTCCCTCTCTCTTCTCTCCTCCTCTTCCTTCTTTACTCTTGCTTCTTCTACTATAGCCTCCGCTGATAGTTCGTTTACTATGCGCCTGGCATATTCCAGGTGCATCTGGAGTTCTAACAGTTTCACTATTCTGCTATTCATTCTTCTGGCTGTGTTGATCAATCAACAAGGGTAGCTAGAATACCCAGCGAGTTTCAATTTATAGTGAAAGCGCGGACGTGATGGAAAACATCCCCCTAATAACATAAAATTGATCTTACCTAGATCATGACCAAAAAAAAAAACAACAACGCCCGGACCTAAAAGAAACACTCACTCACTTTTTTATGCTACCCATCACTATTGTAAAATTTTTTATAAATCACTTCAATAGACTATCCACATACGCAAAGGAATCCAATCTAACCCCAAATATACACCTCAAACAGCCCAAAAAAACAAACAAACATCATTTTAATCTACTATCCACACCAACCTACTTTATCACTTACAAACACAAACACACAAACACACAAACACATACCCTCACATTTTTTTAAGAAAGAGTTAGTGTTTATTTTCACACTACTCTACCTACACACATTGGCAAATCGATCGTTATTTCTTTTCTAGAGTATTGGATAGCCCTGAAAAGGGCTGTTTTTTTTTTGTTTTGCTATGGCATTCTTTTTTTAGTTTCTAAGAATGCGATGTCCTCTGAGGATAGACTTTCTGGCGATAGGTCTGCTTCTTCGGAAAGAGAAGAAGAACTCTTTGGTGTCGATACGACAATCGACAAAGCCTCTGTCAGGTTCAGGTTGCTGCTGCTGTTGCTGTTGTTGCTGCTGTTGCTGCTGTCTCTGAAGTCTGTACTTCTCTGTCCATTCTTCTTTTTCCCTGTTCATTTCTTCTCTGAAGAGCTCTTCTATCAGGTCTTCAGTGATTTTTAACATTCTCACATTCTCTATTTCTTCTGGCTTCGGTATCAGACTGTGTCTGACCCTATGCAAATTCACGTAGGCTTCGTTGAGCTTAGCTAGTTTGGAGCACATCTTCGTAGGAGGATGAGTCGACAATGGATGGTTAGACTGGAAACAACCCCGGTTCTTAAAGTCAAAGCGCGGACGTGAAGTAAAACATCCCCCACACGGTTTTCGAGCCGCAACGTTTAGTGAGTGTCATGAGAGGGATAGTAAGAAATCAAAGAGCATCAATCCAACATTCTTCTAGCTAAACAAAAGACAAAGGCATTTTTTTTCCAAACACAACATTTTTTATTCAAAAATCACTTAACACTAAACAACAACAACTCTAACATTTTTTAACAATAATCCAATACTATAACATCAAACAATTTTTTTCAAATCACAAACAGTTTTTTTCTCAAAGGACAATCTACTTTGAACAGGGCTGACAACGTTGTGAATGAAATTGTGATTTCCACTGTTGGAAATCATTAGGCCATTGATGGACACTACGTTTCCTAGCTTGAGACAAAAGATAAGCATAATGGTCACAAAACCATCGATCTACTTTCACATCATTTCTAGCAGAAGAACGAGGATCGAAATGAGTCACTAAATGTTCTAAGGAATAGCCCAGGCTGCGATGATGCAGAAAATACACACAGTACTGTCCACACACCAAGGAATCTGTGCCTTGTAATTTCACATTATTGAATCGGGTGGTTTGAGCATTTCTTCTCATAAAGTCGATGATATCGTCTTCCAAAGGGGGCAATCCGTACGAATCGAAATATTCCACACATCCTTCTTGAGGAAAGTAGACGGCTACCCAGTGGGTTCCTGGGAGATGACTGTCGTCCGTGTTGATCACGTAAGCTTGATGGTCTTTAGGTTTGCGATGAGGGAGTTCATCTTTAGCACAGACGACAGGATTCCAAGAAGCCGTATACGAACTGTGGTTCAAAAGGTAATAAAGTTCCCAGGTATCCATTTGTGTGGTTTTTTCTTCTTCACAGGTAATAATAAGTCGTCAATTCGATCCTGACTTTTTGTTTGAAAATGTCTGACGAATAAACGGTTATTCGTTCTGTTTCCTCACTCTGATTCAGGAGAGCTTCGATACGATGGATCTCTTGAGTGGTTAATGGTGGACAAGAATGTTCACGCAAGTCTTTATACCACTGGTGCAACACGTCTTTGTTCGAGATGAGACTCCAAGCTTCGTCCAGATACTCGTCCAATTTTTCTTCTTGACTTAACATCAGGCATTTATCGTGTTGAATTTGACTGGGATGATCGTTTTGACATCCATAACAATTTTTCTTGATCAATTCCGTCATTTTGTCGACCAAGTGTTTGGCAAAACAGGAGACTAAATGGGCTTCTTGTTCTGGCCATCTCGACTTCATCATGATCACTTCTTCGTCTTTGTCTTGAGATTCTCCTTCCACGGTCTCCTCACATTCCATCTCCAAAGTTTCTCCACTAGGTAAAGAGGGATAACAGTCTTACATGGCTTCTAATAATCTAGAATGACTTCTCTCAAACTGTTGATTTCTATCGTATTATCGAATTCTGCATACAGGATGACGTTCACCGTCTCTGTTAGATTTGTAGTAAACTGAATTTCCACACGAATCTGGCCAGATTTTATAGGGTGGAAATGTCCCTCGTCGCTGCCTTGGTCAGGAGTGAAATCGAAAGCCCACAAAGCGTAGCCTCCTACATAATCGTCGTACGTAATGCCGTGACTGGTGTTGGTTCCTAACTGACCAGTGGCTTCGTACAGGGACAAGTACGACCTCAAGTAATTCTTCTTGTCAAAGTTAGGTTCGAAAGGTCGGGTACACAAGGTCTTGCCATCGCGACTGACTTCGATCTTGGATACGTCAAAGTGTTTAAAGTGGAAAGGATTTTTAGCCAAAGTTCCGTTGAAGGCTGCATTCTCGACGATACCAAGGATCAAACGTTTGGGTAACTGTCCTTGGAACAGATGATCTTCGATCATGGATCGCAGCCCCGTAGGAATGGTGAAGGTTTTCACTTCCACGCGTCGTATGGGATACTTGGAGGTCGTTCTGCTCAACGTCTGAGTGATGTCGTTACCCACTTTAGGTAACACTTCCACGCGTCGTACGTAGAGCCTGGCTTCCTCGATGACAGTTTTGCAAGCGTCAGTACCTATCAAATGGAAAGCGGCTCTGCTACGATTCAGTCTCAGGCGGACATTCACCCCGTTCAGCAAATATTTCTCTTGTAACCACATGTCCAAATGCAAACGATCCATTAGTTCCAAACTCTGTCCATCTTTGATTCTGTTTCTTCGTTCTGTAAATCCCTCATTGTATGGTTTATCTTTTTTAGTTGTATCAATTTCGAAATTTTCAAACTCGTTAGCATCGTCAGCTTCCCATAGCACACAGGCATTGAGATGAGTGTTCTTGGCGTCTATTCTGTACGTCAAGAGATTTTCCAGGTACGCTCGATAAGGGTAAGTATCCATGCTGCTGCTAACCAGTTTGTTGTTCAAGTACAAGTCCACTCCACTAAACAAGGAATGCATGAAATTGTTGACGGGAGCTGTTACCTCAGTACCTTCTAGGGGCGTATTATCCTCATCGATAACTTTGACTTTCAGGTACAAGTAACTGCTATTCAGATCGATGTAATCTTCGGGCTGTCCTTTGATTTCAAACTCAATAGGAGCTGAGGCTGTCAATGAGGAAACGGGGTGAAATTCCACCCATTGGGACTCTTGCATCGTCATCATCGTGGGGGGCATGGCAAACAGATCCAGTTCCGTCTTGGAGCAGGCGCAAGACTCTCGGTGCATCATTTTTTTGTCTCTGTTCTCAATAATCGAAAACGTCTAAGTCTCGAACGGTTCTTCTTTTCTTGGCCTTTCTCGCTTGAAGTCTGGTGAAAGGGTGTTTTCTTCGTCGTCTCTTTCTGCCTTGTCCTTGCTGAATGCCTGACTCGGTAGCGTGCAGAGCATTTATAGGTGTGTCTCGTCGGCCTAAAATGTCTTTGCCCGTTTGCAGCAAGACATTTTTGCCTGCCCTCATGAAGGCTTCTTTAGGGTTTTGTTTGTCGATGATGACATTTTGGAGAAATTCTTTGCCTTGCGTCAGTGCCGCATCTTTCAAGGCGTGCAATCCGCGTGTCACCATCGGTTTCAACACCGGGGCCACCGAACGAAAGGCCGATTTTAACATATCTCCTAAACCGTGTCCTCGCTGTCGTGCCACCCCTCGGTACACTGGATACATGACTTACTTACGAGTCGTGAGAGAACCGTTTTCGAAAATGGAGTTTCACCGTGACTTTTCCTTTGGTGAATGGAATATTTTGTCCCAAATCTCCTTTTATAGTAATGTTGACCGTGTCCAAATACGACTTGCTGACAGGCAAATAGTGAGGATGGACAAATTCGCGGTGGACGTGGTAAGTGTTTCCACCTTCCTCGTCAGCGTTCGCGGCAGAATCCACTTTGAAAGGAATGACACGCAGTAACGGCACGGAGGTGTGTCCCACCACGTTGTACTCCACCACATCGGAGTACACGAACATCAAATTCAGTCCTTGGTTCAGTTCTACCGGGAAACGAAAATACTTGGCAAAATTCTCGTTGTCAGAAATGACTAGTAATTCGCCTTTTTGTTGTTCTACTATCTTCTTCAGGTTCATGTCACCGCCCAACATGTCAAACAATTCAGGACAAAATAAGAAAGATATTATTTTAGACCCCTCAGGAAATTTCATCAGGAAGCGACGAGCTGTTTTGTGGTACTCTAGGGTGACACTTTTTTTGGTACTTTCCAAAGCTTTCAGAAACACACCATTAAACCTGGTGGCTATGGTGTTGACCAAATGTTGACCACTAAAATAATAACCTGGGAGAATGAACAAGTGATAGTCGGTCCAGTTTGGATTTTCTTTGTTACGGGTTTTCTTGTCATATTTGCTATGGGTATCCATCCACTGTTGCACTTGCTCGTCATGAACTTGCACCGTAAAAAAATTTTGATTGGCAATGATATTGTGGACTTGGGTCGGGTGAATCATTTTTACCAAAGCCACTTCCCAATGGGCTTCGTGATCTAAGGGGATGGCTTGAGGTAATTTGGCCGTGTAACAGCACAATGTGTTATTGGGAAACACCTCCATGGAACTGTCACTGGGTAAGGTCAAGTAAAATTGGTTTTGGTGACTCATAATTCCAGAGTTCTGTGGCTGTCCGAGGGGATATTACTGAACGTCAGAGGCGTGTCTCCGCCCAAAATGGGGTTCTGATTGTGGTTGGACTGGTGACTGGCACTGGCACTGGACACAAGGTTCCCGTTCGAGGAGAATTTCAGGGAGGGATTGGGAAGCAGGTAACCGATGCAACTGCTCAATAAAATGGTCCACAATTGTTTGTCTCCTTGTTGCAAACTCAAATTGGCGATGGCTGCCCCGATGACACAATACACCACGAAGATTTGGCAGAAAAAGACGATTTGCGTTTTAGGCACACGTTCTCCACACCACACCCACAAGGGTTGTTTTTGTAAATCTTGCACAGAAGAACTAGGGGAAGAAGGAGTGGTCGACGTAGCTGCGTCTGCTGTGTGAAAGGGCATGATGGTCACTTCTTCTTTTTATAGTCGATGACTTGCGAAGCGTCGATCCAAGAATCGAAACTGGGTGGATATCCTTTCCAACGTACTTTGACTTCTTTGACACGTCGTTTGCCCACTTTACGGGTTCTGCGTTCGAGAATGCTTTCGATGTCGTACACGTCGTCTTCTTTTTTGGTGACACGTTGTAACTCGGGCAAATAAAACGTTCCTTTGAGTACTTCTCCGTTCATGTCTTCCAATTTATAGACGGTAGGATGACGACCATGCACTCGTCCAGTGACACGAAACAATTCGGTCGTCCAGTTAGGTAAGTAACCTTTGTTGAAAGTGCGTTTGGTTTTGCCAATGCGCACCCAATCTCCTACGGTCAACTCTCCACTTTTCTTGGGGACAGCACTCGTCGGGGACGTACCAAACAGACGCTCAAACACCAGCACTTCGTTGTCGGGAGTCACGTCTTGCGGGGCACGTCCGATGCTTCGATGGTAAGATTGGTTGTACGCTTGCACCAGGTGCGGTAAGATGTCGATGTACTTCAGAGTGTGGTGATGCGTAAAATATTTCCACATGCGTTCTTTCAAAGTGCGTTGAAAACGTTCCACGATGCTGGCTTTGGTTTCAGGATTCTCGGTGGTAAAAAAATGAATGTCACGTTTCTTTAATTCTTTTTGGAAAGCTTGGTTCAGAAATTCGGTGCCTTTGTCCGTTTGCCATCGAAGAGGGTGACGACCGCTTTGTTTCAACACCCGTTGCAGGGCTCGCACTAACTCGCTGCTCGATTTGGAAGTCAAGGGCACGACCCAGGCAAATTTGGAAAAGACGTCGATGACACAAAACAAATATTTGTAGCCACGATTATAGCTGGCCAAATGAGAGACATCGGCTAAATCGGCTTGCCATTGATGATCGATGCCTTCCACTCGGGTGCGACTTCTGGCAAACTTGCGTCGAATGAGTTTGTGTAAAGTGTAGGTAGCTTGTTCTTGTAACCATCGTTGCACTTGAGGTAAACGGAGACTTTTCAGTCGCGTTTTGGCAGCACGATACAATTTTGAACTCCTGCAGGATGGGAGGGATCGTAGTAAATGCTGGCTAAGACTTTTTCCATTTTTTTGTGTTGATTGGTGTCTTAATAAGGCACCCACTCTTGGAAGAGGCTACTCTTTTTCTCTTGGGGTATTTTCTTGGATTGCAATGCTTTGCGTGTGCGACCGGCAATAGGTGTCGAAGAGGAGGAGGATGTCTGAGCAGGGGATATCGGTTCTTGTTTCACTTCTGTCTTCACTTCTGTCTTCACTTTCTTTTTCTCTTGTGAGGAAGAAGGGGTGGCCATCATCTTTTTAATCCATCCAATTCTGGAGGTAGGTGGTGTTGTTAACTTGCGTACTTTTTCTGGTGGAGTTTGAAACCCTTCCTCTTCTTCTTCTCCTTTTTCTGTCTTGGTCACGGGTACTGGTGGTACTGGTACTGGTACTGGTACTGGTGATGGTGCTGGACTTTTCATCAAGGTCTTAAAATCTTTCAGAGTGGGTAGAGCTGTTTCGTCTAAAGCTTTCTGGTGAAAGAGTTGCAGTCGTTGCAAGAGTTGACCGTACTTTTGCGATTTTTCTGTTTCGGACAAATCTTGGCGATCCATCAAGGACTGCAATTCGTGTTGTAACTGGGACATCTCGCTCAAATGGGGATTGGGAGGTAAATGCGGGGTGCGTTGTTCTTGCCACCGATGGTATTCCATCCATCGTTTGTAAGGCACTAAAGCTAGTTTTCGTCCTTCCATGGGGATGTCAGGGGTGAATTCTAAGATCTTGGGACTTCCGAGGGCCTTTTTATGTTGCTCCCACCAGTCCTCCCAACATGGTTCCCAAGACTCCTTTCAGTATGGGGCCTAACAAGAGAGGTAAAATGCCTCCACGTTGGACCAACATCTTCTTTTTTTGACGAATGGGAATTTTCTTTTGAACCATTTTCCGAAGAACGTGACGATGTTGCCTAAGCATTGTTTCTGGTGTTTGGACAAAGGGATCGTGCCTTTCAAAACGTTCAAACAACATTCGCACACGGTATCGATGACCTCTTTGGAGGCCGTTTGAATGAGTTTTTTTCGTAGGGGTGGAGAAGCTTTGGACAAGACAGATAACAGGTCCCCATGTTTGGCTAAACGTGGTGGCAGTCCTTTCCTTTTCTTTCCTTGGGGTTTTCTGGAGGGTGACATCTTTGAGTCTTTAGGAGCACCTAAAAACACTGATACCCTACTCGGTCACAGGCCTTTTTTATACTGGAACGCGTCGCCACTGATTGTCTTTACGGCGTATCAGTTTGAGGACAGGCATGACACGTCGTGCAGGGGTACGTAACGGACTAAATCGAGCCAGTTCTTGCTTGGACAAATCCAGTAAACTTTGTAACATGCCCGATCTTTCATGGACTTTGATTTTGGGAGAAGGTACTTTGTGAGCAGCAGCCACTGCCGCTAAATTGGAAGGTCCTGCCACTGGGGAAGTTCTTTTGGGGGTCATCAACGGAGAAGTTCTTGGTGTGATCAACGTCTCCAAGTACTCTTCAGTTCCTGGTGACATCAACGGAGAAGTGGATAAACGTGAGGCTGCCGGAGACGCAGTCACCGCTGTGGCAGGTCGTGGTTTGCGAGTGTAAGGTTGCGTCCTGGCCGAAGTGCCTCTCTTGCGACTAGTTTTCTTCTGTGGACTTTTCTTTTTCTGGGGGCTTCTTTTCTTTTTCCGGGGTGGTGTCTGGTAAGAGGAGGGTCCCGCCACTGGAGTTCTTCTCTTTGGGGACATGGTCTTTTTCTTCTTGGGGCTTCGTTGGACTTTTGTCTTGGGGACAACTTTGGGGGCATTAGGATCCCATCTTAAGAGTGAGCGAATGATGACCCCTCCTAGAGTACCGCTCCCTCCAGTTTTCAAAATGATTTGTTTTTTGGTTTGAGTGTCGATGCGGGGATCGGCCAGTTGGACCAAAGCGACTTTGTTTCGATCGAAAAAGCGTTGGGTTTGATGAGGAATCTGAATGATTCCTTGGAGTATTTGACGTGCCGTCACCGTGAACCATCGTAAGACTTCTTTGAGACTAGCTTCTAAGACACGAGCTCGTGTTTGTGGATTTTTTTCTCGACTGATGCCATACAAGGCACGAATCAATTTGACGGGAAGATGCGACTGAAGGGACGTCATGTTCACACTGTGTGAGACAGACGAAAAAGGGTCTGAGGTTTTTATAGATTTTTTCATGGGGAGTGAAATGAAGTCGAGGACGGAGACGTGTACAGGACAAGCCCTCCATCTTGGCACCAGTGGTGAAACAAGTGGGTACGAAATCGCAAATCCTCGGGGGTCGTAGGTTTCAAATCGACGAGTAAATAGGCGTGTGGCGTTTGAGTGGCATCGTCGTACGCTTGAGTCAGCCAAGGCGTTCCTAACTGTTTGGCTAAGACTTGCACTTGCGATTTATCTCGAGGGCTTTTAAACAAGACCACGTAATGCGCATTGAGACTGATGGTGCGATGGGCTTTACTTTGTTGAAACAAATTTTGGGTGATGTAAACGACACTGGCATTACGGTGATGCCCTTTGCGCGTGAACCACAATTTAATTTCTTCTTCGTCTTCTCCTAACATGTCGTCGAAAATGACCAAATGGGTTTGACGGGAGTCAGAGACGATGCCGTCGTCTTCTTTAGGAATGCCTTCCACAAACACGATGGAATCACCTTGACTTTCTCGCAAGAGGCTGTACGCCGATTGCCACTCTTTGTAACACCACACGATCCGTTGAGGTGGCCGATCGATCAAATGATGTTTATGTTCGATCAAACGTTTGACGAATTCGGTTTTGCCTGAACCGCTAGGTCCAGCAATGAGCATGTTAAAGGGATGGCGAAGATACAAAGCCTCCCAACTGGCACGATCTAAGTGTTCGTCGATGACTTTGACAGTAGAGGAAGAGGGAGCAGAGACAGCAGAGGTAGCCATGGTGTGAGAAATGTCACTTGTGACACGAAAAACAAACAACACAAGAGTTTATATACTTTTTCAGAACACGTTTATTGAATGTTTTTTTTTTCAAACATGAATACGAAAGACAAAAATACATAAAAGCCAAAGGCTTAAGTACAACAATAAAAGGCACATGATAACGATGAACGTGGAATAAACACAAGTGTCTGTACAACAATCACATGTTTTGGGTAATGTTCTAACCAGTTCTATAGTAAGGGGTAAGGTCACACAAGTGTCCTCCCGAAAGGGTCTTTCAGGCCTGTCCACGACAGTCCCGTCCTGGGTGACGGGTTTTTCTGGCACCGTCACTAACACGGGTTGAAAAGTAACTTTTTTCCTTGAACAACTCTCGTGCATACTGGGCCACTTCTTGGGTCCAAGCCTCAAAACCCCATTCTTTCCAAGCACGGACATCTGTCCAGTGGGGATGTAAGTCACAAGCTACACACACATCGTCATACACGTCTTGGGTAGCTAAAAGTTGACGAATCTTTTTTTCCTGTTGAGGTCGAGAAGTATCCAGATGAAAACGCAAGGCTTTGAGCAAAAGGAGTTTTTCGTGACCATTTAAGGCCATTGAGGTGGTAAGTACTGATCGTAAAGAGTCCACAAAGAATCGGCTGGTAAACGAAATCCCAAAAAACAAGTCACTAAGACACACACCACTTGTCGTCCAAAATTGAATGGATAAAATTCTTGTAATAATTGATGATAATGATCCACGGTTTGAATATGGTCATTGAGTTCCTTCCACGGAATCTGTTGGATTACATACGACATAAGTCGTGGCATAACAGCCTGTTTTTATAGTCTCTTTGTTTCGAAAAGAATACACGTACTTTCTAGCCAGAGATCTTCGTTTTCCAGTTGGGAATGTAAATCTTGCATACTGTAACCGAAACGTCAGAGTTCGTTTAGGTGTTTCCTCTTCCGCTAAGTAGATTCCACGTAACAAATGTTGGTAATCCTTTACCTTGTCTTCCTCAATGGGTTGCTCTAGGTGAATCTCGAAGTAACCAAAATGATCAACACGTGAATCATCGGGGGCCTGGAAGTATTGAACAAGGTCTGACCACTGAAACAATTTCTGACGAATCAGTTCTCTTATACCATTCAGGTACCAGTGGTTAAAGATCTGGTGACGTAACGGATGCAGTTGTTCATTACGTTTCATTTGTATTTTCACCAGCTCTCGGTAAATGCGTTCTCTCAACTCCACAGGCAAAGCACGAATGTTCTCTAGCAAAGTATCCATGAATAGGTCATACTAAATCCTCTTTGGTCTGACACAAGAAATGTACTCTTTGCACAAACATGGTTTCACTTCAGTGTCGAATTTAAATCGTTGAGTCACTAATCTACACATTACAATTCGTTCAGAAGTTTCCTCTTTCACTAAGTTGACATTGTGTTCAAGATGTTGGTAATTCGTTAACTCTTCCTCTGGAATTCGATGCAGTACGTTTACAATGATGTAACTACAATCGTCCATACCAAACCAATCCTTTTTAAAACTAGAGGATCGTTGATCAATGTCTGTCCGATGGAACACTTTCAATTGAATCAATCCTTGTATAGCCTTCAGGTACCAGTGGTTCAAACACCGGTGACGTAACGGATGCAATTGTTCTTTACGTTTCACTTGTATTTTGACCAGCTCTCGGTAAATGCGTTCTCTCAACTCCACAGGCAAAGCACGAATGTTCTCTTGTAAAGTATCCATGAACAGATTATTATGGTAAGAAGTTACTTCAATGTCTCGGTCCCACTAAGGGTAAATAATGACAATTCGGTGACCATCGAGCATGTTCAACGTAGGCCGAATCTTGCGGTTCCCAGTGGTGAAGTGACACACCGCAACTGAAGCACTTGACTTTATCTCCTTCGCCCAAGTAGAAAAATCCGGCTCTGGCTAATTCTTCGGGGGTCGGTCCTCCCAGATACTTAGGCCATTTTCCTTTGAACGATTGAAGACGATTTTCAAAGTCGCAGTATTCCGACAAACGCACAGGAAACGAATATTCGTTTTTCACAGGTTCGTTTCGATGAGGGTTGAGTGACATGGGCAGGAGTTTGCTCAGGGCTGGATGACATCCGTAGGGGGGTAGACGTGAAGGTGAACATTCCCCTTTAAAACGAAACCCAGTAAAATGTCCAAGAGGACGAGCGGCATCACTTTCGCATCCCACAGGTTTGACACGCACAGCATCACTTTCCATGATAGGGGTAGGGACACTAAAGTTCCCATGATGCTTTACGGCATCGCTCGGGTCACAACGTACAGCATCGGTCCCATCGCAAGGCTCACAATCGCACTCGTCTGCAAACTCCGTTACGCAATTACAATGGTAACCACATGGACAATCGCAGTTTCCTTCCGGACATTTTCCGTCGCAATGCATGGGTCTTATCCATCCAGTATTAGTCACACTAGAGGAAGATACAACTTTTTTACAATCCCCAAACTGGAACGATGTCTCTTTCAAAGTATTCATCTTGTTCGCTCGGTCTTGGTAGTCCCAATGAACTATCGATCTTGCCTAGGGTTCCTTTTTATATACAAACCAATACCGACGTGACCGTACGGTAAGGTGAAATGATTGGGAAGTCGAACTCGCTTCTGGTACACGATTTGATAGACTTTTTCCAAGGGCCGACTGACGATGTGATGAGTGGGTAAACGTACAATCTTGTTCGGTTGATAGGTGGTCACTTTAAAGTTTCCATCCTCTCCCGATTGCAAGGCTTTTTTCAATACCCCAAAATTGACCACTCGACTGGTACGATGATTCAGAGTCAGTCCTTTCACTTTGCACGTCGTGTGCACTTCTCCTTGTTTGTCCCGGTATTCGTAGCCGTAATTTTTGGGACCACCACTGACGAAACTTAGAATCTTGTCGTCGGGATGCTCGTCTGTCCAGGCTCCTAAACGGTCTCCTTCGATGTCAGGGTGCTGTTGAATCGGGTGATGGATGTAAATGCAACTGTCCGTGTCAAAGTACAGGACGCGTTCTTCTAACAGTTCTAAAGCTTCGTACAATTTTAAGCGAGCATGAGCTGTCACGTAAGCCGCAATGATGACATTTCCAAAAGGGTCGTCTTGTACAAAGTCCAGATCTTCTTCGTAATTGACCAAGATCAAATCCTCTCGAACGACGTCCACGTGTTTCATGTATTTGGTTTTGTCGTGAATCATCTGGAAGTAGCGGGAAGGTTCTGTCAAATATTCCGTCTTGGGTAAACACGGTCGTTGTGCCATTTTACCCCACAAGCAATTTAACATCACTTTGGCAAACGATCGCCTGCCTTCGTTTTTTTCGATGTGGTCTAAAGTGATGCCTTCTTGTTCATAGTATTTCTCTTTGAATTGTATTTGGTCTTCGGGAGTGTGACACCAGGAAGGATAGCCGCTGGCTTCTTGTTTCAGTTTCAAAAAGGCATCCACGTAGTCGGCGAAAATGCCTTTCTGAGTAGGGTCACCTTTGCGGTATTGTTGTGTCTTGGGAAAGTGGCAAATTTCGTACACTTCTAACAGTTGGTATCCCATGTCCAGAGCTTTGAACAATTCTACGCTGACCCAGGTTCCCGTCAAGGCCCGTTCTTCCTGGTTGTGATGGCAAGGTTGGTCCTGGTTGCACGTTTCGGCACAAGTACGGCACAATGGAAACATCAGTTTGCCTTGACAACGGTGAGGTAAGACGGGATGGTATAGGTTCGTGGGAGGCAAAACTTTACACTTGATCAAGCCTTCGTATTGTCGAATGTTTTTCAGGTCGATGTGTTCCGTCAGCAATTGCGGGTGCCCTACAGGAAAGCGACAATATTTGCACACGTAGGGATACAGCGAACACACGTCCAAGTATTTGATTTCTTCTCCTTTCTCTTCGTCGGCTTGGTACAGCAAACAGGTGGCATTGGTCCTTCCTCCGTATAAACTATCCCTCGGGTTTAGGGGGTCCATCAGCTTGTAACTTTCCACGGCACGTTTAAACTCGGGATCGGTTTTCATACGGTGATCGTATTCGTGTTCCCACATTTCCACCACTTGGTATCCTTGCTGTTCTAACTTCAAGCGTCGTTGACAAGTGTCCTGGTACAAGTCTTCCATGGTCCGTTGTAAAAACTGATTTTTAGTGTCACGGTCAGGGTAACAGACGGGACATCCGTGAAATAAGCAACCGTTAAACTCGTACACGATCTTGGGGTTTTCTAAGTCCCAGCCATCGACCGAATACGTTCCGATGGTCTTTTCGCCCCCTCCGTTGCGGGCATGCTGAATCCACTTGTCTTCCTTGTCGCACAAGTAATGTAACCAGCGTAGGGCTTTGACCGAGTATTGACGTTTGACATAGTGGGTCGTTTGAGGACTGATGACAGCCACGGTCTTTTCAGGCATGAATCGTTGGCGGTACACTAAGGAACACGCTTTGGCAATGGTGCAAGCTTCTTTCAAAGGATCGACCCCTCCGTGTTCCATGAACAGTTCTCGAAATTTTCCACAGCAACGCCGTAAAATGTCCACGTCGGAACGACAATACTTTAGCATTTCTTCCTGAAAGTCGAAGGGGTCCGAGGCGTGAGCCTGGTACCAAGCGTAGAAAGCTTCTCGTTGTTCGGTACGCATGTTGTCGGGGTCGTAATAGTGAGCCTCTGGTAAATGGGGTAGAACAGCATGTTGGTTGGCTTCCGTATTGAAAAAGTGTGGAAAGTACCCTTTAGCCATTTCTGTCATTCCAAACGTTTTAGGCATTCGACTCAAAGGCATGGCCAAGTAACTCATCGAATCTTTAAACTGTACTTGTCCCACTTGCATGAAAATGATTTTGGCTCCGTTCAAAGTCACTTTAGGACGCTCGGTGCCTTGTTCCGTATAGTACCTCAAAAGAAACTGTCCATCGTATCCGGAGAAATTGTGAGCCATCACCGTGGCATGACGATGACAATCTCCGTAACGTTCGATGTCCTCTTGGCTCCACGTCTTGTCGATGGGGTCTAAGACCCATTGGGCAAAATCGGCTAACGTGTTCGGTCCCCGAAAGATTTTTTCACGCCCTCCAGGAATCTTGCTGCAGTGAGGGCAATGACTGAAGATAGGTTCTTGAATGCACTTCTCGCACGCTCGATGAGCCACGCAGAAATTAGGAATGTGAATGCCAGTCTCTTGCATGCATTCGAAATCGAAAAAGATGAAATTGCCTTTCTTCTTGTGACCGTCCTCTTTCTCTGGTGGGGGTTGGTATTTTTGCATGTAACATTGGTGTTCCAAGTCCACGATGTGGTGACAAATGTGACATTTTTTCTTTCCTGAACATACGTGTGTCTTGGTGTTATTGGTACGTATGACTTGTTCACACGTAGGGCACAATCTGAGGAGTTGACAAGCACATTTCTTCTGTGAACCTTGCGTCTTCAGATGTTGTTGGTAACAGGTAGGGCTGACAAACGTGCGCAGACAAGTGGAACAAGGCACTGGTTCTTCGCTCAGACAGGGTGAAGAGGCCAAACATCCTGGGCATTTCGATCCACAATGCTTGTGTTGCTCTCGATTGTTATAACCACGGTCACATTTCTCACAATAATAAACATATCCCAGGAATCCAGTGATACTGGTAATGGTATCGAAATGTTCATCGTGATGATAAAGGTGAATGTATTTTCCATCCTTAAAATCTTGGCCTCGAAACAACAGAGGTCCGCGCACTTCTTGAGGGTGCACTTTCAAGGTGTAACGTGGAGCTAGGACATCTTGCAATTTTTGCATTTCAGGAATGCCACAGGGTGTGTCTTTGGACAGGCCAGCTTGTTGCAACAGGAGTTCTGCTTCGTTTCGTTGTTTGGCTCGGTCGGATTGTTGAATAGTTTTCCAGGTTCTTTTCCATTCTACCGTGTCGTTCTTGTTGGCATAGGTTCGTCCCACCACGATGGCACGGGCTAAACACATCTGGTCTTGAGGGTTGTGAATTTGGACGAGGCTCTTTTTGGCACTGCGAAGTTCGTTCACCAATAACACCTTATTGCGTTGTCCAGTCCCTTGAGGAAGAGAGACGTGAGCCATTTTCAGTGTGGCTTTACCATCGGTGATGTCAAACTGGTCATTAGATTGTTGTACGTGTTGAATCTTGCCCATGATTTTGGAAGGGGTTAGTTGTGCGGGTCTGCTAAACTCGATCCAAACAGGGGATTTCAAACCGTCGTGATCTATGGATAGTGTCAAGCGATCGTCTTCTTTGGGTTGACATTGTCGCTTGAGTGAAGTGAGCAAAGAATCCCACATCTCGGTGATGAACCCTTCTGCTTTCTCCAACGGTACGTCGGACTTGAAATCTTTAAACTTCACCGTGTAGGTGTAAGCCGTGGTTCTAAATTTTCTAGAGGAGTGCTTTTCCGTCTCTCGAATGGAATAGTATTTTTCAGGGTTGAGTAAGGGTGACGAACTTGGTTTAGAGGGTTCGGATTCTGGTTCACTCATGTCCTCTTCAAAATCACTGGCATGAATTTGTGCCAAGATTTCAGCCCTGGTACGAGGCGATAGATCACGTTTCTGCCTCTTACTTTCTTTTTCTTTCCTCTCAAATGAATAGGATCGTTTCATCTTGAGTGAAAAACGTCAAATGACTCAAGTTCAAACACCATAGACTAATTTATAGTCATGGCAGACTAGCGTATATAAAAGGGTGTGTGTCTTGTTCTTTCACTATTCATTTCACTCTTAAGCCGAGCACAACGATGGAAGAGACTAACCAAATCGAACGTTTCGTCAGAGCTTTGCGAGGGGTCATTAGAAAATTCTCTTCAGACCAGCCTACGGACTACTCTCCTTCCTTTCGAGATAAAAGTCAGGATACTTGCTATATCTGTCAGAAGAAAGGGCATTGGTCTTCAGAATGTCCAGACCGTCAAAAAAGAAAAAAAAACAGGGGCTAAAAAAGACAAAAGTCAAGATACCTGTTATTATTGTAAAGAAAAAGGACATCGGTCTCCAGATTGCCCAAAAAAGAAACAAGAGGAGTCAGAAGAAAAGAGGAATTCTTCAGAAGAAGAGAGGGATTCTTCAGAGGAAGAAGAGGAAGAAAAAAGACAATTCTATTTACAAGAGGCAAAGAAACAGGAGAAGAAGAAAAGAAGAAGGGAAGAAAATGAGGAAAAGACGGTGAAAAAATTCAAAAAACAGAGAGACTAAATAAGGAGACAGAAGAAGTCAATGAACTTTTTATTAAAGTGTTGTGTTGTGAATTGTGAATTGGATTGTAAAAAAATGGAGAAAAGAATAAATGAATGATATAAGGTAAGTGTCTTTGAGTTTTGATTTTAAAATAAGAACGTATACTCACGCACTCATACACAGACACGTACTATAAGGGTAAAATGGGCTGTTGAATATTTTTTTTAGTTATTGGCAATTTCAAATTGTATATCTTTTCGAGAAATGTGGCTGGCCCTGAAAAGGGCCTTTTATTATTTCGGTGCAGGGGTGAGTTTAACCAATCAACTTTAACTGCCTTATGCCTTTGCCACGGCCAAGGCCTACTTCTGAACTGCGTAATGTTGATGATTGGGTTGAAATCACTAAGGGTGGTACGGTAGGCTTAGTCACAGGGTTAACGTGTTTAGCTCGGGAAGGTCGTATTCTCTTCGGTCGTGATAAAGAAGTCTGATACATTTGTTTCAGACTTCTTAACTCCGCTAAAATGTCCAACAGTACCGTGACCGTTTGATTTTCACCCTCTTGTTTCTTTGCTGCTACTTCTTCTTGCTGTTGATGCTGTTGTTTTTTTCTTACCTCTTCTTCTTGCTGCTGTTGCTGTAGGAGAAAAACTTGTTCGGCTTCCTTTTGTCGTTGTATAAATTTCTCCAATTCTTCTTTCTGTCTCTGTCTAAAATTCTCCACTTGCGGTAATGAAGAAGGTAACACAGGTTCCGGAACAAATTCTTGCGAGGAGAGAAAATCCACAAAATCCCAATTCACCTCTTCTGAAAGTAAGTCCGGGTTCCCTTGGGCGGTCTCCCCTGCTGGTGCACCCCATTGGATCGTTTTCTGAGTTTCCGTCATGTTGAATCACTGTCGCATGGATTGACTGCACACAAGCGCTAGCGAATCTATATTGACTACGTGACGTCACAGACTGCTCTCTTCGGATTGGATGCGGGCTGACTGAATTCTGTAACGCGTGTTCGGATTGGTGAATGAACTCAATCCGTTTCAATCCTTTCTGTCCCTATAAATAAGCGCAGTTCATTGCATTGATTCACCTATTCTCGGAGCCTCAACATGTGGACCGACGTTGAATCTTCAACCCTTGTGTCAACAATGATGTTCAGGACGGACATGCTCATGTATGTCCGATCCAAGTGGACCGTTGTCCACAGGACCAGCAGCAGCCTGTGGATAAGAAGAGTCTATATAGAGAGACAAGGTTGCCTCAAGAGGACTCTGATGTATGGCCCTGCTGTAAGACGAAGTTTGAGGACAAGAAGATGTCGCAAATGCCCTTTATGTTAAGGGCATATTAACATAAACCAAAGGCCCTTTTCAGGGCCAGCCATATATCTCGAAAAGAGATAGCCTTTCCATTGCCTACCCCCGTTTTTTTTAAAAAAAAAAAAAAAATCCCATGTTCAATTTCCCTTGACGCTAAACCGACCCAAGATTTTTTCCCCATGTTAATTTCCCTTGACGCTAATCCTACCCACGATTTTTCTCCATGTTAAATTTCCCTTGACGCTAAAGTGACCCAAGGGTGTTTTTAATGCTAATTCCCATTGACGCTAATCCTACCCCACTTACTACTTACAGATATTTGAGGAGAGAAAACATGAAATGAGTATCAGAAATCCATCAGAGAGATTCGGTAAATTTTTAAAAATTAATCCAGGACTAAAAATGCATCATCTATGGAAAATAGTTTACACTGACTCAAGCAGAAAAATGGAATATGGGACATTAATTTATATTGGAGGAATGCAAGCAAGACCTGGACTGTGTCCCCTATGTGGCAAAATGAGTCATGACCGTATTTTGTACATTTCGATGAATTGTGCCTTAACCTTAGACGACAGAAACCACTTGATGGAAAGTCTATTTTCGTATATGCCTCCAGTGATTTACCGTGATTCCTGTGATCAGATCGATGATGTTATACTGATTATACTACTTGGTGGTTTAAATGACATATCAGAACGTTGGAACTTGATCAGACTATCTACCAAGTATTTCATTAAGATAAAGGATATTATATATTCGATTCAATAGAGAACTTACACAGAATGTAAGGAAAGAAATACTTGTACTGGATTGCAATGAGATTAGGAAACTATTTTTGTTGTGAGGATACATTTTCAAATGTTCCATCGTGTGTGTGTGTGTGTGTGTGTGTGTGTGTGTATATATATATATATATATATATATATATATATATATATATATATATATATAGTTTATTTATTCGTTTGCGATTGGAAATAATTCAGAGGACTTCATAAGTAACGAATCCACTATTTTTGTAATTCTATGTATTTCATTGCATTTCTATACTTTGTCTTAAAATCTTCAGAAAATGGAGGAATAAAATAATGTCAATCTATCAATCAATCTCTGTCTCTCTCGTCATTTCCCACCCACCCACATTATCCTGACAAAGCTCTCAGTGCTGTGCGCCTAACAAGGCAGCTGTTGGTACCATTGTTATAAGTCTTTGGTATGACTTGGCTGGGTTCCATCCCGCGACCTCTCGTGTCCGAGGCGGACGCTCTAACCATTTAGACCACCGGAGCGGCTACTTATTTTCTAAGACATCTTTGAATGTAATGCACTTTCTGACTGGTGAAATATAATGGTTTGCTGCAGTACCAGAATCTTTGAATGTAATGCACTTTCTGAATGGTGAATTATCACGATTTGCTGCAGTAACAAGATGCACAGAAAACTGTCAGAAATTTTGACTCTAAATGCGACTTCATAACGTATAGTGTTAAACAGTGACGCAGAGAATTTTTGGGCTAATTAAAGGACATTATTGAATGTGTTAGAGTGAGAATAAAAGGCTTGATTTGAGGATCCGATGATCTGAATCGTGGTTGTATTGTCAGTGTATCAGTTTAACCAGCTCCGCTGACACATCTCCCTTTTTATTCAATTTGCAATTTGCAATTAAATCACGACTTTGGCCATAAATGACTGTTCGAAATTAAATTGTCACTTACCTAAAATATCTTGGCTAAACAATGAGTAACCTTAGAGAGAAGTCAAATCTGAATTATCTTTGGGAGTGTTTTCATCGCAAGAAATGAATTCGTCATAATAATAAAAAGACAATTCAAGATAGTTTCTGAAGTGCAGATTGGCCATCATTTATTAACGACAAAGAAAGTAGTCGATAAAGATCGCCTGACCTGAATTAATTGGCAATTTCTCGCCAGTTACACTGCAGCATAATCCAAATCTTTACAAAGTCATTACTGTAAGAAAAATGTTAATGTGACCTTCTTCTCTGCGTGGTCATTAGCATGAATATAACCGTCAAGTTTCAAGTCTGTTCATACATCAGTAACTGAGAAACTACGGTAAATGTAAAAACTTAACATAACTACTACAGGGTGAAGAGCTGGTCACTGTGACCTATTTTTCTACTCTATGAGTAGTACCCTGGAAGATTAATAATCCCTTCAAATTGTATGACTGCTGAATCACTGCACAATGAAAAGTAGGTAGAAAAATTGAGAAATTAATATTATGGTTTGAAGATTTAACGAGGTAATCTATATATGCATACAAACATGCAAATCACATTCCTTCTGTATCCCTCACGTGCGTTTTTCTAAATTGCGCTCACAAAAGTTCACAAAGTTTTAAAGCATGTTTACAAAATAGCAAAATAACAAAAATAACATTTAAAATGCTGTAATGGCCTCAAAGTCTAAAGGGGCCATCTACATATAAATAAAATTATGCATTTCTTTTATCAAGCTAAAGCGAGTCTTGCACTAACAAGATTTTAAATGTATAAATCCCAAATGCAAAAAATGTGTAAATAAAATTCGAAAAATTGGTTTCGTTGTTTGAAAAGCTAATCAGCTCATCACCATATGGATACAAATATGGCTACCAGTTTTCATTTATCTACTGATAGTTTTTGTTATGTTTTGTGTTGCGTTGTTTTGTTTTGTATTTTGTTTGATTGTGCCGAAAAAGTTTTATAAAAAAGGATAAGAATGGAAATATGTAAAACAAGTTATGGTGTGAAAATCAAATCACGTCATCTCTATGTTCTCATGACCATGGCAACGTGTGCAAAATTTCATGGGTGAAAGTTTAGTGATTTTTGCGCTGTCGCATTAAAATGGCTTAGCGACTGACGTGCGGACTGACAGCAACAAGGTAATATGCCCATTCTGCGATCGCAATGGGGGAATAAAAAAAAGTAGCCAATGTTTGAAATAGCGTATAATTAGTTTGTAACAGATGTTCAGACACTGGAAGAATGAAGCATGCTCTCACTCGACAGAAAAGACAGCCAAACGCAATACCAGTTCGGAGCATGCGTTTAATACTTCTTTTTGGTTGTTCAATGGCCGAAGAACCAGGATCATTATTCGGACTAAGAAGCATTCACATTCCCGCCATAAATGGCAATCAAATGCATACTTCCCAGCTTCATAAGGTGTATTATGGAGCATGTAATCATTTGCCCGCTCAAAACATGTGTTTAGTACAGTTTTTGGACGTTTAGAGCTGATGATCCGAGTCAGATGTACGATGTAGCATGGATGATCAAAACGTTCTGCCAAAGAACACAATGAGATCTTATGACACTGGTCGGCTTTGTAATGACCAAACTGTTTCTCAAAGTTGCATGAAGCTATATTTCTAGGATATTCAAAATGTGTTTATCAGAGAGCTGTTCCGAACCATCGTTAATACGAATGTGGTGTACTCGAAATACAGAAGGTCGGATATGTGTGAAGCTAAGTCGATCGGATGATCAAAACGCTTCCAATAGCTAACATGCTGCGAGGATCATTTATGTTTATGCTATGGGTGCACAGTTTGGTATATCAGAGCATATGCTCGGAGAATCACTATACGGTAGAGCGCGGATGAGCGGAAATCGGTTTTAGAGATAAATGTCTTGATTCTTCTGAGTTTCTGCTGAGCAAACACTAACCTGGTGGTGGTTGGTGGAGTGGGAAGCAGGCTTGATTACCAAAGTAATTTAGAGGATGATTGCACAAACCTACTCGGAGCATCTGCTCGGACGTGCCAAGTGTGGTTATTTAATTCATGTCCCGAGCAGCAAAATAGAAGGAAAATAATACCTGGCCAGTTATCTAAGCTAGTTTACGGCTCTGATATCCTCAGATACTGTGAAAGGTTGATGCTACTGACCGAGATAAATAGCTATCTAAAACAAGTACACTTTATTCTGAATACTCGTGACACAGATGGGCGATGTAGCTTATTCTTCGAAATACGCATCTGTTACTTGGCAACAAAATCTTAAACGTCAAAACTGACTCGGAATTAAAGACCTTTTCGTATCACCTCAGGACGGGTTCATACTAGACATTGAAAGAAAATGTCTTCAAATAATGGAACTGTCGACATACAATAGCATTTTGAAACAACGTGGGAAGATTTTTCTTTTATTGGTTTAGAATGATAACGATAATGCTGCAATCTGTCATTTTAAATATCATTATTCTTCCCTTTTTAGCTGAGTAATCATAATTTTTTATACAGCAAAACCTCGCTTCTGAACGAAAAGAAAATCACGCACAGTATATCAATACGGCGGAACAGATGTCGTAAAGGAATCAAAATCATGACAAAGAGAATTCCTGAAAACAATCAATTGTTATAGTTAGACATAAAATATCATTGTAACTGAATCACTTCCCATGTAATCTTTCACCTGACATCTTACTTTAAAACGAAGAGGTTTTTTTATTTATATCTTTTACATGTCTTGATTTCTTTCAAAATATGTTTTATTACTGTGTTTACTTACGGTCGTGGCCTCTACATATAAAAATATTACTATGTGCTGCACCTTCAGCCACGTTATCAATACATCATTTTCGCTGGGTAAATTATGATTTTCGATCCCTTGGGGGTTAGAGAGCTGGTTCTTAAAAAAAATACATCTGAACGCGGCTGATAGCTACGAGTCCAGATGGTTTGGTTTTTAGCTCTCCTGGTCGCAAGGTCAAATGAGCTTATGGTATGGGTCTGTGTTCCGTTCGTCATGGTACAAAGTTCTTATTACCACTCTGAGGCCATATTTCTGATCCGATTTTCATCAAATTTGTAATAAGGGCTTATGTTGGTGAAGATCTGAGCTATGCTGGATCATGAGATTCGCACGTGTATCTGTCTGGATGTGTTTCTTTTCTGCATTCCTTATTGAATAACTGAGCTCCACGTCCACATAAAAAGACACAGGTTCCCCCGTCTAATATTTCGTGGGACATTTCTTTAGGTAGGAATTAATAGCATCACATTAAGTTTTAAGAATTAAAAATAAAAAAATAGTTCCTTCGGAATATTAACTTTTGTGACGATTATTATTATATCCTGGAGTTTAACTAAATAACAAGTTCATTAAATTCTTAAAACGTTTAGATAAAAAAACTTAGTCCTTTCTTGAACGTATAATTGGAACCAAATGATTATAAACAATTGTTTGGCCCAAGTAGAAAACATTGTAATTTTGCAGATATGTTTTATATCAGGAGAAGAACCAGAGCTGAAAGTTTCATGCAGTCATTTAAATAAATTTGTCATTTTTACCACACCACTAGCAAGCAATGAGACTGGTTTAAATTGCTACATGTAACACAAAAATTAGAAGTTCATAACATAAGAAGGGAACTACTTATGTAAACATGCACAATTATTGTGTTCTCTGACAATATTTGTAAACGGGTTTTAAACGGTTTTTGTAGTTATGTTGTTTATTTATCGAGATAGGTCATTATTATTATTATTATTATTATTATTATTTGCAAGCAAAACAATGGAACTTAAATTTTACATCATACACAAAGTTATAAAGCTTGAAACTCGATTTCTCACTATACGTGAACGGCGTTCACTTCGCTTCAGTCATTCATGAAGTGCGTAATGGTCTTTCCATGTTTAATTTCAAAGCTTCAAGGAAATTGTCAGTTTTAGTCCTGATATTTTAGGAACTGACTTGTGGAAACCCAGCCTGACAAAAGTCTATGTACATAATTTGCAACTATTCTACAAATAATTTCTTAACCGTTTCGTTGGCCTAAGTGGTTATAGCGTCTGCCTCGGGTGTGGTAGGTCACTTGTTCGAACCCCACTGAGTCATACCAAAGACTTATACAATTCTTACTAGCAGCTGCCTCGCTTGGTGCTCAACTTTAAGAGGTTTGTTGTAGGACTGGTCGGCCCGGTGTCAGGATAATGTGACTGGGTGGGACATGACGCTGTGTAAAATTTCATGGGTGAAAGTCTAGTGATTTTTGCGCTGTCGCATTAAAATGGCTTAGCGACTGACGTGCGGACTGACAGCAACAAGGTAATATCCCCATTTTGCGATCGCAATGGGGGAATACAAAAAAAGTAGCCAATGTTTGAAACAACTTATAATTAGTTTGCAACAGATGTTCAGATACTGGAAGAATGAAGCATGCTCTCACTCGACAGAAAAGACAGCCAAACGCAATACCAGTTCGGAGCATGCGTTTAATACTTCTTTTTGGTTGTTCAATGGCCGAAGAACCAGGATCATTATTCGCACTAAGAAGCATTCACATTCCCGCCATAAATGGCAATCAAATGCATACTTCCCAGCTTCATAAGGTGTATTATGGAGCATGTAATCATTTGCCCGCTCAAAACATGTGTTTAGTACAGTTTTTGGACGTTCAGAGCTGATGATCCGAGTCAGACGTACGATGTAGCATGGATGATCAAAACGTTCTGCCAAAGAACACAATGAGTTCTTATGCAATTGGTCGGCTTTGTAATGACCAAACTGTTTCTCAAAGTTGCATGAAGCTATATTTCTCGGATATTCAAAATGCGTTTATCAGAGAGCTGTTCCGAACCATCGTTAATACGAATGTGGTGTACTCGAAATACAGAAGGTCGGATATGTGTGAAGCTAAGTCGATCGGATGATCAAAACGCTTCCAATAGCTAACATGCTGCGATGACCATTTATGTTTATGCTATGGGTGCACAGTTTGGTATATCAGAGCATATGCTCGGATTAGCACTATACGGTAGAGCGCGGATGAGCGGAAATCTGTTTAAGAGCTAAATGTCTTGATTCTTCTGAGTTTTGTGCTGAGCAAACACTAACCTGGTGGTGGTTGGTGGAGTGGGAAGCAGGCTTGATTACCAAAGTAATTTAGAGGATGATTGCACAAACCTACTCGGAGCATCTGCTCGGACGTGCCAAGTGTGGTTATTTAATTCATGTCCCGAGCAGCAAAATCAGAAGGAAAATAATACCTGGCCAGTTATCTAAGCTAGTTTACGGCTCTGATATCCTCAGATACTGTGAAAGGTTGATGCTACTGACCGAGATAAATAGCTATCTAAAACAAGTACACTTTATTCTGAATACTCGTGACACAGATGGGCGATGTAGCTTATTCTTCGAAATACGCATCTGTTACTTGGCAACAAAATCTTAAACGTCAAAACTGACTCGGAATTAAAGACCTTTTCGTATCACCTCAGGACGGGTTCATACTAGACATTGAAAGAAAATGTCTTCAAATAATGGAACTGTCGACATACAATAGCATTTTGAAACAACGTGGGAAGATTTTTCTTTTATTGGTTTAGAATGATAACGATAATGCTGCAATCTGTCATTTTAAATATCATTATTCTTCCCTTTTTAGCTGAGTAATCATAATTTTTTATACAGCAAAACCTCGCTTCTGAACGAAAAGAAAATCACGCACAGTATATCAATACGGCGGAACAGATGTCGTAAAGGAATCAAAATCATGACAAAGAGAATTCCTGAAAACAATCAATTGTTATAGTTAGACATAAAATATCATTGTAACTGAATCACTTCCCATGTAATCTTTCACCTGACATCTTTCTTTAAAATGAAGAGGATTTTTTTATTTATATCTTTTACATTCTTGATTTCTTTCAAAAGATGTTTTATTACTGTACTTACTTACGGTCGTGGCCTCTACATATAAAAATATTACTATGTGCTGCACCTTCAGCCACGTTATCAATACATCATTTTTGCTGGGTAAATTATGATTTTCGATCCCTTGGGGGTTAGAGAGCTGGTTCTTTAAAAAAATACATCTGAACGCGGCTGATAGCTACGAGTCCAGATGGTTTGATTTTTAGCTCTCCTGGTCGCAAGGTCAAATGAGCTTATGGTATGGGTCTGTGTTCCGTTCGTCATGGTACAAAGTTCTTATTACCACTCTGAGGTCATATTTCTGATCCGATTTTCATCAAATTTGTAATAAGGGCTTATGTTGGTGAAGATCTGAGCTATGCTGGATCATGAGATTCGCACGTGTATATGTCTGGGTGTGCTTCTTTTCTGCATGCCTTATTGAATAACTGAGCTCCACGTCCACATAAAAAGACACAGGTTCCCCGGTCTAATATTTCGTGGCACATTTCTTTAGGTAGGAATTAATAGCATCACATTAAGTCTTAAGAATTAAAAATAAAAAACAGTTCCTTCGGAATATTAACTTTTGTGACGATTATTATTATATCCTGGAGTTTAACTAAACAATAAGTTCATTAAATTCTTAAAACTTTTAGATAAAAAAGCTTAGTCCTTTCTTGAACGTATAATTGGAACTAAATGATTATAAACAATTGTTTGACCCAAGTAGGAAACATTGTAATTTTGCAGATATGTTTTATATCAGGAGAAGAACCAGCAGCAGAGAGGGTGAACAGACCACTTAGGGGAATGGTCACCCTTGTGTTTTACCAAAAAAAAATAGTGACCACTCATAGAGGTCAATTACCACGTCTACGATTATTGTTTGTCCCAAACAGAACCGTAGACGCCCCTCTCTGCTGCTATCAATATTGGGAATCATCATCTGAATCATGGGAATCTTCATCTGTTTCATCTTCATCTGAATCTTCGGAATTTGTTCTATGTTTCAAGTAATATTCAAGTTCTGATGGTGGTTTTTCTATTTTTGGATTTATGTTCTTTCTGTGTTTATAATATATCATCAAACTTCTGTATCGATCTCCACCGCAATTTTTACAAATCTGATATAATCCTCTAACGCCGTTGTTACATCCAACACATCTTCGTGGACCAGCATGAGGATTTTTCTTTATAAGATAATTATGTTTCTTGCAATATTCTCCACGGCACCTTTTGTTGCATTTATCTGTTGTTCCTTGACGCAGCCACGCACAGTTGTTCATTATATTAATGATATCTGTTTAATTAAATTTAATTTTATCATCACCCCTGTTACCCAAATATTTTATCAATACCCACACGATATCTTGTTCTTGGATCATGTAAATTTATTGTTATAAATCCATGCGGGGTAGCTTGCGCTCGTGAGAAGAAATTTTTGAATTTAATTATATCCATGTCACCACCACACCAGGTTTGATGAATATTTCGCAACGTGTGTGTGTCTACGCCATTAAACACAACTAAAATGTTGCAGTTGTCTCTGATCACCTTCGGAATTTGTGTATATCGTTGAGTAACATAGATCACGTCTGTATTTTTATGTCTCCCTCGGGAAAATATTCTGGCTGGATTTGATTGTTTATCTAGCATCACATCGTCGTATACAACTAAATTATTAATAAATCCATCTATGGAATCTACGGATGGTGCTTCATCAATATCGGTTATAAACTCTATAACATCATTATCTTCATCCAGTAATCGCGTGTTTTCATTGAAATCTTTAAGTACATCATAACATCGTTGATCATCAACGGATGGTGCTACTAAATACAACTTATCCCATTTCAACCATCTCATTATCAGATTAAGTAATAATTGCGTCTTACCCGATCCAGATGGTCCTATGATAATCATTCTGATGGAGTTCGGTAGCGCAGGATGATGCTTAACTGGCTCTCGCTGCCGAGTTGCTGAGAAATCAATTACACTGGTCAACAGTGAAATCATTACTGACTTGAAAAGGCCCTAATCTGTAGTATTTTGGTGTGCCGAACACGAATATAACCGTGAAAAATTTGTATTGGCTCTCGTTTTGAAGATATTCATATACCTCATTTTCTATGTTTCACTGTGTAAATTTCTCCAGTAGGACTGCAGCAACATCCGGAATAATGATGTAACATTGCATAATACCATCATGCTCACATCATCCACAGTTGATTGCATCATTTTCTGATGCAATGCAATACTAATGCCATGCGGCTGCTGAAGTAAGTTGACGTCAGCAGTGTACTATACATGTGTAGGCCTATTATACTAATGCCAGGCGGCTGCTGAAGCTGACGTAAGCAGTGTACTATATAAAGCCCAATCAGATAGGTTCAGCATTTAAAATATTTTAGACGTTGTGCGAGACAGTTCAAGCTACTGTTACATAAAACTTATTATTTTATCCATTTACGTACAATAAAGAACAGTAATGCCTCGAAAGTGTGTTAATACCGCGGACAATTTTTGCTATATTTGTGGGGAAGTGACATTTGCCAACCAGAAGAAAAGTATCAATTCTCAAGTGAAGAAGGCATATCATCTTTACTTCGGATGCAAGGTTGGTGACCAAGACAAGCCTTGGGCTCCGCATATATGCTGTGCTACATGTACAACACAGCTTTCACAGTGGTTGAATTGCAAAAGGTCATCAATGCCGTTTGCAGTCCCAATGGTGTGGAGAGAGCCAAGCAACCACCTAAATGACTGTTACTTCTGCTTGGTTCCTCCTCTTTCCGGCGGAATAACGAAGCGAAAGAAGTCGAGAATAGTCTACCCAAACATTCCGTCTGCATTGAGACCAGTTCCACATGGTGAGGGACTTCCTATTCCAGAACCTCCAGCAGAATATTCTCTTGATTCATCTGACGAAGACAAAGGTGAGTCGACCTGTTCTTCTCCTGGTCCATCAGCATGCAGTGATCCAGATTTTCACTGTGGTGCATCATCAACCCCACACAGAATAACACAGGAAGAACTAAATGACCTGATTCGTGATTTGGACTTATCAAAGAACAAGGCAGAATTGCTAGGATCAAGACTCCAACAATGGAATCTTCTAGAAGAAGATGTCACAATTACTGCATATCGAAAGCGCCACCAGCAACTGGAGCCTTTCTTCAGAAAGGAAAGTAATCTGATATTCTGTTCCGATATTGAGGGCCTCATGAATGCTTTAAAAATCACTCATGACCCACAAGAATGGAGACTATTTGTGGACTCTTCGAAACTGAGTCTCAAGGCTGTGCTTTTGCACAATGGAAACATTCTTCCATCTATTCCAGTAGCGTATGCTGTCCACATGAAAGAGACATACGATAACTTAAGGCAGCTACTGAATTCCATTGAGTATAACAAGTACAGCTGGCACCTCTGTGGTGATTTGAAGGTAGTTGCCCTTTTAATGGGACTGCAGCAAGGATATACAAAATACATGTGTTTCTTATGCGAGTGGGATAGCCGAGCAAGGGAAATGCACTACATGAGGAAGGAATGGACTCACAGGCAGAATGTAGCCATTGGAGAGAAGAATATCCAACACCCAGCTCTGGTTGAGGCTCAGAAAATCTTGCTACCACCCCTTCACATCAAACTAGGTTTGATGAAGAACTTCGTGAAAGCCATTGACCGGACTTTGCCAGCATTCCGATACCTGCATGAAAAATTCCCTCGACTCAGCGAAGCAAAGATTAAAGAGGGAGTTTTTGTGGGTCCTCAGATTCGAGAGCTTTTCAAAGATGACCGGTTCAACAACTTGCTGGAAGGTGACGCGAAACAAGCATGGAATGCTTTTCGCCTAGTTTCTACAAACTTCCTCGGAAATGTTAGGGCAGAAAACTATAAGGAACTAGTAGAAGACATGTTGATGAAGTATAAGAAACTTGGCTGCAATATGTCTCTAAAGATTCACTTCCTTCATTCCCATTTGGATTTCTTTCCTAGCAACTGTGGTATTGTTAGTGATGAACACGGCGAACGTTTTCATCAAGATATCGCAACAATGGAACAAAGATACCAGGGAAAATGGTCCACTACAATGCTGGCTGACTACTGCTGGACACTCCTCAGAGATGCTCCCGAACAGCTGTACAAGAGACAGGCGAAGAAATCTAAGATGTAGTCAATGACTTGATTTTTTATAGGTAGGCTATTACAGTTGACCTTTTACTATTGGAATGCATTTCGTTATGTAAACATTAATTTCTTGCAGATTACAAAAAAACTAGAGCCAATTTTGCAATTTGACTGTCATATTCGTGTTCAGCACATAAAAATTGATAAGAATTGACTAATTTTATTTCAGTAACATGACTTTTGTAAAAATTTGTTGTCCAGTGTTATATCCATATATATTATAACATGAATTTATATTGTTTACGCTGTAGAGTTAAAACTCCAACTACTGATTTAGCTACGGTTACAACAAAAAATAAAAAAATAGCGTACGGTGGAAAATGTTCTGTATGCGGTAGAAAGAAATTTTCGTTTTTACCTAATAAGCGCGGTGGTGATATTGCTAATTTGATGTCAAAGTTTCCAGGTGCTCCATGGGCTAAATACAGCGGAGAAAAACATCTACCAGGATATAATTATTGCGGTCCTGGTACTCGACTCGATATCAGGCTCGATGATCAAGATCAACCAAAACCAGGCGAGGAACCAATAAACGCTATTGATCGAGCTTGTCATGTTCATGATGTAGCTTATAAGAGTAAAAATCTACAAGATAGGCATATTGCAGATGTAAAATTAATTCATTCATTAAATTCTATAAAAAATAAAAATATTAGAGAATCATTAGCTAATTGGTTAGTAAGATCCTCGATGAAAGGTAAATTAGCGATTGGGGCTGGTAATTAATAATGGAATCAATTTATTATTCACCGAGAGGATACTGGAGAGGCAAAGCAGCAATTGGTAAACTCGCTGATGCAGCATCGGTTAAACATTCTACTGCTAGCGCGTGGTTGTCCAGGCAGGCAATATGGCAAATTTATCTACCACGTCCTAAACAAATTCAGTACTCGTATTTCGATGTCAGTGTTCCTAATGAAGTTCATCAAGCAGATATTCTGTTTTTACCGCATGATACTGTGCGTGGAAAAACGTACAAATACGCGCTAACCGTAGTTGATGTTGCAAGTAGATATAAAGAAGCAGAGCCGCTATCGGCGAAAACATCATCTGAAGTAGCCGATGCGTTTGAACGAATTTATCAACGAGGACTCGGACCACAAGGTGGTCTACGATGGCCACAGCTACTACAGGTTGATCCTGGTAAGGAATTTCTTGGTCCAGTATCATCGTTGATGAAACAACATAATACCAAAATACGACGAGGTCATACTGCAATTCACCGTGATCAAGCAATTGTTGAGCGATTTAATCGAACACTTGCTGAGCGGTTATTTGGATATCAATACGCGAGGGAATTTATTCAGGATAAAAGATCTCGCGAATGGGTTGCAAGATTACCAAACGTGATAGCTGCATTAAATAATGAAATCACACGAACAACCAACATGAAACCCATTAGCGCGGTCACAAAAAAAAATATACCAACACAGCGGAAAGATGCTGGAAAACAAAAAATATTAGGTGATGTCACAGTCAGATATTTATATGAGCCTGGTGAACTTGAAGGTGGTAAGGGGAGAGCGACTGATCCTATTTGGAGTGTTACCACACACAAAATATCTACCGTGACAAGATCCACTGGAAGAAATGTAGGCGTTTCCAGACCTGCAATCTACAGATTAGATTCTGCTGCTCCTCAACGTGGATTTACACGTGAACAACTACAAATAATTCCCGCGGATACACAACTACCACCGCGATCACTCCGATGATTTCGATCACTTAACTAGCACTAGTGCCAGCACCCAAGGCGCTAGCGCCTCTACGTCGATTACACTCAAGACAGGTTAACATGGTATTTTCTCGTGTGTGACCGCGACTATTATCTTTTCTATCTACGGTAAATTGTCTTGAATCATTACTCGAATACCGCCATAACATTATACAATTACAACATGCGCAATGATTGTTCTGCTGCTGTTTTAACTCAATAATAAATTCAACATCAAGATCAAAGTCGCGTTTATTTTTTTTGTCAGATTGTTTGTATCCGATTAATTTTTTTCTTATTATATCATCATCGATGATGTTAAATTTATCAACGATTTCAGGAATTATAATTCTACGTAATTGAGATATATTTCTGACCCTCGATACCGCTAAATAAACTAAATTTGACCACTCGATGCGATCGTCTACAATCCAGACTCGTGTGTCAGAAATAGTTAATCCCTGAGACGAGTGGATCGTCATAGCGTATCCCAACACCCATGGAGATTTGTCAGCGCGTAATGCATCTTCGACCACACTGATATCAACGGCGACAATATCATTTAATACGAGATTTTGTTTCCTTGACTCTGTCAAGGGTCCTGGAATATCGACATTAATATTCTGTTTTCGTGTATCTGATGGTCTATAACACAACGGTACGGGTAATTCTGAATATTGTTCTTTATGTAGTTGAAATAACTGCTGTTGTAAAGCGTCTCTGATTATTTTTCTACTTGCTACGATTAAATCGTTGGGTCTCCATGAGTTCAAAAAATCACTCATTGATGTCTCTGAGATCACTCCACGTAATATTTCACACTGAATTTTGTTTGATTGTAATCTGATTAATTTTTTAAACTCCTTCAAATTTGCATCAAGAGCTCTATGATCATCATCTATTTCTTCGTAATAATCAACGAAATTTTTTAACCAATCATGTGGAGATGGTCCAACAAAAGGTGGAGGTTGACCATGATCGCCACACATTATTATGGCGGTATTTTTCGTCAACAACCAATCAAGAAACGTTTTTAATGTATCCAATGACACCGTGCATATCTCATCCCAAATAATTATTTTAGGTATATATTTTTCTCCCATTCGCTCAGGAGTCCATGTATCTCCGCGCCACCGAAAGAAACTATGATACGTACACGATTGTACTTGCCGCTGTTTCATCTCACGTGCGAGTCTATGTGTGGGTGTCAGCACGATTATATCTGAATTTCTAAAAACATTAATCGTTCGAGTTGTTTTGCCGCATCCACCAGGTCCATTGAGATATACTGTCTTATATCTAGTTATTGGATCACTTAACGATGGTGCCTTCGACATTTCTGATATTTTATTACCCTCACGATAAAAATCTCTCACTGGAACATCTGCTGATTCTGTGTAATTGTGTAATAGTTCCTTTTTTATTCTCCACGAACCCCATCGTTCATCATTACTTGTAAATTTCATAACAGGTTCTAAATATTTACTTGAAATATAAAACGAATCTGTTGCGACTCTGACTGCGGTCTCAGGAAATCTATTAATCATCGATAATAAATTTATAGAAACATAAGCCAACATGGAAGATCTTAGATGAGTATATTGCGGGGATACGTCATTTATGTAACTAACGATCGTACCTAATTTTGTTCCGTCGGATAAATAAACACTCTCTCGATTTACAAATGTATTTTTCGCCGTTGTATCAGCGATTATAAAATCGTACTCGGCATCATCTAAAATTAATCGTGCGTGATGTCTTTTATAATCATATGCACCACCTTGAGTAAATTTACCTATAATTTTTCTACCGAGATCTTTTGCGGTTTTGAGTCTATTAGGAATATCATCTTCGGAAATATCAGGATATTTTTCCTTAAACTCGCTGATAACTTCAGAATCTGACATGGGCAACCAAACTTTGGTCTGTGCATGATATAATATAATTGCCTCACTGACCACCAACGATGTCAGTATCATACAATCTAGCATATATCGTAACAAAACTATAGGTGCCCAACGTTTTTCACAAAAATGTCTGCCAAACCAAACATAACAAATCTTGTGAAGATTTTCGTTAAACTCGAACGACTCAATACAGGCGAATCCAGTCAGATCAAAATCAGGTAATGGTCCATTAATTGCCACCCGCGTCATCTCGTTTGTAGGGTGACCAAATCTTTCAAAGTACGTAGAACAATCTCCGTATCCCAGAAAACTTCCTGGATAACATGCAACCATATCAACCGAAATAACATCATTGTAATTGTATTTGGTATTCCATAATCCGCCATGTCCATAGTCGACGCAACTTGCGCGTACGTCCTCGAGTAAATCAAATCGTGTTGGTTTCCATGAATTTCGTTCCCTGGCGAAATGAGCCGCAACAGATGGAACGGTAAAACAATTAGTTAGTAATTTGTCAGTATTTTCCACGTGCTTGCACTGTAAAAACGTCGCAAGATTTTTCATCTCGTCATGGAGGAATTCTGTGCGATATATTTCACCGTTCGGTTTGACAAACTGATCAAATTCACCCTCCTCATTACTTTTGAATAACCATACCGATACAGGATCGGTTTTACTTATTTCGTTGATAAAATCAAACATACTCATATCTGCCACAGCCATATCTGTGGGGTAAAATCTAACAGTTCGATCACGTGGAAATATTGTTACTGCGTTAGTCCATGCGTGCGCGTTATGATCGATAATATTTATTGGAGCTCCTTTCGATTTATATTTCGACTGGTACAGTACTTCTCCCGTTATTGTTGCTACGGTTATTGGAAATTTTAATATTTTTCCTAACTCAGCAACATCTTTTATTGTAGCACCAGTATCCTTAACTGAATCAGCCCACGAGTTTATTTTTTCACGCCTTAAATCAGTTAATCCATTTCCACGCATCGCGTTTGTAAAGTGTTCTATTACTCGTTCAGCTACACAATTTAACCTTGAAAATTTCATCGGCGCTAGTTTATCAACGTTGGGTTTTTTATTTATCTCATAAATTCCATAAATAACCGCCGTTACAGGATATGCTCGCTCATAATACGGTTTATCAATACCAGTCAATAGACCCGGTCTGGAATTTTTACTTAATATGATAGTTTTATTATTACCAAGGACAGGATCATATTTGTCACGGATAATCCAACTATCTGTTTCTGTTAATACAATAAATTTTACTCTGAAGAAATATTTTTGATTGCCCTCGTATTCAGCGATGTAGTTAATGATAGTTGCCGCTCGCTTGTCGTTCATTGTAGCGTCCGTGACAGCGTCCTTGACGGAGTCAGGGCGTATAATCTTGAACGTTGACCATGTATGAGATGCACCATCCGTGTAAAATTCTTTCTTAGCGTCATGAATTTTCGAGATCAAACTTTTATTTTTCGGATCAACCAGATCTCGTACTGGCAAGTCAGAAGATAATCTGTCAAGGTTGAATTTATACTTAACAGGTCTAGTTTGGGATAATCTCTCAAACTCGTTCATATAATTAAAACAAATATTTAAATAAAGAAAATTATATATATATATATACAATGTCCCAATGCAGATGGTTGATGATCGGCTCGGTAAATCGACGCAACAAATCCTGTAGAAAGGAATTTTGTTGGATGCACTCACAAAACATACGACGAGGAAGTCTAGGACCAATACCATGTCTACGGTGTGGTATTGGAGTGCGAGGAAAGACAGAATTATGTGGAAAGTGTGGCGGGAAACGGTTCAGAGAACTTAAAAGATATTATGACACAAAAAATAATAGCGGTGAAAACGCTATAAAATCCGTGAAGGATTATATATCAAGATTTCAGACAAACAATGATTTAAACATATAATATTATTATAATGGAGCAAAATATATTTGTCCCACATCCTGTCATAACAAACTATGAATCAAATATTAATGGTATCATCAGACACTGCAAGTTGAAGAAACAAGTTGGTTATATTACTAATGCTGGTTATCTAATGTTCACATGCGGGGGGGGGGGGAAAGAAACATTATCTATGTCATAGATTTACGTACGAGTGTCACAAGGGTTTGATCAATGATGGTCTTGTTATTGATCATGTTGACGGGGACACTCAAATCAATAATTTATCCAATTTACAAGCTATCTCTCACAGCGAGAATAATACACGTGGAAATACAGGAAGATGTAAGACAATCGGAAAGAGGGCGGTAATTTCTACAAACATAGAAACTGGCAAAGAAATTATGTTTCGTTCAATATCTTCTGCTGCGAAATATTTTGATATTCACCCGCAATCAGTACAAAGAGTGGCAGAAAATATATATAAAACAGCTTTATCGAAAAAATATAAACAGAAAATTATCTTTAAGTATCAATAACTATCATCACCACATTATTAACTATCATCACCACATTATTAACTATCATCACCACATTATTAACTATCATCACAACATTGAATTAATTTTTTTAATTTATGTCACAGTAGGTCCTCCATACACTACTGAATTTTTGATTACATAAGGGGAGATTACTTTGTAATATATAGTTTTCTTCGTAGATGGTTGGTTTTTTATGATCGTAATTAGTCAGTTTACTAATTACATCGTATAGTGCCGACGAACCTAACTCATTAGACTCATAAGTATTATTTATGGTTTTTAAATATTTTCCCATCATACAACAGATAATGTTATTGATCCGTAGGAAGCTGTGTGTAAACAGAAACCGTTACTCATTGTAATTGACCTGCAGTTGTGTGTTCACTGAACTTACAATTCTGGAAAGTTCTTTGACTGGTGCATTAATGCCACCGTTATTATTGATTTTCGGTCTGCTACAAATACAGAAACTATTATTCAGAAACTGTTATAAATACAGAAACTATTATTCAGAAACTGTTATAAATACAGAAACTGTTATTATTCAGAAACTGTTATTATCCAGAAACCGCTACAAATACAGAAACTGTTAAATACAGAAACTGTTATGATTCAGAAACCGCTGTTTACTGTAAATATTGGTTCCTTAGCTATATAGCTAGCTATATATTAACTTCCGAAACATATGTTAGTAACAATGTTTGATAGCTCGATCAGTATGGTATTGGACTGTGACGTTCGCGGTCCAGGATCGAATCCCCATGGCTGACAATTTGTCGGTGGTGCGCATAATTGCGATTTTTATAATAGTGGGGGGAACCGCAAGAACCCCTCCGCTCAGCAAATTCACAAACCACAATATTGACTTGTGGTTGATACATATTTTCGTATCACCCACTGGATTAATTATTGTGGGTGTGATTTTGCTGAGCGTACATGTTTGTACTGTCCTTAGTTAGTGCCGTTTCATTCATAATCTGAGCTCGCTAATACACTCGATAGGGGCTCTTCATTCATTGTATATAACCATTTCATTGTATATAACCATTTCATTGTATATATGTTATATGTATGTCCGATAAACTTGGTAGATTGCGGTGGCAAGCTACGAGTTTAATGAGGACTGTGCTGTCCTTAGTTAGTGCCGTTTCATTCATAATCTGAGCTCGCTAATACACTCGATAGGGGCTCTTCATTCATTGTATATATGTTATGTGTATGTCCGATAAACTTGGTAGATTGCGGTGGCAAGCTACGAGTTTAATGAGGGTTGTGCCGTCCTCCCTCTTGGGCCTCTAGACCGTTGTTTGGCGGGTTAGGGGCTCTCGTAGAGGGAATATTTGCCTAATGAACTTGGTAGATTGCGGTGGCAAGCTACGAGTTCTTGGCTGTGCTGTCCCTGAAACATCCCGACGAACTCGCTAAACACTCGATAGGTGTTCCGGGATATTTTTTTTATTTTAAAGATTTATATATTACATAATGAACCATGAAAATATCAATGATGTAATTGTCGCTATTAAAAAATTAAAAAAAGATGGAATTAATATATCTGATGAACTTAATCCTGAAAAAATAGTTTCTGACTTTGAGATTTTACAAGAACGTAAAACCATGGGGACACACACACTATCATCTGAATACAGGCTCATGAAACGGATTCAATCGGCAATGTTTCAGTCGCTAGCTACCGTAGAAGATGATCATGTGAAGAAGTTCGTTCCTCTTTCTACCGCCGTAGAAAGAATTAAGTCGTTATTATCCCACGAGTATGAGGCAAAGAAAACGATTAGTACCCGTATAACACTATTAAGAAAAATAATGTTAGATCGTGAAACGATCCAGAGTAACCTCGTTACTGGTGAAACGATCCAGAGTAACCTCGTTACTGGTGATAATGAAAATGAAAGTTTTGTTAACTGGGGTCCATGTCAACGCTGACCACGTGTATTGGTAGTCAAAATCAAGAAAGTTCTAACCTTGTCAAATTTGTTCCTAATAAATTTTATTTATTAATAATATTATTTTTACTGAATTAATTTATTTTTTTTATACTAAAATCAAGAAAAATGCACGAACTACTTGATTTTGACGGGGTAGTTGGTAGTCAAAATCAAAGAAAAATGCACGAATTACTTGATTTCTGACGGGGTAGTTGGTAGTCAAAATCAGGAAAATTGAGCAATTTCGTTGTATTTTAGTAAAAAAAAAATAAAAATCTCAGTAAAAATAATATTATTAATAAATAAAATTAATTTATAATAAATAAAATTTGTTAGGAACAATTTGACAAGGTTAGAACTTTCTTGATTTTGACGGGGTAGTTGGTAGTCAAAATCAAGTAGTTCGTGCATTTTTATGTTTCTGACGGGGTAGTTGGTAGTCAAAATCAAGTAGTTCGTGCATTTTTATGTTTCTGAGGGGGTAGTTGGTAGTCAAAATCAAGTAGTTCGTGCATTTTTATGTTTCTGAGGGGGTAGTTGGTAGTCAAAATCAAGTAATTTGTGCAATTTCAGTAAAAATCAGGAAAATTAATAAATATTATTTTTTTTTTGTGATAGAAATTTTAATTTTACTTTCATCGACTAGCTTTTTTAGTTGCATGGGCCGATTAATTTGTACCAAACACAAATTTGTGCCAGTAATAATAAAATATTTTTTTAAGTTGATCGAATTTGATTCTGAAGATCTACGACAGAAATCCTTAAGACGGAAGTCTTAGGACAGAAATCCTTAAGATTTCACATACAGATTTATTACAAGCTCTTCTTCACGTATGTCAATCAAGCGATTAAGGTGGTCTGTGAGTTTAAAATTGATTCGTGTTAACATATTATTGTGACACCGCAAATACACGGGATTAGTTGGTTCTTGCACGATTAAACTTCCAGGGGGAACTTGTGGTGTGAACGTGTACAGGATGTATCCTTGTTGAGCTTGATTTGATCTTCCGAGATCTATTTGATAGCTGCCATCGATTACGTCACAAACCAGATTGACCGCGACCGTCGGTGTTATATTAACGATCCCCGGAGATACGTGTCTTCCACCGCCGTGTGGATCATTATCATATCTGAGAACGGTTGGAGGTGGTGCTAGTTTTTTCCACGCATCGAGTATTTTAGGAAAAAACTCATCAATGACATCATTGACAGATTTTCTTAATTTATCCGGATTATAATCAGGAAACTTAAACGTTACAATGTCAGCTTCGGGTATTTTGTACTTGGCTGCGAAGGATTTTTTATAATCGCTTGATGACTTAAGAACCATATCTCTAATTCTGTTATAGATAACTTCAGAAGAATTAACTATATAATTTAAAACTTCTATGTACCTAATAATATTATCGCGCGCAGATGTTGAATCAAATAAATACTCTTGAAAACTATCACGTAAATTATTTACTTGTATTTCATGGTCTAAGTTTATTGAAGCAAATATAGAATCAATATTCAAAGCAATAACACGTTCATTAAGATTATGCAAAAGAGCTCTAGGATCATATACAGGTACTCCCCCCCTCCCTCCTGGTTTTACTTCTATGTAATCTAGCCATTCTGAATTCATTTTAATATCATGACGAAGACTGGTCTTTGACGTAAAATCATCCCGAGTTGGTTCTGGTGGTCCTTTATGCACCGGGGGAACATCCGGCCATCCTAGCACTGATCTGATTGAAGATTGATAAATATCAACGGCATAATCAGGCGAGTTTATTTCAACCGTCGAGGACAACGTCGGCTCATGAACGTTTATTGATATTTTTGATTCTTTTCCTGTTATTGATTTTATTCTACGCGCAAATTCCTCACTGATTTGTTCGATCTCATAACTGCCAGTTGGTATTCCAACAACAACCCAGTCAGGTGTTCCATCGGGTTTGTTCTTGTTAGTAAATACGAGCGAATTATTTGCTGGTGTACCATTAAATGATTTTGATCTGATATTTGGCCAGCTGTAATATACTCGTAATTGTGCTAGTGCTATTTCTTTTACTGGAATTGCAGTAGGAAAATTAACACTAAATTCAGGATTAGTTGAACTTACCGAGATCATCGTTATCTTTGGCGGAGTTGTGTTGGTCACGATCTGCTGGAGTAATTCTGTCATTATTGATACTTGTATCTTTAATACCTTCATCGTATATTTTGGTTATCATTGAAAATTCGAAATCAGATATAATTCCATCACTGAGACTCGCTGATAACAACGAGGATAATTTCGAGTATGCTACCGTCGCTGTATGTAATTTTATTTTGTAATCGGATAATTTTTCGTTCGTACAAGTACATATTTTTTTTGTGATGATACTAAGCACACCTGCAATAGTTGTTGCTGCTGAAATACAAATAGTTACAGCTACTGGTGCCATCGTTGTTAACGCTGATAATATTACACCGGTTCCAGCAACAACAGCGGATACTGAATAAACAATCACATCAACGATAACCAATCGTCGTCGATATTTTTTTACTTTTACTGTATATTCATCAACTTGATCTTTTAGCGCAGCCTGCCATTCACGCGCTTGATTGTATCTGTATTGTGCACCGTCCATATATATTTTTATGCCGTAACCAATTGAGGTGTTTCAGCTACAAATTCCAAACACCACCAGTAAGATGTTGCGGTTAATTCCTTATCAGCTGCTTCCAGAATAAATATTTCTTCGGTTCCGATATTTAATACAACAGATACAACCCCGGAAAACCTGTCTGTGGAATGACGCCATGGAAACGTTGTAAATATTTCAAATTTTGCAGAACTAAACACAGACAACCTGTACACGCCAGTGACTGTTGCGGTATATTTGATAGTATTATTTTGCTGCGACCATGTTGCAAATCCCGATGATACCGTGCATACGATGTTTGTGATATGCCCGGGAGTTATTGCAGCTGGAATTTTAATCAAATTGGTTTTACCGACAATCTCAGGAATTCCTGCTACGACGTTTTGCTGTGTTTGTTTGATCGTGTCTAGGTTATTTTTGATATCAACGAGTTTCATGTCAATGGCGCGTGGAGTACCGAAGAATTTATCTATGGTATCATCGATTTTTTGAAAATTTCTTCGAAATCTTCCAAAAGCTCCTGCGTGAACGTCATACTCAGCCCGTAACGTGGATAATTTACCGTCTACGGTGCCATAGTTGACATCGACGTATTTTTTTGTTGCTGCGTCTTCGTCAGATGTTGGATCTTTTAAAACTACTATTTTGTTCCCGTTCATGCTAAGTTCACCCATCATTGTGTCACCGGTGTTTCTCACGCGATTAGCAACACTTTTTGCAATTTCATCTCTGATGGTTGCTAATGATACACTTGAATCTCTGATTTTGCCACTCTCAGTAAACACGGGAATATTATCTGTAACTGCACCAAGTACTCGCCGGACTATATCATTCCATTTGATATTGCTGGTTTTTAGTTTACCATATCGATCTTGAAAAATAATAACTTCATCTGGGTCAACTCCAGCAAGGTTCATAATATCAGCGAGGTCATCTTTAGTCGCATACTTTGACAGATCAACGTCGGATTTTATTTTCTTAACGCGTGAAGATCTTCCGTAAATGTCAACCATTATAATAAGATCCGTTGTTTAAAATGCTTTACGCGCAACATATCGGTTGCTTGTATAATCGTGCACGACTTTATGTGGCGGCCTGGATGATTTTGATATAGCGTCGAGTACATTAATTACTTCACGGCCGCATATTGGCGGATCTGTCATTGTTTGTGTGGGTAGCGTTGAATACCAAACTTTGGAACCTTTAGTTGTTGCGTGGAGTGGTGCGACATACTTGATAAATTCAACAGGTGGAGCTAACCCGTACGAATCAAAATAAACAATTCCACGCGGGTCAACCGCGTATGATACCCAATGAGTACCGGGTCCAGAACGTTTGTCAAGATTAATAATACCTGTTTCTAGTTTGTTTGGTTGTTTCGGTAATTGATCTCGCATAAAAACACCTCTAAAGGCGGATATTTTTAATTTTTTAGCAGCATCAAGTAAATCAAAATTTGATGATGGAACGTCTAACGAAATGACCCTGGAAGCCTTAGGCCTCTCCCCCAACGAGATCCCGGTAATCTTAGACCGCGTCCCTTTTTTTTGTTATATCGTCCACCAGTAACTTTTTCGAAAACTTTTTTACCCGCCGCTCCAGCAGCACCTAACGCAACTGCTTTTGCTACGGCTGGAGCAGCCGCAGCTAGTAATGCCGGAATGGCCGCAAGAAATGGGAATATACCACCCGTTTTAACCATGTCTTTGATGGCGCTCGGGGAGAGATGGAATTGAACTCCAGTTTTTGATTCTAGGGCTTTATTGAAATGTTTAATCTGATTATTTGTCAACGATAATTTGTTTGGACCACCACCAATCTGATCTCGTTTTAGTGATATTTTAGTTCCGCATTTGTTGGCGGTTTTTGTTTGAAGCTTTTTTACCTGACCCGGGGTCAGAGTAACATTAACATGACCATACGACATTTTTATATAAAATATATTTTTCTAAATAACACGATTAAAGATTTTCCACCGGTGCATCAACGACCCTCATTCGACCACTGCCACCTTCAAGTAACATGGCCTTGTCGCTAAGTATGACCGCGATCGCTCTATAAAAGGCACCAGCACCTGGCGGGGCAGTAACATGAGCTCGAAAGTGTATATCAACAACAGATTGTTTGGATAAATCAAGATGTTCTAGTGAAAAATAATAAATCGGATATAGACCTGTAAAATCTAGTTGTGATATTTGCAAACCAGTATCTATATTTTGATCACGTCCCATAAATGACATCAAACGATGATATGCGCGCGCTACATGATTTTGTGCATAATTTAACAATATATCCTCGGATGGTTCTTGATGTCCATTTATCCGTAAAGAAACTTCACTAACTCCAAGGTTATCAAATATCATATGTGAACGTTCTTGATCATTTATCCGGTTATTATTTTGTAGTGCAATAAAAATATGTCGTGGTGCAGAAACACCCTGTTGTGATGCTATATTCCATGTAAATAAACCATTAATATTGCTTTGAGCAGCATCTGTGGTTACTGTTAACCATGATAGCAATGATTTGCCGCCTTGATCCATAAAAGATAGTAATTTTTGTTCCTCAGTAATAGATGGTGTCATTACTGGCATCCACAATGAAAGTTTTGATATATTTACTTTACCAGCATCATCAACACCAGCACCTCGCCAGATTGCATCATTATCATCACCTTTTCTTACGAGCACAATTGTGTGTTTAGCTCCAAAGATGACTTTTCTAACATTTCTGCAAAATCCAAAGATGTGAGATAATGGAATTGCACACGAAAAATTTCTATCACCTCCCGACAGCGATGCTTGGCGTGTTGCAAATCCTAAGTTGAAAGTCGTGCTATCACCTTTTACAATATCAAAAGCAGCAGCTGGTCTGGCTGCATATTCAGGACCATCAGCAACCGGTTGTGGATCAGATGCAGTACCTACTGGTGTTCGTATTTTAGCATACCTGATATGATCAGCGTTGTCGGTGATATCCTTAGCAGACATCATTGTTGGACCAGCTGATCTTGTGAAGTCGTCAGAATATCTCGCCAGACCAATTATTGTTGTAGCAACATCAACATCCTTCTGAACTGATTCAATATTTTTTCCATCAATCATGTATGTGGCGCTATCAAACAACGCCATGATCCCGTTGTTGACAAAGCCAACACGCAAATTAGCAGCATATGGCGTATTAGCTACAACATTCGTTACAAGTCTACCTTCTACTTCAATAAACGCCTCAGCGGGCAAGAAATATCTACTTGTATCATGAACCTGTAATTCGATTCTCCCCCGCTGATTTGGTAGTCTTGCGTCATAAGAATAAAATTGATAATCACGTACTGACTCGTACTTAAGGACAGGTGCCTCCATATCAAATGCTGGGTCTGATTCGCGCCTGAACATTTTATTATAGTTACCATTTTTCCAAATGATGATCATCGTCGACGAAGACCACTTCCTGCTATTAAATTTGCTGTTATATTTTTTTCTGCTTCTTCAGATATCGCCGCTAGTTTTTGATTTGCAGCCTGATTTATTATTTTACTTACGTCTGAGGGCATCACCTCAGTACTTGCCAGTTTCACCGGTGGTTGTTGTTTTCGTCGCAATAATCGTGCTAGTCTTTCCTTGATCGCCGAGAACGCCTTACCAGCAACATTGACAATTGCACCAGGAGCTTTATCACGAACAATATCAATAGCCTTCATCGATAATTGTTTTGCAAAAGGTGCTACTTTTGGAGCTATCCTCGTGAATAATCCCCGAATGACATCACCAAGTCCATTTCCGTAAATTGCTTCATAGATTGGTAATCGTGAGTTTACCGCTCTAACCTGTGTGGGTTTACGATGATTATCATGCACAATCATCTTATTTTATTTACCATTTATCTAACAACTAGTCATCAACGAGCTCATCAATAAGTTCTCGGTAAACGCCAATATCCATGATACCACCTTGAAATAGTCGCCGACAAATATCAGCTGCTTCATTGGTTATTTCTGGTGAATTATTTCCAGCACGTTTTCCTCCTATGAGAACTTCTAACCGTGACACGTCATTGATGATATTATCAGGACATAAACCACGTCCTGTTTTAGGTTCATCTTGAGGTGTTTTAAATACTGGTGGTTGCATTACCGGAGTAAGTACTTCAGTGGTGGCCGGGGGTGATCCAGATGGTGAACCTGTCGGTCTAAATGTTACATCCGGTGCAGAAATTTTCCCATGGAATAGTGATTTAATTAGCTCTTCAGTCTTTTTAATTTCCGACTTCAACCTTTGCTGTGGCGAAGAAGATTGCTGTTGTTCTATTTGTTGCAGAGGTGGAGGAAGCTGATACTGGGAGAACTCTCCTTGTTTTGGTTGTTCCCGTCTCCCTCTAAGTCTATTTACTTCTTCATTAAATCTTTTAAATTCTTGACCTCTAGCTTGTTTTTTATTGTAATATACGCGATATATCCACTTGATGAAATCATCATCAGTTGTTTTTCCATAAAAGGGTTTTAAAAAATTAGATTTATTAGATATATTTTTTGATATCATCTCAGGTAATTTCTCTCTTTCAGTGTTTCTAATTTGCTCAACAACTCCTTCGTTAAATCTTGCAATTAATTTTAAGCTCTCTCCTCCTGATTTGGATTTAGATGCAAGTTTTTTTCTCACATCGGCGACTTCAGTACGAAGTTCTCCAATACCTTCAAGTATTTCCTCACCAACAGGTGGAGGCTGAGCCGCGGCTATGTCAGTTGGAAGGTCTCGTAAAATCTTCTTTGTCTGTTTAGTTCTCCTTGCTATTTTTTCAGCCTGCGCCGCAGTTTGTTTTGACACCGGAAGAAGATCTTCTTTGATGACAGTTGCAACTTGTTCAGTTGCTGCAGTGACGGGTTTAAATAGTTTTTTAGTGTCTTCTTCATACTCAACTTTTGCTTCTTGCTGCGCTTGCAGATTTTTTCTAAATGAGTCTCTGACAGGAAGAAATTTTTTAATTGTTTCTAATCGTTCTCGTGCTGTTCTTGCAGTATGAGATTCTGGATGTACCATTTTTATTATAACATAATAATTTAATTAATATCAGCAGAAGAGGAATACAGAAGTTTGATGATATATTATAAACACAGAAAGAACATAAATCCAAAAATAGAAAAACCACCATCAGAACTTGAATATTACTTGAAACATAGAACAAATTCCGAAGATTCAGATGAAGATGAAACAGATGAAGATTCCCATGATTCAGATGATGATTCCCAATATTGATAGCAGCAGAGAGGGGCGTCTACGGTTCTGTTTGGGACAAACAATAATCGTAGACGTGGTAATTGACCTCTATGAGTGGTCACTATTTTTTTTTGGTAAAACACAAGGGTGACCATTCCCCTAAGTGGTCTGTTCACCCTCTCTGCTGCTGAACCAGAGCTGAAAGTTTCATGCAGTCATTTAAATAAATTTGTCATTTTTACCACACCACTAGCAAGCAATGAGACTGGTTTAAATTGCTACATGTAACACAAAAATTAGAAGTTCATAACATAAGAAGGGAACTACTTATGTAAACATGCACAATTATTGTGTTCTCTGACAATATTTGTAAACGGTTTTAAAATGTAGTTATGTTGTTTATTTATCAAGATCAGTCATCATTATTATTATTATTATTATTATTATTAGTTGCAAGCAAAACAATGGAACTTAAATTTTACAGCATACACAAAGTTATAAAGCTTGAAACTCGATTTCTCACTATACGTGAACGGCGTTCACTTCGCTTCAGTCATTCATAAAGTGCGTAAACGTCTTTCAAGCTTATCAGGAATCCCATGTTTAATTTCAAAGCTTCAAAGAAATTGTCAGTTTTAGTCCTGATATTTTTAGGAACTGACGTGTGGAAATCCAGCCTGACAAAAGTCTATGTACATAATTTACAGCTATTCTATAGATAATTTCTTGAGTGCCTCGTTGGCCTTAGTGATTATAGCGTCTGCATCGGGTGTGGGAGGTCGCTGGTTCGAACCCCAGCCGAGTCATACCAAAGACATAAAACTCTTACTAGCAGCTGCCTCGCTTGGTGCTCAACTTTAAGAGGTTTGTTGTAGGACTGGTCTCTCGGTGTCAGGATAATGCGACTGGGTGGGACATGACGCTACACGTCTGCGGCATGATGTCCCAGTACTAGACATGACTGTAAACTGTCACACTGCAAACATCGTAGCGATGTAACTGAAAACTTGTTAAAGCTACGTGAAAATTCCAAAATCACACATGCATACAAATAATTTCCATGAAGATATAATAAGCTGATAAGTCGTTACAGCGTGTAAGTTTCTTTTAATTGCAAAACTATGTTTTCTCTTGTTCTCTGGTGCCAACATGCAGTACATACATCTTTAACTGTGCAGATTCAGTAGAGAATAATCTGTAAAATATGTTAAAATATTCCTAATTTTTATATTTTAGTGAGTAAGAAGTATTAATGTATTTGAGCAATGATCGGGAAATGCCCCAACACGTCGACAAGTGTAATACGCTACTGTTGTACTGAAATCTTTTCAGTTGGGTTTGCATTGGGAACTACTTTGAGATGATGTCAGCGAACGTGGGCACCTTCCCACAAATGTCAAGGTTATTAAGTTTACATCTGTCCTGGATAATTTCAGCCAAATTGCTGTCAGACGAATGATGTTTCTTTTTTATGTGCCAGCAGCTCCTACAAAACTTTAGACTCCATGCCTGCAATGTGAGATATAATTTGCAGCTCAATTATTTTATCGACAGTGAAATCTTTCCGATAATTTTTTTTAAGAATTGATATTGACAGACACGAAAAGATTCAAACAACACAAATTAAGGCTAATAAGAAATGTTCGATGTATACTATATATAGATATAGCACAGATATTGGTTCGCTGTCAATGTACAAGCAAGAGGACCTGTATAGTAATATAGCGATTCACCCGTACTAATAAAGTAGGACGGTGCAAACGGATGCAAGGTCACACCATAACCTCACTTGAAATTGGACGACTTACCTGTATTTTAGTAACCATAAATGGGAGCAGCAGTAGCTCAGTTGACTGAGCGTCGGATTTGTGATCCGAGGGTTGCGGGTTCAGGACATGACCAGGCCAGCTGCTTCGTCGTGATTTTAAGTAAGGCATTTAACGCCCCTTCCTTTGACATGACATTGCAACAGTGTTAAAAGTACCCTTAAAACAACAACAAAAGCCCATGAAACAAGTCAACAGGTCAAGTTATGTGAATATTGTTTTCTCTACTTTTAGTGGTGGAATAGCTTTATGTGCACGAATTTAAAGCCGTTTATGCCAGAATGCTTTCTGTAAAGTTTGGTCGAATTCAGCTAAGAATTTATATCTATTCTTAGTAACAGCAGTTATATTTGATAGGGGATTGTCATCATTTGTACAAAATTTAAATACCTCTCTGCCAAGATGCTTCTTTCAAATTTGGGAAATTTCTGCTCATAATTTTTATTTTATAAGTCGTTTATAGAGTCTTCTACTTTCAGCAAAATTGGCCTTATCTGACAGTAGATCAACATCAGTTATGCAATATCTGTGACCATTTTGTTGTACTGTCTTTGCATTATATACCACCTTCTAGGACCTTACAGTCGCCTCTTCGTTGCTGTTGTTGTAGGGTTTAACGCCATTTTTCAGCACAAGCTAGGCTTTTCAGCACACGATAGACTGTACATGGCGGCCAGTATCAATGGTGGAGGAAGAACCATGGAAAACCCCGGGAAGAACCACTGACACACGAGAAACTACTGGCAAGCTTTCTCACTTACCTCTTTTTTTTTCTCGAATTACAGCTAATTGCATTTCTGCAAGTTTTTAGTCCAAAAATACTGCGTCGCATTGTACTTAATTTAATTTGAAATTTAGCTTATATTTTATCCGGACTTTTCTAAGCATCGTTCAGGTTCTAGCCTGTGGGTGTTTCGTTACCTGAATTAAATTCAAACTTATTTCCTTTTAATAATGCTTTCATTGCTTATATTTTAAGCTACGTGCTATATAATTTGTCTCATTCTATTTATGTATTACTCTGTATTGGTAAGTATTACAAGTATATGCTGTGTTAGTATGTCTTGCGAGTATATGCTTATTGAAATGTCTTGCAAGTACAATCATGCTGTGTTGGCATGTCTTGCAATTATATGCTGTGTTGGTATGTCTTGCAAGTATATGCTATGTTGATATGTATTACAAGTATATGATGTGTTGGTATGTCTTACAAGTGTATACTGTGTTGGTATGTCTTACAAGTGTATGCTCTGTTGGTATGTCTTGCAGGTACATGATGTATTGGCATGTCTTGCAAGTATATGCTCTGTTGGTATGTCTTGAAAGTATATTCTGTGTTGGTATGTCTTGCATGAATATGCTGTGCTTGCATGTCTTGAAAGTGTAGGTTGTTTTGGCATGTCTTACAAGTATATACTGTGCTGGCATGTCTTAAAAGTATATGCTGTGTTGGTATGTCTTGAAGGTATATGTTATGTTGGTATGTCTTGCAAGTATATGTTGTGTTAGTATGTCTTGCAAGTATATGCTGTGTTGGTACGTATTACAAGTATATGCTGTGTTGGTATGTCTTACAAGTCATTTTAAGTTAATGTCTTTATTGTTTTTATGTCATGTGAGTAGAAAGCGGCTCATGTTGAATTGTTTGAAATCATGCTGAGTAAAAATAAATCTTATACTATTTAAAACTAAAATCCCTGCATGTCTGAATGCTTTTCGTCAACTTTGTTTCAATTTACTTGAATAGTTCATTGCTCGAGGTCACTCAAATATATTCTGCATTTAGTAAAAGTGGTCATATTTGATAACAACATCATTTGTATAAATTTGAAAGGTCTTCATGCCAGGATGCTTTAACAAGATTGACCAAATTCTATACCATACCTACTAGAACAAAACGTGTCACGCGAAAGACACGATTGATAATATGTTCATAAAAACATGATTGCCACTCAACCTAATTGAGAGAGAGAGAGAGAGAGAGAGAGAGAGAGAGAGACAGATATGTCTGTAACCTGAAGTCTGTATAAACAGTAAACAGTCGTGATTTAATTCTAATGTAAAACAAAAGAGCAGTTTATCCAGTGATTGTCACAGAGGAAATTAAAAGGTAATGGCAGCAAATCAATAATATGCCTGCTGAGGAGACATATGTTATTATACTTTGTTTCCTTGAATGAGAATATTTAAGCCATCATTAACAAAGATTATTGACTTCGTGAACAACCGGAACATTTCTTTGAAGTATTGTGTTTACTTCATATATGTAATGCAAATCATGTTTCTTGCGACAGTTGGAACAGGGTGAACGATTTGCAAAGCAAGCAAAGCCCAGCAAAACTAAATTTTAGAACTCCTGGGTGACAGAATCTGACTTTATGAGGCACATTAGTAAGGGAAAGCAAATTATGCTTTGCACAATGCACATACCGCAAACACCATATTGAATTCGTTATTCTGGAGTGTACGGCATCCACTGGCATAGTAAAACCACCCAACGTCTTGGCAATGCGTGAAAGCAGAGCTCAACCATAAAAATTAATTCTGCTCTGAAATTTAGGGTTTTCCAGAAAATAAAAAATGCTGCTACTTTGTTGGAGTAGACTAAAGACTACATACCATGCATCAGAATCTACCACACCCTCTCAACAAAACAATTTACCCGAGACAGTTCTGTACAGAAATTGGCAACTGTCATCTACATTGAGGAAATACAAGATTTGACATTTTAACAATTGTGTCCATTGCAAGTTTGACCCCACTCCCCAGCCCCCGATCATTTTCAATGAGGGCTGAGGAAAATTAAACAGAATCTTTGGGAAGTTTGAACAACAGTCCCATCCAGTCTTCAATGACTTCGAAACATAAATACTCATGACGCTTGCATCACATTCAAACCCTGCAATGACTTAATGACAGCGGCCAAGTCTACATCTGGTTGGGCACGTGTTCCTCTTTCCAGTGACTTCTAAAGCAGACACTTTGTATTTTGCATTTAACGTTTGTGTGGTTGTGATTATTTGAACATGTGTGTATAGTGAGGATGTACGACATTGCCAAGTCTACAAGCTACTTTCTGTTTTAAGTGTATTAAATGCTTCAAAGAAAATATTTTATTGTCTTTTATTCAAATTTGAATTTTCTTGCATTGTATAGGCTTATATATCAGTACATAACGTATTCTCAATTGACGAGTTTTGCCATTCAAAACAAGTAATTAGTACCATGTTGCAGTGGGATTGCATTAAAGGCAGTACATGAAATTAATTTCATGCTATGGATGCAGGCTGTGGGGTAGGGTTAAAGTTAGTACACGTAATTATGTCATGGATGTAGACTGGGGGGTACGGTTAAAGGCAGTACCATGTAAACTTGTAACTTTGTGGAAGAGAAATTTAATTCTTCCCGTGTAAATCCGATAGTGATTGGATTCTGACCTTTCAAACGCATTCTTTAACTGATTCCTTAACTAATCGGTCTTTAAATTCCTGCTTTCACAGCATTCCAATGCTCAACATTGCTCTGTCAGTACCAGTAATGAGGAAAGTCATGGACTGGCACATAATCAACTTTGTTCATTGAAGAAAAGGAATATGCAGGATTATTAGACCCAATATCTTACAGAAAAGGCCATATAGACAGGATTATTAGACCCAATATCTTACAGAAAAGGCCATATAGAAAGGATCTTTCACTTTTGCCCATTTCAAACAAAATTTACTAAACCTGAGCAAGCAAAAAGATTCAAGTTAATTCACGGGTTCCATAAACGGGCAAAAATGTTCGAGTCTAAGACATGATGAATAAATTTGATTTTATCTGACCAAACTGCAGAATAGTGTAGTGAAATACATTTGGATGCCTCAGCTGTTAATCTTTTCCTCAGCACAATGTCATCACATCATCTGATATCACAAGGTGTTTTTATATTTTACTTATATATAAATTATGAGATGGGTATATATTAAGCTCATTAACAGAATTGTTAGGTGATAAGCACATGTTCCATTGAAGATGGCCAATGATTTAAACAGCAGGTGTTTGATTTCTTTAAATAAGATAAGCTACTTTCCAGAGTAGTATCTCCAAGTCTTCATGAGCTTCTGGCTTCAAAAAATGAGTCAGTGATTGTTGTTTCTGTTTTTAATCAATAATATTTGATAGATACAAAATGACAATTTTCATGTGATGCATTGTTTAGCAATCAGCTCAATGCATGCACTGCAACAAAATATGTTCTGGTATGATAATCCTTCAAAAACAATGTAAATGTATACACAGCAGTATGCTTGTCATGATATTTCTATTTATGCAAAGTCATGACATGTTTTTCTTAAATGTGACTCAGGCAAAGTAAGAATTCAGTAACTTGTTCTGACTTACTGATTTGGGTCACAAAATGAGTGTTGAAGTACCCCAAAATGAAATATATCTGATATTTACACAGGAAAAGAAGTTTTTTTATTACATATAAAATGTGCTTCTGAATCGAAGCTTAGAAGAGTAAACTCACTCTTCAGCATCCCCACTGCTCCTCAACCTAAATTTCATGCATATCAATTGACGGATCATATAAATATCATTAATTTACGTGAACAGTAGGTGAAGTAATCAGCTAATGCCATTTGACATTTTGCAAACTTGTTCATTCTACCAAAATACAAAACTAAGTCTGAATATTAAATCCAGTGCAATAATTTTCACAAGGTAGTACAAGGGACATAACTTGAAGCTAAAAGTGATGAGTCAAAAATCTTTAGCTGAAAACATAAATCAGTTTCTATTTATTGTAGCTCTAGCTCATAAAATACGTTTTCCTTTGCTGCAAGTATAACTTTTGTAGGCAGATTCATCTTATGGCATGAGGGGAAAGATCATATTTTAACATGTGAAAAATACTTTGATACGTTTTTCACAATGAAAGTATATTAATGAAATAATTCAGCACCAATAAATTTCTATATTTCACACTAAACTGTATTGTAAATAAAGGCTTTAGAATGAGTATTCATTAGAAATGAAAGGTGAAAAATGAATAACACGATGGCCATAAGCTGTTTGCCATCAAGAACACATTGTATAGTTTAGTTTCAATTATTTTATATTTAATGTCACATACAGATGATGCTCAATTTATGCCAAAAACTGAAGTCATGGCAAAATAAAAAACTGTATAAAAAAATATGAAATAATGACAGTAATGAGATGGAAATGCATGCACAAACTAGATATGTGCATGTGTCACAGCAATGGCATAAAAATGAACCGAGTAGTACAAATTAAATGTTAATTCTTCATAATAAATGGCAATAAAATGGAAGCACATATTGTAATTGGCATATATTGAGCATCACCTGTATTCCGACCCAATAGCCATGTTAATTCATTTTTGTAGATTAATCTTTTTTTTCTTCTCAAATTTTATTATCTATTAGATTGAATCCTATTTGATTTATACTGCTGACTGCTCAATTTAAATGATAGCTGTGGAAGTGGCACATTCTGGAACCAGCTGTCAGTGGTGTGTGGTTTGAGTTGGACCCAACACATTGTGTTGTTTTGCAGCGACACATGGTGCCATTGTGCCGTTGTATTGCTCAGATTATTTCAACACTGAAATGACACAAAAAATACTAAATGTAGGGAAATTTATGATTTGTAATTGATAAATGTACTTGAATGGAAATTAGATAATGCCAATCCTACAGATTTTTAATGCGTTACAGATCACTGCCATCTCACCTCTGTCTGCGTGGGTTCAAGTCTAAGATTCCGCCAATGTGGGTATACGAGAAAACTTGCCAGTAGCTTCTCATGGGCCGGTGGTTCTTCCTGGGGTTTTCCCAGGTTCTTCCTCCACCATTAATATTGGCTGCCATGCATAGCCTATCATGTGCTGAAAAATGGTGTTAAACCCCACAACAACAACAGATTTTTCATGGACTTGTAATTTTAATAACACCACATGTATGCCTCTCAAGTCCAGTTTGGTGTACCAAGATCACATAAACTTTGTCATCCAAATTATATAGCTTACCTAAACAATTTTTATTTTAAGTTTATAAAATCAGAAATATAATTTAACAAAAAGCACTCTTAGTAAAATATAAAAGGCTGGCCATAGAAAGTGGGGAAGGTAGGTCAATGTCTAGAGTTAAGAGGCTTGAAGGCAGAAAAACTTGTTCTCTTGCCACCTCTGTTTCATTGCCTCCTAGCCTGGTTAGACTGTTGCCTCCTGGCATTAGGCTGAGATCTATATTGCACATTTGATTGTAAAGATCCCTTGTCACAAGCCTGCTTATCGTCCTGCCACAGTGGTGGGGACTGATTCTTTTGAAACGCCTGTGTATGTTGAGCGGCAAGTTGGAGGTGCAGTTCCTGACCTGCATGTCTCAGAACTTCTTTTATTTTTCCTCTGAAGAGTAATGGTGATCCAAACTGGATCATCCTTAATGATAGATGTGTCCTGAGTGACGTGAACTACAGACATGTGTCACATCATATCAGGTGGAAGTTGACCAAAGCAGTCAACACAATGACCTTAACATCTAACACTGAAAACCTAGTGACAACAATCTGGACTAACTTTAATATGGCATGGAACACATTATTGTCCACTTTAGAAACAGTGAGTGTGACTGGCTGCTTTTCTTTTTTGTCATCGGCCTGGAGGTCAGTACTGAAGGCATCTAGGTAAGCATTGTACCTGCAAGCTGAGAATGCTGCTGATACTTGGCTTCCTGAAAAGAAAGCCTTAGAATTCCTGGTTATACCTGACAGGCAATCATTGTTCTCCTTAATTTTAGCTGACTGGGGAAGGAGCCAAAAGGACGGTATCTCACCAAGGCTTTAACTTTACAGTCTTGAGTAGAGGTAGGAGGTATATGGCATTCTGAAGTTGCCAACACCCTTTAAGTGTCATCTACTGTGGCCTTGAGGCTAAATTCAGTATGTTCCATGGTCGGATCTATGGATGATTTTAAAACGTTCATCACACTCACTGTGTGTTAAGCCCTGATACAGTTCTGCCTGCAGCTCTAGATAATCCAATCTAGGTGGCATCAATGAGTCAATTCCAACCTCTTTGCAAATTGCATTAACACTCCTGTGTGCACAAGTAGTGAACATATGGAAGTCCCCCACTGCAGGAACAGCCAGCTGGTTTGCCAGGCATATGGTCGGCTTGGATGCCAGTGGTATAGAAGATGATCTGGCTATCACCAGTACTGGCGGCTCAAAGAACCTGGCTGGCTGGACAAATTTCTCATTGAAATCTCTGTTATATTAAGGGTATGTTGCTGATGGTATCACTAAATGGAAGGATCTGTTACTAAGATCCACATAAATCCTTGTTGGCCGGACTGTTTGATCAAATAAGTGCCCATGCTGGGAGAGTTGGAGGGCTATCACTGATACCAGCCCCTCCAAGGGCCTGTCTGGACGGACAAATTTGTCACTGTAATCTCCATCATATTAAGGTTACGTCTGCTGATGATACGGCTAAAAAGATGGATCTGTTATTAAGATCCCCATAAATCCTAGTTCATTGGACCATTTTCTCAAAAGGTTGGTTATGGTAGGATGGCATGTGACGATGAGGTTGTATCGTTAAATAGATCCAATGGATCCAGTACAAACCACATGTGTCTGGACTTACATGCCAGAAGACCATGCTCAGACATGTGGGGAGCAACTTATGTCCACTTAGCTGCCTAAAGTTGGGGGACACTCCCACAATGAGTTGGAATTGCAAGTGACAAATTTTGGTTGTGTAATGAGGATATTAACGTTATCTTCCTCGACTTATTCCATCTTTCTTCCCCATGATACCTTCTGGAATGTTGCTTTAAACTTTGCATTTCATGCATTTAGTTAACATTTCTACTGAAATGATACAAAAAGAGAAAACAAAGCATAAATCACCAATTCAACGTTACTAACTCACTGACCCATCTCCATTACTAACAGAGTAAGTGAAAATAGTTTCATGCTAACTCATGCATGACAACATTAGGTCAATGACAGCATGGTTTAATGTGATCATAAATAGACAAAGTCCAAAAAGGTGACAAAGTCACTCAAATTTACAGAAATTGTACAAATAATGTATACAACCTGTGGAAGAATGATTGCCCAACACAATACATCCAAAATTAAAGTTGGATGGTTCAATCTGAACACTAAAATGTCATGGATTGTCCAGTGGTAAAATATATGATGTTATCAGTACATCAGTGAAGCTAAAACAAACTAGCCACTCCTGGTGGTATCAAGGGGAGGTAATGGGCAAGAGTTATTGTCCTTTTCCTACATGAGACAGACAGTAAACAATGATTTTGGTCTTCAAGTAGGGATGAATTCGTGAAAAGCTGGCTAATAATCTGTAACATGGTTGGGGAACATATCTGATATTTGTAGGAGAAATAGGACAATGAAGATCTGATTTTAATCATTGCTTATCAGGATGCTGCCAAATTTCTCTCTTGAAAGTACTTTTACATGGTAATCCTTGGTCAGATTCTTTACACCGACAGTTTTTCATTCCTTACAAGTGGCAACATTTTTCTTGTTGAGGAAGACATAACAACTGCTAGTTGGTTATGTCTGTAAAAAGTTTTTTGTTTTTGCCATTGTAGATTTTTTATTTATCTTAAATTCAATGTCTGTTAATTTTATTAAAGCACAATTTTAATAAGACAAGATAAAAAGTCTATATTTCTCTCATTTAAACCCCTCATAAAAGGAAACCTGACTTTGGCAAATGCATTTCCAATCACTTCTAAATGAATGACAATAAAAGAAAGGATGACTGGAAGCAATAAGCATAAAATATGAATCCATTTCTGAGACTGCAAAAAAAACCCAAGAGATAATTGCTGAATATACAAACCTGAAAGGAATAACAACAAAAGTCACAAAAAATTAATTCCAAAATGCATTCTAAATTAAATCCAGATTTGGAATAAGTTACTCATTTCTGGGTTTGAATGATAATGACAAACACAAATATTATTGGACAAACTATATTTTGCAATTACAATAAACACAACACCCCAAAATAATCTGAAAATGAAAGTCAAACTACATGTCAGATTGGCACCATTTTCATTTAGGACCAACTAGAAAGCATAAGAAGTCTTTTGTTGAAACTCCATGTTGATGTGCCATCCATCTAGGAGTAGCAATAACAAGATTTTCAAGCTGGCTGTGATGGTAGCTATAATGGATTTCAGAGTGACATCATTTTCATTTAGAACCAGCTAGACAAAATATGAAGTTTTTGGTCAAATGCAATGTTGATATCACTATGCATGTAGGAGAAGGTGTGATTACATTATTTTTATGATGGCCAATGTAGTGGCCATTTTAAAGGTCAGATCATCACAATTTTCATAGAATCAACTAGACAGCAAAGGAAGTCTTCTGGTAAATACCTCATATCGATATGTGTTTCAACTCAGGAGGAATGAAAATAAAATATTTCAAGATGGCTGTCATAGTAGGCATAACAAGATTTACATGATAGCCACTGTGCCAGTCATACAGGATATTTAAGCAGAACATTTCACGTGTGACCAAGTGGGCATCAAAAATAAGTCTCCTGGTGAAAACCCCATATCAACATTTTTCACTTGGGGGGAGTAGCAATAAAAAAAAAACATTTCAAGATGGTTGCCATGGCAGGCATATTTAATGTCAGATCAGCACCATTTTCATTTAGCACTAACAAGACATTAAAAGAAATCTTTTAATAGAAACTCACTGTTGATACGAGTCCACTCATCAGAAAAAGCAATAAGATTTTGAAGATAACTGTACTCTCATGGCCATATTGGATATCAGAACCAGTACCATTTTTATTTGGGACCAACTAGACCATGGGATGTGTGTAAAAGTTCATGTTCATCCTCGAAGTAGTCTATGAGAAGTTGTGATAACAAACTTGTGCTAACAGACAGATGAATGTTGGAAACAAACCATCATAAAAGTTCTTATGGTCCACAGCCAGTAGAACTAAAAACTAGTATTTACTAGTGATATTACTGTCAGCATGAAGTTGCAGAATGATAATGATAGAACTTCATTAATAATATGATCATAGTAACACATGTATCAGTGTTTACACTATCTTATTTTATAGGGACCTGTGAAAATGTGCTTGACCAAGTGCAAAGGACAAGGTAACTGCTTCATGAAAATTCTATTTATTCTTGCACTGACCACTGCAGAGTGTTGGTATTTAAATCTGACAAACATGTAAATACACAGTAGATCATAGCACACACACACAGCTATATAAGTGTTCTGTATTGTAGTGAATGTTTAATGGCTTAACATGGTTCAAGGTGGATGTGTATCTCAAATTTTGTTGATATTGCCAATCTGAATCTCTTTTCTAATGTCAACATAAACAAAATTTAATAATGCATTGTAATGGCAATATACGATATGACAATGTATGATAATATAACTAGTATCTACCACTGTGCATGCTGCTCATTTGCATTTCCTTGCCATCTTCCTTTCTCTAATGTAGAAATACATTAAATACTGTTAACAAATTTTGTATCAAATCCTACTTATTTTACGTGCTTACAGGCATTAACCTGACAATGGAATACCCAAAAACTTACATTGTGCAGTAATGTATGCATGCTGGTAACTCACACACATGGGTCAAAAGCAGCTAAAGTACTATGTTCTTTTCCTCATTTTTAATCACAACAGTTACTAAGATTAAAATTTTCAAAAATGAAAATGCTTCAATTTAGAAATGCACATAAAAGAGATTATTTGCACTATATCTCTGACTAAAGTCAACTGCACCTACATTTATCCAACTAGTTCCACATCAAAAACTTGTGCAGAAAGGTGTCTTCTACTGGAAAACACTTCAATACCATTCTGGTGATCACTGGCATTAAAAGCACAAAACTCTAGAAGAGCACTGGAAGTAACAACATCCACACTGATTTGAGGTCTATATCTGGAGACTAGCAGCAACAGGTAGATCTAACCCACAACAGGTACATCTAACCCACAACAGGTATATCTAACCTGCAACAGGTATATCTAACCCACCACATCAAAAAGGGGTAAAAAAAATTATTACATCCTGACTGTTATGTAGGCAACTCCATCTGACTGAGTCTTTGGATGAACTCCAGCAGGTACATCTGAAGGCGAATATCCTGTGGCTTGTTGGTGACAAAAAATCCAGGAACTCCTGCTTTTTCCAGAATATTCTGCTGGTCAATTAATTTCTGATCGAGCTCCAGGATTATCTTCATGTCCTTCCTACGTACTTCCTCTTCACATCGCCGTTCCAAGGTCTGAAAGAACAACAAATGTTTCTCAAGGACAGCAGGAGGGGTAGGGGATATATGGAAGATGGTAAATATGTAAACTTGTATGTAAAGTAGTTAAACCTGTCAATAAAAGGACACCAACAGGACCATAAAATTTACAGGTGTCCTTAACATGGAAATTCAGAAAAGGAGGTTCTAAAATGTTGTTTTCTATAAAATGATGTGCATATTAGTTAAATAAGAGAGTTCCTAACTATATTCCTTTATGAACAGGTGTCCATTACACAGAAGTTAGGAAATTTAAGTGGTTCCTAAATTAGATCCTTTACAGGCTGGTGTCTTTTGCATAATTTATACAGAAGTTGAGAAAATGGGGTTTCTAAATGTTGTCTTCGATACAGATGTTACTGTAGCTATTGATACTGAAACATAAAATCCTGTATGTTTCCTCCAAATCTGACTTGACCATGACCCTAATGAGGTATACTGCCATATGACTGCATCGGTATGTACTGCTGTAAAGACTGATTTTATCCAGATTACCTGTCCCACAACCGATTCTTTCATGGGATTATGAAATCGAAAGGAAGACCAAAACTATATAGTTGGAAATTGACTGCATTTCATTGCAGATTGTTATATCTGTTTATTATAGAGCAAATTCATGAGAAATTCACGAAGAAGCAGTGAAGCATTAAAAAGCAAATTTTAAGACAAAGAAACTTCTCTTACACTGACTCATAAAAATGGATTAAAATTTGCACGACTGTCCAACACATGTACAATCTAAGAAATGTCGTACAAATGTGAGAACAGTTGCCAAGTGGTTCTTTTGTTGTATAAGAGATTTATTTTTTCTTCTAGACGAAAATCATGGCGAGTGAATCACTACCTAAAAAAACAAAAAATGTTTGGAGTTACAAAAGGACTGAATACATATTTATAGGACAAAGTCTATGTGACAGAGCTTAACTGTGTACAGTTCTGATCTTTATTCATCAGTTGTTGCTACTGACAGCTTTGACTGTACATATTTTGACAACCTCAAAATGCAACAAGTCAAAGAAAATAGTCAGAGGTCTTGGAAACGATTAAGCACGCGTATTTGGATGCAATTTGTTTTATCTGGGACGCAGAAAATCACTTAAGTGGAAGTCCTCTGTACGCATGTAATATGTGTGTGGCAAAATTCAAAGACTTGCCAATCCTGCTTTAGCCACCTGCTTTGCCAGAAAATGTGCTGACATTTACAATGACAGAATTCAGTGGCTGAAAGACCCCTTAATGTACATGTTGCCATTATTGTTGCCATTATAAGGGTACTTTAAAAAAACATGATGCAATAGCTGGGCAGCAAGTTTCAAGGCTTTGACTGGTGGCCAGGTGGGAAAGTATACTGATTTTTACAGTTATTGAATTCAGAGGCAGAAAGACACAGAGATGTACATGTGGTCATTTACATCAAATAAACAACTTTAGCTTTTGTTATTGTGGTCATTTCCGAATGTAGCAGAATAAGCAGTGCACGTAACCGTACAAACAAGACATGTTGAGACTTAGACAAAATGCCATTCACAAATCTAGATAGGTATTTTGGGGTTAAACTGCAAACTTACAAAGATTGTAACAAGATTCAGAAGAGTGCTAAAGCTGCTAGAATTGATAGTTCAGATGGGACAGTAGCTAAGTGTAAGAAAGTGTGTGATGCCTAGTTTGGAATAAGTCCTTACTTGGATTGACAAAATTCAGTCTCACTCTGATGGACAAACAAGAGCTATGTCTGTGTTATAAAGAATGTGGAAATTAAACTCAATGGCAACCAATAGTTCTTCTAATTTTCATAGATTTTTGGGAGGGCCAGGGGAAACGCTACCATGTATGTGTGTGTGATTTGGATTTTTAATGCAGCTTTAACAATGTTTCAGTTATATCGCTACGATGTCTGCAATGTGACAGTTTATAGTGATGTCTAGCATTGGGGCATCATGCTGCAGACATGTAGCATGATGTCCCACCCAGTCACATTATCCTGACACCACGCTGACCAGTCCTAACACTAACCTCTTAATGCTGAGCACGAACCGAGGCAGCTGTTAGTTCCATTTTTGTAAGTCTTTGGTATGACTTTGCCGGGGGCTACCAGGTGAAGTGGGTGACAAAGTCGTGTAAAAAAATGTAAACTTCGCCTTCTTCTGTAAGGAAAGTGAAAAATGACTTTGCCCTGTGAGTTTTTAAGAAGTACAATGACTGACCATACTTTCTGAGATGATCCCTTGCTTTAGTGCGGTTAGTTCTAGTGTTGAAGAGAAATGCATTCATCAGGACATTAGTAGCTAGGACTAATTTTGATATCAATTACGTTGACAAACAAACCCTTGCCCATTCACAAGCATGTGTTTTGATAGCTGATTGACCATTAACCCTTACCCAAGAAGGCAGCAACTATCACTGCCCAATTTTCGCATGCTATCCTTTGATGATAAAACATACAAACTTGTGTTTCGACACTTTAACAATACTGTGTACATAAAAATTTTTGTTTTAAGATCAGAATCGGTGATCTGGATATATATCAACTGCCTCTTGTACACTTAGTTTGAAAATGTAAGTGAACCAGTAGGAGTAATGGGAAATAATGCTGGACATCACTAAGTCTGGGTTATACCAGCTTATTAGATTGTCTGTTTTTGTCAATCATCGCGCAAATATATTCAGAAAAATATACAATTCATTGAAAGCAATGCCTAGGTATTACTTTATTAAAGATTTTAAGTTTAAAAATGCAAATTATGTAGGTCAAGAAAGTACGGGACAATGCTATGTTGTGGAATTCACATGATGCGTTGTAAGGTCTAACTTGTTTTCTGACTAGGCACATATTTGTGAAAATATGGAAAAAAGCAGCAAAGCAGATAATATTTAACCACTGCCTAAAATTACTACAAGTACATAGACAAATAATAAACCATAAATTTGCAATCATGTAAATGGATGGTTGTAATGAAGCTATATTAAAAGGAGTGATTACATTACGAAAACCTCTCCTTCTAAAAATAGATGCACTCATGTGTGTTGATTCTGTAGGAAAGAAGGGTTTAGTACATATACCGACTATAAAGGAGATATGTCTGTAATTTTATGCATTTTAGAGTGTTATGTATGAATAGTTATGGTAATTTTTATCTGCAATGAAGAAATGAGAATGAACAGTATGATCTGAAGACACGTGCATTTACCCTCATGTACATGGTACACAGGTTGTTTCAAACACGTTTAGAAATCTTTGAAAATTGCCGTTATTATAAACTTTTAAAAGTATAAATAAAAAAAAGAATTAAAAAAAATTGATTAAGGATAGTTGATTAAGCATTTTTACTAACTTGAAATTACAGTAATATCATCTGGTTACTCAGTTAAAATTTCCTGTCCAAAAGGAGAAGTCACTTCTCCCTAAAATTCAAGTCTAGCTTTACCCCTGGAGGGACTACAACTTCTGCTGGTGGGACTCCTATTTTTACCAAAATGGGAGCCCTTGATTCCTAGTTTAAAAATCCTAGGGAGACCTCTGATAATTAAATATATAAAAGTCACTGGGAATTTGGACTAAATAAAAAATATCTAACCTTCATATGGTAAAAATTATAGCCTGTCACTAGTTGTGCTAACAATGCAAAGTATGCACTAATATCTTTCCAAGTAATCACATTTTTTATTACTTTATTGTCTGTATTATTATTATCACTATGATTTATTTTCTTATTTATTATTATTATATTATTATTATTATTATTATTGTCAATTATCCCTACACACAAATATTTTAACATTTCTCCTTCAAAACCTTTTTGCACAACTTCACCGTGATATAATTTCTGACACTGATCTCTCACCATGCTTCATCTTGTAATGTGTCCTATTTCTCATGATTTATATTTTATTTTCAAGTAGAAAATTTACTTTGTTGTATGTAAATTATGTACAAATTTTGTATGAATGTATCATCTTCATATGCAGTGTATTCATACTTGAAAGAGTATATCTGGATGGGAAAAGGAGAAATGCTATGCACTGTAAGTTGGCAATATGACTCAAATATAGGACAGCAAAAACTACCAGTATATATAGTGACTAATTTTAACTGATAGGAATAAATATATTACAGTATTATAATTACAGACAGGTAATAAATACTTAACTGTTTCTAAAATTTCACTATTAAAAGGTTGTCAAAAAGTTTTCTAAAGAAGTCTGAAACAGGCCCAATAAATTGCACACTGGAACACATGTGCAGGTGTCTTTACACAGAAGTGTTCATCCATTCAGATCACAGAGGTCACTGATGCACTGTTACCACCTGACAAGTTCACTCAGTTTCAAATTCACTTTACGAATATTGCAAATGCTTCAGTTAAAATATTTCAAAAACATACTTAGAAAGTGCATTCATTGATTCTATTCCTAAAACACAAATTGTTGTTTACCTATTGATGTTTCCAGTTTAAACTTCTGGAAATTGGGCAGAGATAAGAAATTACCTTGAAAACGGTAAATTTTCAATCAGCTGTTAAAACATATCTAGTGAATGTGCAAATGCTTGTTTTATTGACAAAACAGATATCAACAGTGGTTCAAATTGAATGCAATACATTTCGTCTGGGGATAAAAAAAATGAACTATTCAGCTTGCTCAATGGAACACTTCAAAAACAATAAAAATTTAATGTCAATAAGTTTACATACAATCACAGGGCAAAGTTAGTTTTACTTTCATAATGGAAGAGAGTGAAGTTTACTTTTCCTTGACAGCTTCTCCAGTTAGCATGGCACTTGATCTTGTGAGTCTATTATTTTTATATCCATGTACACAGTTTTACATTCCAGAAGTGACCGCTCCGGTAGCCTAGTGGTTAGGGTATAAGCCTAGGATGCAGGAGGTCATGGGTTTGAACCTCTTTTAACTCGTATCAAATGCATTTGCCAAACTGATGCATTTTAAGTGAATGGATTTACCACAATGCAAATGTGACATTATAGTTGGTAAACACAGTGTATAAACATTTTGTTATACAAATTCTTTTAAAAAATGTACACACAAAAATCCATTAAAAATCATAGAAACAAATTTATGGTTTCCTGCTACCACCTGGTGATTCCTATCAAGGGTCTGAGTGTGTGATTTGGATTTTTAACATAGTTTTACAAATTTTTCAGTTATATTGCTATGACGTATGCAGTGTGGCAGTTTATAGTGATGTCTAGCACCAGGGCATCATGCCGCAGACATGTAGCATGATGCCCAACCTAGTCTCATTATCCTGACACCAGGCTGACCAGTCCTAAACTAACTTCTTAATGCTGAGCGCCTAATGAGGCAGCTGTTAGTACCATTTTTATAAGTCTTTTGCATGATATGGCCAGGGTTTGAACCAGTGACATCCCACATCCAAGCTGAACACTCAAACTATTTGGCCACAGGAGTGATTCATCAAGGGTTTGAAACAGATTATATTTAATGAATATATATTACCAAACAGTAGATTCATGTGTGTGAGTTATAGTGACCAAAGGAAAATGTAAGGATCCATTTGTGGTACTTATACATTTTACAGTCAAATAATGATCACTGAGTCTATTGGGAACACAATTCTTTTGCCTGGATAAATACCTATAAAGATAAATAATACTAACATAAAGAACAAAATCTGAAGACAAAAGGACGCTTCATTAATTTAAATGAACAAAACATTATACAACTGGTTTCTGGATCATTTATCTTTTATTGTGGCTAGATAAAAAGACATTATATTGGGGGAAAATAAGAGGTCAGATAGCTGAGGTTAGACTGAAATGACTTAATAATAGAGGTCTGATAGTTGAGGATAGAATTAAATGATTTTATAAATGAGGTCAGATAGCTGAGGCTGGATTGTAATTGATTAATACAAGAGGTCAGAGTATTGAGGTTGGACTGAAAAAGAATAATATGGCAATTGACCTCCAGTTCTCTGTCAATCTGAGCCTGCACTATAGCTTGATTGTGGAGCTGACACATCTGTAGCATTTCACGATGCTTCCTCTGCATCTCATGTTTCTGGGCTGTAAAATAAAATATCACTGTATTGATATAATAGCAGTCAACAATTCCCCACTCCAAAAAGGCCCTGACAACTAAAATACAAGTGAAATTTCATGCAAGGTGTACAAATATGTGAATACACACACAAACATATATATATATATATATATATATATATATATATATATATATATATTGTCATGAGTCTATGCTTTTAAAAAAAAGTAACAGAAAAGAGTGAAGACATCAAGCTTCATAAAATTTAACAAATAATTTATCTCCCTAGAATACAAAAGGAAAAATGAGAAAATAGAACTTTAAGTATTGTGAATTTAATCCAAAAATTATCTAAGAATTAAAGACACAAGTCCTAGTAATAAAAAGTCCTGAATAAAACTCAATTTAAGTCCTGATGAGATCCAAAATGGAAGGTGATGATGTGTCTGTTATAGCCGATGAAGTACTGATGTGTCAACAGTCTCTTGTTGAATCACAGGAATATTATTCGAGGTTTGAATTCAGTATAAATTCCAATGAATGTCTTTACCAAAAAATTTTATCTCAGCACTTTTGTATTTCCTGAGAAAATAATCATTTAAATTCAATAATTTGAAATAAATAAAATTAGGCCAAAATTGTTTACAACATAATACAACTTAAAGTGCTAGATGTTAAAGCATGACTGGTAAAATCCTCACAGTCAGAAGAAAATTTAGTTCTCTGTTTGACCTCAGGGTCACATATAGCATTTTCTAAAAACAACCATTACCTAATGGAAAATAACCTTCTACAATGATTGATTGAGCCTTGCTTACCTACAATGCAATAACCTATAAAATTCACTTGGGAATCTCCAAAACCCTGACCCAAATCAACATATTTACTCCTTGTTTACTTGAATAACAATTCAGTTCATAATCTTATATACATAGAGAATAATGAAGCTATTATTAGTTCTTTAACTAAATGAAATTTAAAAAAAACAAAAAACAAGTCAATCAGGTCAAGCAGAAATGAACTCAAATTTGGACAAGGTCAACCCTACCGATTGATGAAAATAAAATACTGCAAGGTTACCATTTGAGGCAATTGTCACCAGAATATTCTGTAAAAATATTAATTTTGGACACATGGGATACTACAGTCACATTATCCTGACACCAGGCCAACCAGTCCTAACACTAACCTTTAATGCTGAGTGCCTATTAAAATGTTTTTCTTGTCTTAAAAACAGAGTTATTTCAAAGTAACATAAATTAATAGTTCTTCTTATTAGGCATGAAATGTGAGGAGTATTGTTGGCATGCACATTACAAAAACATTCAAAAACATTATTTAAATTTTGCCACACACATTGTTTCATATTTAAAATAATTCTTTATCCATTTACTACATTTTTCCACAGCGACAGATTATTCTCCTTATCTGTGACAATTTTGTTTATTTGAGTATTCCCAACATAAAATTATTCGGCAAGTAAACTCTCTCCATTGTCATCAAATCTAACAACTTTTACTTTTTCTTCTAAAATATTATTTCTCTGTTACAACGATTTATCCTTTATTGCTAAATTGTACAGTACTGCAATTTAATTATACAGATGACACTTCTGAAGAATAACAAAATGCCTTGTTTACAAAGGAAGTGATACATGTACTGTCAGGTGATTTTTCGGTCTTTGTCTGGTACCCTGTTTTATTCAAGGTTAATTTCAGTATGTGTTAATGCACAAAATCTATATTTAGTCCATGCTGACCATGTTGCTAGCTCTGCATCAAGTTCTGATACTGAACATGCAGCCATATCAGAGAAAATCAGCTAAAGGCAACAGCAAAACATTGGGGCACAAAAAGTAGATAATTGTGTCCTATTTTGCTCATGGTCAGTAGTATCCTTCAATATCATTAATTTGGTTTGGTGTTTTAGAGCACAACATCATAGTTAGGTTTGGCTAAAAGTGCTTCACTCAAGGACACACCCATCAAGTTCTGTTCCTTTACATAAAACAAAGGGGTATTATATGATGGTAGATCTGGATCTATATTGTTTACAGATGGATAGACTTATATGTGAGTATATACAGTAACATTTTATTTCTTCTTCAGATACAATTATAATTTAGCCAGGCCTGCATATCTTAATTGTGAGGTTCGACAGATCTACATGATTTTTATCTGATCTTTGGCCAAGTTTCACTTGTTGTGGAGTTCGACAGGCCTACATGATTTGCATCTGATCTCTTTAGCCATGTTTCACTTCTTATGGGGTTCAACAGGCCTACATGATTTTCACCTGATCATTGGCCATATTTCACTTGCTGATTTGCATATTTGGCCATGTTTCACTTGTTGCAGAGTTCGACAGGCCTACATGATTTTTATCTGATCTTTGGCCATGTTTCACTTGTTGTGGAGTTCAACAGGCCTACATGATTTGCATCTGATCTTTGGCCATGTTTCACTAGTTGCATAGTGTGACAGGCCTACATGATTTTTATCTGATCTTTGACCATCTTTCGCTAGTTGTGGAGTTCAATAGGCCTACATGATTTGCATCTGATCTTTGAACATGTTTCACTTGTTGTGGAGTTCGACAAGCCTACATGATTTGCATCTGATCTTTGGTCATGTTTCACTTGTTGCGAAGTTCGACAGGCCTACATGATTTTCACCTGATCACTGGCCATATTTCACTTGTTGTGGAGTTCAACACGCCTGCATGATTTGCATATTTGGCCATGTTTCACTCATTGCAGAGTTCAACAGGTCTACATGATTTGCATCTCATCTTTGGCCATGTTTCATTTGTTGTGGAGTTCAACAGGCCTACATGATTTGCATCTGATCTTTGGCCATGTTTCCCTTGTTGTGGAGTTTGACAGGCCTAAATGATTTTCATCTGATCATTGGCCATGTTTCATTTGTTATGGAGTGTGACAGGCCTACAAGGTTTGCATCTGATCTTTGGCCATGTTTCACTTGTTACGGGGATCAACAGGCCTACAGATCGTTTCATCTGATCTTTGGCCATGTTTAACTTGTTGTGGAGTTTGACATGCCTACATGATTTGCATCTGATCTTTGGCCATGTTTCACTTGTTATGGGGTTCAGCAGGCCTACATACTGTTTCATCTGATCTTTGGCCATGTTTCACTTGTGGAGTTCAACAGGCCTACATGATTTTCATCTGCTCTTTGGCCATGTTTCACTTGTAATGAGATTCAGCAGGCCTATATGATTTTCAACTGATCTTTGGCCATGTTTCACTTGTTATGGGGTGTGACAGGCCTACATGATTTTCATCTGATCTTTAGCTGTGCTTCACTTGTTGTGGGGTTCGACAGTCCTACATTATTTTCATCGGATCTTTAGCAAATTTAACTTGCTGTGGGGTTCACCAGGCCTGCATAATTTTCATCTGATATTTGGCACCATTTCAAATGTTATGGGATTCATCAGGCCTGCATAAATTTCTTCTGATATTTGGCACCATTTCACTTGTTATGGGGTTCTTCAGGTCTGCATAATTTTCCTCTGATATGTAGCCATGTTTCACTAATTATAGTGTTCAATAGGCCTACATGATTTTTATCTGATCACTGATCATTTCATTTGTTCTGACAATGTTTTATTGATATTCAGGTCATATAACTCAGGTAAATTCAAAGAAATGAAAAGTGTCATAAGAGACAGATGGACAAAAAGATATAAACATACTGATGAAGGACCAAAACACTATTAAAAAATACTCAATTTTCTTCATATTCATTATGATTCTTTGAATAGTTTGTAAATCTGACATGTTTCATTTCCATGTTGTATTTCAATAGCCCTTGGGGACAAAAGCACCTAAAATATACCTTTATGATCATTGACAAGTTTATTACGCTGATTAAATAGGTTTTTCTCCTCCAGCTGCTGGACCTCCTTCAGACTGTGTACAATCTCAAATACAGTTGCGTCAATCAGTGCATTAGCCAGACTGGACAGCAAGTCATATGGCAGTCGCTGCTGGTACTTCCTGATAAAATATAAAACACATAAATTTACTGTCTCTCCAGTGACAATATCACTGTGCCTTAGTAACACATGACTCAAAAACCCATGTGACCTTGACATTTGACCTTTCATCAGCACCATTGTCCTGATAATATGACAAATGTTATAGTAATACACTAATGGAAATGGATGATATAACCCACTTCATACAGCTCCTAAAACATTAACCTAAAAAGTTAAGAAAAATTCATCCTGTGAACTTGACTTTTGATGTCTGGATCCATTATCTTAAGGATGAACCCTATATACTGGTGAATGTGGTCATATGTTTAACACCTATTCTTGGACATATGATAGAAGCCCCCACCAAAAAAAATCCAAAAAAGAAATTGACCAATGTGACCTTGACCCTGGCCTTTGTTGTTTTGATCCAACATCAGTAGCACTAATTATACTACCAGGGTAAATATCCTTGTTTTGTCTGATTCCAATCCATTGTGAAATCCAGAAACTATAATAACTGACCAAACACTACAAATTTAAACAACTGCTTGTGACCTTAACCCATGACCTCTATGATCATCTATCTCTGGGGAAATTTCCCCTCTTCCCATTCCCCCAGCACATTTGTGGGCAAAGTCAAATGATCATCCACTGAAGACAAAAAGAAATATTGTCCTTTAATAATCTTTATCCAGAGCTGGATGTCAGACAGATGGATGGAGAGATGGAAAGAGAGATGCTGTGACCATTATGTTTCACACACTGCTACATTCATCTAATTTTTCACATTTTATTTGCCATATAACTGATATATTTGCCATATACTTAACAGATATGTTCTCCTTTAGACCCTTTTGGAACAAACAAATTTCACAGATTCCTTTGGCTTCATTCTAATGGGTTCTACTGCAACATTTGTACTTGTAAAGATATTTTTATGTTTTATGTTTAACAAAGAAAAGCACAAGAATCCATCAGGTCATACTTTTTGGGGCTGTTCATTTATAAGATATTACAATAGTCTAGTTGCTACACAGCTACAAAGTTTATCTGATCAACATATTTTGATACAGAGTAAAATGCACATATTATTTTTGGAAAAGACATTTAAATCTAAAGTGAAATAAAGAATGATCAAAGGCCAATAAAAAATGACCAATGGCCATGCTACCTTTTGGCTGCAGTACAATAACTCTTTCAAAAACTGATACCTGTATACGTAAAGCTCTGACCATACAGTGGAAATATAATTTGCAAACATTAAACTGAGAAATGGGTACAAAAAAAACAACAAAGCATAAACAACCTACAGATACTTCCAGTACTCAGCATGACAAATACCCATCTTTTTTTTATTACCATATATACTGCCTTATAGGTAGAATCAGAGACCCATATCTGCCATTGCATAATGCAATATCATATCTTCAATAATGTAGTCTGTTATGAGTAATCAAACAAACAACACAGACCCTGATTTGCATTATGCATATAAGTTATGTGTCCCTGCCCTCAAAACATGACACAGGAGTTGCATCTCAGAGTTAATTTTTTAAATTTTACATCATCCCATCTCACATATGGTCATTACAGTGGCAATGTATGTAAAAGTTTGATAACTTTGACATTTGATCCCACAACACATGGTAATTACATGTCACATCTAACCCCATCTCATACAATCACACATGATCACTAGATGGACAATGTCTGTACAAAGACTGGCTCCCAAAAATATGGAAATGTCACTGAAATAGGGGCATATGAATTTTAGAGATTTAGGAGAGATCTGGTTATGGACAGACAGGCAGATGGACAGATGGAAGGAATCATTACTTCCTCACTTTAGTCTGGGGGAAAAAAAAGAAATGTCGTAAAGGGCTTATTATTTGAGATGTTATCACCAGATTTATGGTACAAAAATATAGCAATCCTATAAGCTGAGCTTCTATTGCTTCTAAAGTACTGACATACAAACTATGTCCAAATAGTAAATCCTGTCTGTTCTCTTAGATGCTGCATTACCTTTTAACATTTTCTTTTTCCTCTGCATTATGAAATCTAATGTATAGTTTTTGAATGCAATACAGTCCAACTTCCCTCTGTGGTCACCTCTCCAAAATTACCAGTTACCCTTAATTTACATCCTTAAAATAACCTCTTTAAGAATTATTACCCTCATTCACCAGTCAAATTCCTTCAATGACCAAACTATATCTCTTTCTATGAGTAAGTAGCAAAATAAAGTTGTAAACATTTTCAGTTTCTATCTTTATTATTATTTTTTATTTTTATTTACATTAAGTGAGGCATAGGCTATAATGTTTACACATGAAGATGATTTCGCTTAGTTTACTGCCTGTAAATGTTTACAAATTAGTAACTATGTGAGTATGCATGTGGTTGTTTTTGTTGTTGTAGGGTTTAACGCCATTTTTCAGCACAAGATATGCTACACAAGGCAGCCAGTATTAATGGTGGAGGAAGAACCTGGGAAAACCCCGGAAAGAACTACCAACCCACAAGAAGCTACTGGCAAGCTTTCTCACATACATGATCCGAAATGGTGAATGAATTAGATCACTCAGCCACCTGGGAGCCCCAGTATGAATGTGGTACGTCTGGTGTTAGCGAATGCAAATATGCAGACTGTATGTCTAATTGCATTACCTTGCATTACCAATTTTGTTTAATGTGTGTGTGTGATTTAGATTTTTAATGTAGCTTTAACAATTTTTCAGTCATATCGCTATGGTGTCTACAGTGTGGCAGTTTATAGTGATATCTAGCACTAGGGCATCATGCTGCAGACATATAGCATCATGTCCCACCCTGTGACACTATCCTGACACCAGGCTGAATAGTCTTAACACCAACCTCTTAATGCTGAGCACCTAGCAAGGCAGCTGTTAGTACTACTTTTATAAATCTTTGGTATGACTTGGCTGGGGTTTGAACCCATGACCTCCCACATCCGAGGTGGACACTATATTTTTTTAATGTACACATATGTAACAGTAGAAAACAATATCAGCATGATTTACAAAAATTGTAAGATCTACTAAACATAAGTAAGTCTTACAAACTGAAGCTTGTCATAATATGACTTCAAACACATACAGCAAATCAAGGGTAAGTAAGGCATGGTATAGCACAGCATTATAAAGGGCACAGCATTAAAACATAAGGCTGCAGTATAGGGTTTTATTGTGATGGATCACTGTACTTTCAAAAATACTGACACCACGTATAATTACCCAGGAATTTCACGAGCCATATTCTGTAATTCGCTGAACAGGAAGTAGTGTCTTTTCTGATGAAGTTCTCGTCTGGCATATTCATCTTTCATTGACACAATTTCTGACTGCTCTGTAGTACCTATGTTAGTCATTAGTTTTTGTTTCTTTTCTCTGAAAGATAAGTCATGAACCTGCAACATAAAACTAATTTACATTATCCAAAATTTCAGTTTCACACAATGTTTCTGTTAAGACATAAGATGGTTACAAATGCTAAATCATGTCATTTCAAAAAGCATTTATATCATGTCTTATTAGTCTAAGAGTTATCTTGTAATATATTACTGATTTTTAACTTTTACTGATAAATTATATCAATCAGAAGGATTTATCACAAACAGCACTGTATAAGGGAAATAATTACATTATCACTGATCATGCAGTCATCTAAAGTTATTTCCCTTTGTTTTTTTCTTTCTTTCTTATGATTTTGCCCAACGCTTAACATGAAATTGATGCGCTAAACAAAAACATTACAAACAAGATAAAGTGATATTATTTATGATATTCGAAAGCTATTAGAACTTCAAGAAGTGCCATTTTACAAAATTCCATAGCCTGACTGCAGTTTATCACCAATGAGATGAAATATATCCATTATTCACTCATAGGAAGCACATTTTCTTTTATATTATACTCAAACATACTGGCTAGCAAAATATACCATATAACAGATTTCTTATTGGATTTTGTGCCATGTTAGCAGTTTACAATTTATGTTCTACTGTCTGAGAAAATATAACAGTACCATAATCCTAGTTACCAATTCAAAGTCAACATTAAGGAAAAACATACTTGGCACATTCTTGGATTGAACTCTAGCTGTCTTTACTGGGAGGCTGGTATATTTATTGCTCGACTATGAAGGCATCTAAGAATAACTTTGAATTCTATGCTTATAGTGTTATGTGTCCACGGATAGCCAGTGAAAAATCATGTTTTCTCTCAAGTGAAATATCAAAGTCAATTATCTCAAAGTAATTCACTGCCTAGCATAAAATAAATTATTATCACTAGCCAAGGTCAAGTAGAAAGATCATTTAATATTGTGGGGAAGCCATCATATATCAGGTGGTAGGGCAATGAGATTCATAATCCAAGGGTTGTGGGTTTGACATCTATCCAGGCCAGCCTGTATCTGCCTATGAAATTAATTCATATGTTAACTGGGTTCAAGGCACACAGGTTTCCTCAATACCTTCTTTAGAACCTGCAAATTCATTTCGACAAATGAAAACAATAAAAGCATATTTAAAATAACCCAGAGTTTAAATTTATAATGACTCGTTGGGTTGCAGATTCCAGCCCTGTCCAGACATATATGCTCCTTCCATACAAATCAATCAATCAATCTACTTCTATACCTACTTTACACAGCTCAGTCAAAACTAGTCTACCCTGACATTTATGTTGTTTGGGTCAACAACACATACCAGGGTAGACGTCTTATAATGTTAGCTTCGATATCGTAGCCTCAACCTGATTTGTTGTGGTTGAGGTACGAGTAAGGGTACTAATATTAGTACTATTATAATGTAAGAATAATACAAGACTATTACTTGACGATGTAGTGCTGAGGTCATGAATAAAATTGTTATTATATCTGAAACATGAACTTAAAGATTTCTAAACGAACGACTTAAAGTAGTAAAATTTGGTTAGGTATGCTTTACATTGATATTATAAGACCGTATCTGATTAAAATTGTAAACACGAAAACACGTGACTCATGCGAATATGCCGTTAATACTATGTAAATGGTTTGAATATGGTTTGAAAACGTCTCTTTCAAGTACCAGCTACAAATTACGTTTCTGTAATGATCCGTTTTCAACCTATACAAAGACAGCCGTCATGCTGACGAATTTTATGTGAGAACATATGAGACACCGATCGTCGAATATGTGCAACGGTAGGAAATAGCCCTTCTAATTTTTATCCGACTTTGCCGAGCTGTAAATGGGCTCTACTGCATCAATTTAAAAGAAAACTGTACCTGACTTTTATTTTCGCTGTTCGATTAAAAATGTCGACTTTTTTAAAATTAAGCTTGCGTTCAATCTAATAAGGCATTCAATTCGCATTAAACGAGTTACTTCTAGCTACATTCGGCTTTCGTTGTTTAAAAATATCTGGACTAAGTATATAAATGTGTGTGTGTGTGTGTGTGAAGGTGCCCTGACATTGATGCTCCGCACAATAGGCTAGACATGCACTGTTTATAATGGTCTATAATGTGGAAGTAATGCAGAAATGCGTTGGCAATAATGAAACATCATAAAATCAGTTCTCTCAAGCTATGTCGCCTCCATCTTTTTTGTTAAATTAGTCACATCTGTGAGATTGCGAAATCGTGTGTGTGTGTGTGTGTTTCCATACACACTGTAATTGATGAAAATCTTTAAAAAATATATTTTATTTATAAATCTTTAAAAAATATCTCTTTTATTTAGAAAGTTTTACTTAAATTGACATAATAGTTTTACAAATATTAAAATAAATTCAAATTTCTACCTGGCTGAGATGTCAAAGATGCTTGATTATTATGGAGGCTAAATGAGACAACATTACTTAAAACATGTCACATTAAACATTTCTAAAACATTTGACCACATTAAATGAAGTGGTTTTGGAAAAGGTGGGAAAAATAAGTTTCTTACCTGGCTGGCTAGGGTACCAAGATAATCAGTTTGTAGAATATGATGCAATAAATATTTCTTGCAATACTTCGATAAAAATGTTATTAGTGTATTTTTTGGGAGGATGTTAAAACATTTTCTTACTGGTTTCTATGGAACTTTAATGGTTGCTATGAAAGTTGTTATAAATAAGAATTAACTAAAAATACTCCTTTAAAGTTTAACCAATTATAGTCATTTCTGGAGATGTCAACATGCATTTTTAATCTGATTATTATGGGAACTAAAGTTACTTATAATACAGGACAGATGATATCAAGTTTCAACTGGATAAAGTTTCATTAAAATATCTTCCATAGTTTAAAAGTTCTCCTCCAGAACATGCACAAAATCTCTTAATTACAATTTCCCTTGCCTTACTTGTGTGCTTAACCTATTGACTGGGGGCCTGTATATGGCATGTGACACACCATCTTGTTATGACATAAACAAGGGCAGTTTTATGAAATCTCTCAAGCCATCACAAAGTATGGACTAGACAAGAAAATGTTAACCAAAGGATGGACTGACAATGTGTTAACATCTTATGCCTAATTTTAGATGGTTTTAGCAAAATATGCATAAAAAGTCACATCATTTTTAACATGACACCACAAACGTTCTTGGCTTGACCTTGACCTTGAAAAATGACACTGAAAAGTCAATATGTAAATTTTTATACAATGTTGGATAATACTACTTTTAATGGCTTTAAGTTCCAGCCATGGCATCACATGAAAGTCATCTTGAGATGACTGTAACCGTAACTTTGCAAATAGGATCTTGGTAGTGGTACAAAACACAACATTCCAAACATTTTCCTGTTTACTTGAACAGCTTCTGGACCAACCATTAAAATTACATTGATACTTTAAATTGGATAAAAAAAATGTGTAATATGACATGACTTAGGTCATGATGCATTCATAAAAACCTTTTATTGTCTCACTATCTTTGAGAATTTGTGAGCTACAGCTACAGGCGAGACACAAAAATAGACAATGTTGATCTAAATACCATGGAAGTAAATGATTCATTGAGAAATTAAACTTAAGTCCCATTCAGCTACCATCAATGACTTAAGAGATAGAGTTAATACAGAAGTAAGTACTTCACACATGACTTAGAATTTTGCTATTGATACAAATGATAGGCACAGGGCCATCAAGAAATGACTGTACAGGGCAAAAACATTTAATTCTGTGTTATTTAAGAAAAGCTTCTGGTGACAGTTTGGACACACAAAGAATGATATTGACCTGAGAATTGAGACTTGGTCTTAGAAATAGATCCATGAAAATGCAAAGCGACAACATCAAATAATGAAGTACGGCAACATAGCAATGTCCACCTCTGACCTACAAACAAGAACAATGAAAGTTGCCAATTGTATACCCTTGTAAAAATGAATTTTCATAAGACTACTTCTTTGAAATTCATCAGAGTTACAAACATTAATCTGTGACATTGACCTTCAAGAATACTGTCTAGTTCAAAAGTGTAAATTTGCAAAACATTAGCCAGCCAATAGGTTCATTTCAGTAAATGTTCTGAGCAGAATAATTTTGGAAGTTTTTGTACAAAACTACACAAGAATCCACTGTGATTGCACTTTTTCTTTAAGAAGCATGTGGACAGTGCCACTTGTACAGTTTTAACTGGATAATTGTATAAACATAAAATTCAGTGTAATCCACAATGAAATAGAGGAAAACATGAATGACATGGCACTGAATATCACCACACTTCCAGTCTAAATGTAATTGGCTTGATCCTGGGAAAAATTTTTAAGTAAAAAGGAGTATTTTTCTTTTCATATCCAGTATATATATATATATATATATATATATATATATATATATATATATATATATATATATATATATATATATATATATATATATGTATATATATATATATATATATATATAATAATAATAATGAGGACTTTGTATAGCGCCTAATCTTTAGAAGCTCTAAGCGCTTTACAACTTTAGACAACACCTATAAGATAAGAAACATAATAATATTACAAAAACAAACAACATGAAATTAGAAAAACATTAAAAATTAAGATAAATAAAAAACATGCTGAGAATATTTCAGGTAGGAAACATTATTAGGTCTTTAAGTTTGTTCTTGCTGTCAAAATAAGTGAGTTTTGAGAGCCCTCTTGAATGTAATCAATGTGTCTTTGTGCCTAAGTTAGGTGGGCAATTCATTCCACGTTGCTGGGCCCTGGTATGCAAAAGAACGCTGTCCATATGACTTTGTTTTCATACTTGGAATAATGAGTATATGATTGTCAGAAGAGGAGCATAAGTATCTTGCTGGTGTGTACACATGGGTGAGGTCAGATAGGTATGTTGGGCTAGAGTCTGACAGTGAAACGTAGCACAGAGAACAAATTTTGTGTTTGATTCTGAATCAAATGGATAGCCAGTGTTGGGTACATAGCAGCGGGGAGGTGTGCTCTGATCGTGGTACTCTAAGTATGATCCGAGCAGTTATGTTTTGAACTTTTTGAAGTTTCTGGAGTAGATATTGAGATGAACCAGACAGAACTGAGTTACAATAGTCCAGTCTTGAAAGTACTAATGAACACACAAGTGTTTTAGTGGCATCAACTGAAAGATTTTTGCAAATTGAGCTGATGCGTCTCAGCTCAAGATATGCAGCCTTGCGTATGTTCATGACGTGTTGGTGCAATGTGAGAGTACTGTCCAGAGTAACACCTAGGTTTCATACTGATTGTGTGAATTTAATGTTGACATTGCTGATATTTATTGTTTTAGGTAAAGGATGTGAATATATATATATATATATATATATATATATATATATATATATATATATATATACACACACACACACACACACACATACTGTAGTGTTGCCAATTAAATGTTTATATTGTACTGTTCTAGGATGGAGATTGTAACAATTTCCATGTTATGAGCCAGGGTCAATTTCCAAACAACAGGGGTATAACCTAAGATGTATGTCTGTGCTGAACATGGATCTAATTTTGTTTTCTCTTGCCCTTCAGGCCTACAGTATATAGCTAGCGACCTCAACAGGTTCCAGGTGATGACCCAAGAGTATGTCTTCGTCATTAGAGTCTGTACTTGAAATTTGTCTGATATCTTCTCACTCCATCAACCAATATATGGTCAGAAGGAATGGATTTCAACTGTTTCCAAGTTCTGACTTGGGGAGCAATTCCTTAACCTCAGGGACACGACCCACTGTCTGTACTGGATACGGCAGCATGTCTTAAGTCTTGTCTTGTATTCTTTAGACCCATATATGATTATTGAATGGGGATCTCAACAGTTTCAAAGTTGTGGCCCAGGTTAAGAAAACCCACTGGGACCATCCCTGGACAAGACCAGAGAGTGTATGGTAATAGCTCAATGTGTATGTCACTGGCCTAGCCTTGAAGATGACACAAACAACTTTTAGATTCCCACTTACAAAACATATTTAAAATTTGAAACTGCTGTGTATATCTAAAGACTACACCCAATCATATTCCAAAGTTTCAAGTCCATGACTTTCATGTTGTAGGAGATAAACTATATTACTAATGGAGAGACAGACAGACAGACAGAGGGCATAATCCCCAACATTCTGAAATATGCATTGGGAAAACAGTCACTGTTATTTGTTTTAACATAAACATTTTTACTTTCAATGATTATTAAGAAAATATTTCAAACAATATCAAAACTTTGAGAAAAATCTCTGGTTGACAAAGCACACCTTTTATAAAACTGCTTGTCATGAAATGAAACACAAAATAAAGTTATGTACATTTATATTTTAATCGGATATAGCTAAAACCCACATACACTACTGTATCAGCATGATTTTTGTACACACTTTTCAATACTAAGTATACTTTTATAAATAACAGAAGCTCAAGCTAAAACATTATTTTCCATTTAATATGATGTTCTGATGATCATCCAGTTTTCATATGATGTACATTTTCCATTCAGTTATAAGGAAGGAATAGTTGTAAGGTAAGTAATGAATGGGAAAGGTAAACGATATATAACAAGAAATAATGCAGTTGAATATTATCATTATTATTATTATTTCCTTCCATTTTTTACTTGGAGAATAAGAAAAGCTTTTAAAGTTTTTTTTTATTTTTTATGAATTTAAATTATTTGTAGATGATTCCATGGTAATTGTGATAATCAAATTGCACATATTACCAGGTACATGTGTTCAAAGTCTACTAATGTTAGCAAATCCATTCCTCAATCATTAATGTAAAATATCATCGTAATTTAATGTTAGCAAATCCATTCCTCAATCATTAATGTAAAATATCATTGTAATTTAATGTTAGCAAATCCATTCCTCCATCATTAATGTAAAATATCATTGTAATTTAATGTTAGCAAATCCATTCCTCCATCATTAATGTAAAATATCATTGTAATTTAATGTTAGCAAATCCATTCCTCCATCATTAATGTAAAATATCATTGTAATTTAATGTTAGCAATTCCATTCCTCCATCATTAATATAAAATATCATTGTGATTTAATGTTAGCAAATCCATTCCTCCATCATTAATATAAAATATCATTGTAATTTAATGTTAGCAATTCCATTCCTCCATCATTAATATAAAATATCATTGTAATTTAATGTTAACAATTCCATTCCTCCATCATTAATGTAAAATATTGTAATTTAATGTTAGCAATTCCATTCCTCCATCATTAATGTAAAATATCATTGTAATTTAATGTTAGTAAATCCATTCCTCCATCATTAATGTAAAATATCATTGTAATTTAATGTTAGCAATTCCATTCCTCCATCATTAATGTAAAATATCATTGTAATTTAATGTTAGCAAATCCATTCCTCCATCATTAATGTAAAATATTGTAATTTAATGTTAGCAAATCCATTCCTCCATCATTAATATAAAATATCATTGTAATTTAATGTTAGCAATTCCATTCCTCCATCATTAATGTAAAATATCATTGTAATTTAATGTTAGCAAATCCATTCCTCCATCATTAATGTAAAATATCATTGTAATTTAATGTTAGCAATTCCATTCCTCCATCATTAATGTAAAATATCATTGTAATTTAATGTTAGCAAATCCATTCCTCCATCATTAATGTAAAATATTGTAATTTAATGTTAGCAAATGCATTCCTCCATCATTAATATAAAATATCATTGTAATTTAATGTTAGCAATTCCATTCCTCCATCCTTAATGTAAAATATCATTGTAATTTAATGTTAGCAAATCCATTCCTCCATCATTAATGTAAAATATCATTGTAATTTAATGTTAGCAATTCCATTCCTCCATCATTAATATAAAATATCATTGTAATTTAATGTTGGCAATTCCATTCCTCCATCATTAATATAAAATATCATTGTAATTTAATGTTAGCAAATCCATTCCTCCATCATTAATGTAAAATATTGTAATTTAATGTTAGCAAATCCATTCCTCCATCATTAATATAAAATATCATTGTAATTTAATGTTAGCAAATCCATTCCTCCATCATTAATGTAAAATATCATTGTAATTTAATGTTAGCAAATCCATTCCTCCATCCTTAATGTAAAATATCATTGTAATTTAATGTTAGCAAATCCATTCCTCCATCATTAATGTAAAATATCATTGTAATTTAATGTTAGCAGATCCATTCCTCAATCATTAATGTAAAATATCATTGTAATTTAATGTTAGCAGATCCATTCCTCAATCATTAATGTAAAATATCATTGTAATTTAATGTTAGCAATTCCATTCCTCCATCATTAATGTAAAATATTGTGATTTAATGTTAGCAAATCCATTCCTCCATCATTAATGTAAAATATCATTGTAATTTAATGTTAGCAGATCCATTCCTCAATCATCAATGTAAAATATCATTGTAATTTAATGTTAGCAGATCCATTCCTCAATCATTAATGTAAAAAAACATTGTAATTTAATGTTAGCAATTTCATTCCTCCATCATTAATGTAAAATATCATTGTAATTTAATGTTAGCAAATCCATTCCTCCATCATTAACGTAAAATATCATTGTAATTTAATGTTGGCAATTCCATTCCTCCATCCTTAATGTAAAATATCATTGTAATTTAATGTTAGCAAATCCATTCCTCAATCATTAATGTAAAATATTGTAATTTAATATTAGCAAATCCATTCCTCCATCATTAATATAAAATATCATTGTAATTTAATGTTAGCAATTCCATTCCTCTATCATTAATGTAAAATATCATTGTGATTTAATGTTAGCAATTCCATTCCTCTATCATTAATGTAAAATATCATTGTAATTTAATGTTAGCAATTCCATTCCTCTATCATTAATGTAAAATATCATTGTGATTTAATGTTAGCAATTCCATTCCTCTATCATTAATGTAAAATATCATTGTAATTTAATGTTAGCAATTCCATTCCTCTATCATTAATGTAAAATATCATCGTAATTTAATGTTAGCAAATCCATTCCTCCATCATTAATGTAAAATATCATTGTAATTTAATGTTAGCAAATCCATTCGTCCATCATTAATATAAAATATCATTGTAATTTAATGTTAGCAATTCCATTCCTCCATCATTAATGTAAAATATTGTAATTTAATGTTAGCAAATCCATTCTTCCATCATTAATGTAAAATATCATTGTAATTTAATGTTAGCAAATCCATTCCTCCATCATTAATGTAAAATATCATTGTAATTTAATGTTAGCAATTCCATTCTTCCATCATTAATGTAAAATATCATTGTAATTTAATGTTAGCAATTCCATTCCTCTATCATTAATGTAAAATGTCATTGTGATTTAATGTTAGCAAATCCATTTCTCCATCATTAATGTAAAATATCATTGTAATTTAATGTTAGCAGATCCATTCCTCCATCATTAATGTAAAATATCATTGTAATTTAATGTTAGCAAATCCATTCCTCCATCATTAATGTCAAATATCATTGTAATGTAATGTTAGCAATTCCATTCCTCCATCATTAATGTAAAATATCATTGTAATTTAATGTTAGCAAATCCATTCCTCCATCATTAATGTCAAATATCATTGTAATGTAATGTTAGCAATTCCATTCCTCCATCATTAATGTAAAATATCATTGTAATGTAATGTTAGCAATTCCATTCCTCCATCATTAATGTAAAATATCATTGTAATTTAATGTTAGCAAATCCATTCCTCCATCCTTAATGTAAAATATCATTGTAATGTAATGTTAGCAAATCCATTCCTCCATCATTAATGTAAAATATCATTGTAATTTAATGTTAGCAATTCCATTCCTCCATCATTAATGTAAAATATCATTGTAATTTAATGTTAGCAATTCCATTCCTCCATCATTAATATAAAATATCATTGTAATGTAATGTTAGCAAATCCATTCTTCCATCATTAATGTAAAATATCATTGTAATTTAATGTTAGCAATTCCATTCCTCCATCATTAATGTAAAATATCATTGTAATTTAATGTTAGCAAATCCATTCCTCCATCATTAATGTAAAATATCATCGTAATTTAATTTTAGCAAATCCATTCCTCCATCATCAATGTAAAATATTGTGATTTAATGTTAGCAAATCCATTCCTCCATCATTAATGTAAAATATCATTGTAATTTAATGTTAGCAAATCCATTCCTCAATCATTAATGTAAAATATCATTGTAATTTAATGTTAGCAAATCCATTCCTCCATCCTTAATGTAAAATATCATTGTAATTTAATGTTAGCAAATCCATTCCTCCATCATTAATGTAAAATATCATTGTAATTTAATGTTAGCAAATCCATTCCTCAATCATTAATGTAAAATATCATTGTAATTTAATGTTAACAATTCCATTCCTCCATCATTAATGTAAAATATTGTGATTTAATGTTAGCAAATCCATTCCTCCATCATTAATGTAAAATATCATTGTAATTTAATGTTAGCAAATCCATTCCTGAATCATTAATGTAAAATATCATTGTAATTTAATGTTAGCAAATCCATTCCTCCATCATTAATGTAAAATATCATTGTAATTTAATGTTAGCAAATCCATTCCTCCATCATTAATGTAAAATATCATTGTAATTTAATGTTAGCAATTCCAGTCCTCTATCATTAATGTAAAATGTCATTGTAATTTAATGTTAGCAAATCCATTCCTCCATCATTAATATAAAATATCATTGTAATTTAATGTTAGCAAATCCATTCCTGCATCATTAATGTAAAATATCATTGTAATTTAATGTTAGCAAATCCATTCCTCCATCATTAATGTAAAATATCATTGTAATTTAATGTTAGCAAATCCATTCCTCCATCCTTAATGTAAAATATCATTGTAATTTAATGTTAGCAAATCCATTCCTCCATCATTAATGTAAAATATCATTGTAATTTAATGTTAGCAAATCCATTCCTCAATCATTAATGTAAAATATCATCGTAATTTAATGTTAACAATTCCATTCCTCCATCATTAATGTAAAATATTGTGATTTAATGTTAGCAAATCCATTCCTCCATCATTAATGTAAAATATCATTGTAATTTAATGTTAGCAAATCCATTCCTCCATCCTTAATGTAAAATATCATTGTAATGTAATGTTAGCAAATGCATTCCTCCATCATTAATATAAAATATCATTGTAATTTAATGTTAGCAATTCCATTCCTCCATCCTTAATTTAAAATATCATTGTAATTTAATGTTTGCAAATCCATTCCTCCATCATTAATGTAAAATATCATTGTAATTTAATGTTAGCAATTCCATTCCTCCATCATTAATATAAAATATCATTGTAATTTAATGTTGGCAATTCCATTCCTCCATCATTAATGTAAAATATCATTGTAATTTAATGTTAGCAAATCCATTCCTCCATCATTAATGTAAAATATTGTAATTTAATGTTAGCAAATCCATTCCTCCATCATTAATATAAAATATCATTGTAATTTAATGTTAGCAAATCCATTCCTCCATCATTAATGTAAAATATCATTGTAATTTAATGTTAGCAGATGCGTTCCTCAATCATTAATGTAAAATATCATTGTAATTTAATGTTAGCAAATCCATTCCTCCATCCTTAATGTAAAATATCATTGTAATTTAATGTTAGCAAATCCATTCCTCCATCATTAATGTAAAATATCATTGTAATTTAATGTTAGCAGATCCATTCCTCAATCATTAATGTAAAATATCATTGTAATTTAATGTTAGCAGATCCATTCCTCAATCATTAATGTAAAATAACATTGTAATTTAATGTTAGCAATTTCATTCCTCCATCATTAATGTAAAATATCATTGTAATTTAATGTTAGCAAATCCATTCCTCCATCATTAACGTAAAATATCATTGTAATTTAATGTTGGCAATTCCATTCCTCCATCCTTAATGTAAAATATCATTGTAATTTAATGTTAGCAAATCCATTCCTCAATCATTAATGTAAAATATTGTAATTTAATGTTAGCAAATCCATTCCTCCATCATTAATATAAAATATCATTGTAATTTAATGTTACCAATTCCATTCCTCTATCATTAATGTAAAATATCATTGTAATTTAATGTTAGCAATTCCATTCCTCTATCATTAATGTAAAATATCATTGTAATTTAATGTTAGCAATTCCATTCCTCTATCATTAATGTAAAATATCATTGTGATTTAATGTTAGCAATTCCATTCCTCTATCATTAATGTAAAATATCATTGTAATTTAATGTTAGCAATTCCATTCCTCTATCATTAATGTAAAATATCATCGTAATTTAATGTTAGCAAATCCATTCCTCCATCATTAATGTAAAATATCATTGTAATTTAATGTTAGCAAATCCATTCCTCCATCATTAATATAAAATATCATTGTAATTTAATGTTAGCAATTCCATTCCTCCATCATTAATGTAAAATATTGTAATTTAATGTTAGCAAATCCATTCTTCCATCATTAATGTAAAATATCATTGTAATTTAATGTTAGCAAATCCATTCCTCCATCATTAATGTAAAATATCATTGTAATTTAATGTTAGCAATTCCATTCTTCCGTCATTAATGTAAAATATCATTGTAATTTAATGTTAGCAATTCCATTCCTCTATCATTAATGTAAAATGTCATTGTGATTTAATGTTAGCAAATCCATTTCTCCATCATTAATGTAAAATATCATTGTAATTTAATGTTAGCAGATCCATTCCTCCATCATTAATGTAAAATATCATTGTAATTTAATGTTAGCAAATCCATTCCTCCATCATTAATGTAAAATATCATTGTAATTTAATGTTAGCAAATCCATTCCTCCATCATTAATGTAAAATATCATTGTAATTTAATGTTAGCAAATCCATTCCTCCATCATTAATGTAAAATATCATTGTAATTTAATGTTAACAATTCCATTCCTCCATCATTAATGTAAAATATCATTGTAATTTAATGTTAACAGTTCCATTCCTCCATCATTAATGTAAAATATCATTGTAATTTAATGTTAACAGTTCCATTCCTCCATCATTAATGTAAAATATCATTGTAATGTAATGTTAGCAAATCCATTCCTCCATCATTAATGTCAAATATCATTGTAATGTAATGTTAGCAATTCCATTCCTCCATCATTAATGTAAAATATCATTGTAATTTAATGTTAGCAATTCCATTCCTCCATCCTTAATGTAAAATATCATTGTAATATAATGTTAGCAATTCCATTCCTCCATCATTAATGTAAAATATCATTGTAATTTAATGTTAGCAAATCCATTCCTCCATCATTAATGTAAAATATCATCGTAATTTAATTTTAGCAAATCCATTCCTGCATCATTAATGTAAAATATTGTGATTTAATGTTAGCAAATCCATTCCTCCATCATTAATGTAAAATATCATTGTAATTTAATGTTAGCAAATCCATTCCTGAATCATTAATGTAAAATATCATTGTAATTTAATGTTAGCAAATCCATTCCTCCATCCTTAATGTAAAATATCATTGTAATTTAATGTTAGCAAATCCATTCCTCCATCATTAATGTAAAATATCATTGTAATTTAATGTTAGCAAATCCATTCCTCAATCATTAATGTAAAATATCATCGTAATTTAATGTTAACAATTCCATTCCTCCATCATTAATGTAAAATATTGTGATTTAATGTTAGCAAATCCATTCCTCCATCATTAATGTAAAATATCATTGTAATTTAATGTTAGCAAATCCATTCCTGAATCATTAATGTAAAATATCATTGTAATTTAATGTTAGCAAATCCATTCCTCCATCATTAATGTAAAATATCATTGTAATTTAATGTTAGCAAATCCATTCCTCCATCATTAATGTAAAATATCATTGTAATTTAATGTTAGCAATTCCATTCCTCTATCATTAATGTAAAATGTCATTGTAATTTAATGTTAGCAAATCCATTCCTCCATCATTAATATAAAATATCATTGTAATTTAATGTTAGCAAATCCATTCCTGCATCATTAATGTAAAATATCATTGTAATTTAATGTTAGCAAATCCATTCCTCCATCATTAATGTAAAATATCATTGTAATTTAATGTTAGCAATTCCATTCCTCTATCATTAATGTAAAATATCATTGTAATTTAATGTTAGCAATTCCATTCCTCAATCATTAATATAAAATATCATTGTAATTTAATGTTAGCAAATCCATTCCTCCATCATTAATATAAAATATCATTGTAATTTAATGTTGGCAAATCCATTCCTCCATCATTAATGTAAAATATTGTGATTTAATGTTAGCAAATCCATTCCTCCATCATTAAATTTGTTGCAAGCATTGAATGGAAATGATGGCACCATCTAGAATTCTAGATCATTGATAATTCAGCATTTGTGTAATGGTTTTGTTATGTCTAATCTTTTTCCTGTCTATTTGTTCAAACTAATTCCACTTGTACAAGCAGATTATCCACATAACAATATGTATATATTATTCTTCTTTGCTATTTATAGAACTAAAAACTGATATTGCCTTTTTTCAAATCTAAAGTTTGACTTCGATTATTTATGCAAATCAAAACGCCTGGTGTGTATTTTATGGGGACAGATAGTTGTTTTTACAAGGACATTTAATGTTGTTTCCGGTATTTTATTTTTGGATATTGTGCAATAGTGCTCCTAATTGTCCAGTACCAATAGTAAGACAGTGCCACACAAGTTAAATATCACAGGAAACATGATACCAGTCCAAATGAAGGATTTGTCTCTTTTTTTTCAGGCTAATAATTGGATAGGAATGTAAAGCTCTGTGCTATGAATGAAGGTAATATGGTATATTGGGCTCCCATGTTATTGTTGTTGACTGTTTCTCGTTTTAAAAGAGTATCTAAGATTTCATGTTCTGGGTAAATAAAAAAAGACAACACACCCACACAGTTGATCCAGTCATATTCATAGCAAATGTGATCATACTTAGAACTTTGAAATATGTACATACTTGGTAATGTATATACTGAGAATACATTTGCTATTAACTATAGTTGGGACTAAAATTCTTGCTTTCAGACAATGTAGGTTGTAAATAAGGCTAGTGAAACGTTCTATATCCTTAATTTGATAAGTGCTTAAATTAAATATGGTTGTAGTGGTTTGCAAATTGCAATCCATCACACACTGCAACACAAGTTTAACATCTCTGCTCAGAATATCAGCTTCATCAATGATTTTTTTTATGTTTAGCATGTTTATATTGCAGGAAGGGCATGTGAAATTGAAGTACTTTCAATTTTGATTCTCCTTTACAGAGGGGCAGGCAGGGGAGACAGCGTGATGATTAAGCTTGCGTCTGTTTGACTGCAGTGGGCATGTACCTATTAGAAATGTTGCGTTGATGGATGCTTCCAGTACTGTTCTTGGGATGGATGAGGCAGATGTCCATAAAGGGTGTGTCTGCAGCAAAGGATTGTCTTGAATGTGTAGGAATCTAAGTGATGATTTATTTAAGTTCCTTTGTTTTGCACCATGATGAGTTAAATGCCTCCTTCAAAATATGTTTCCATCGTTGTTTGTCAGGGTGGTCATCAACCAGGTTCAATACTGATGGGATGATTTACTTCATTAGGGTTTCTTGATGTCAGTAAACCAACTGTTGTTACCCTCATCTTTTGAGCAAGCATGTTAAAAGGTTTCTTAGCTTCATAATAATGCTTGCAAGTATGATGAAAATGTATCTAAGCTTTATGAAATACACTGCAAACTGCAAAACAAAGTTTTGATGCTTTCACCACCAGCACAAGAGTAACTAGTCTCTCAGTTTCCTCTAACATGGGCTGGATATAACATTTTCAACAAAATAACTTTAGTAAACCTAGTTCAAACCTTGCAGATAGCTTGCACTTGGTACTAGAAAGAATCATTGATTTTAACCAATCTTTTGGTTTTGGGATAAAAAGGTCAAAGTTCAAGGTCACTGTGCCTTATAGATGATCAATGGTTGCCATCCAAAAACATTTATTCAAGACACTATACCTGAACCTCACTTTGCATAAGAAAGAAGTCAAGCGGGTCTGGGGTCAAAAGCTCAAGGTCAGTGAATGAAAAAAATTAAAATGGTTTCCACATAACTCCGGTGTTGCTTTACTTATTGTGCACATCATGAACAATTTGGCATACATGACAACCATTATACTTTTGGTGTAATCACTACATGTTTTATTTCACCAAATTACATTTTACTCTTGACTGTAGTTGTATAAAGCTTTTTTGGTACACCACCCCACAAAATTAAAAAAAAGGTTTTGTCATTTTTATTATTACTTTAATTCCATTCATATAAATTTGAGAATATTCTTATAAAGATGACTGTTGCATAATAATAGCATAAGAGTACTTTCGTTGTTTGTTATTTATAGCAACTGTATATTATTTCCAAGAAAAAATGGGTTTCTTCAAATTTGAACTGTTCTTCACAGATTCATTATATTGATATGTTAATTATTTAGCAGACCAGAATATACTTTTAAAGAAAATGGCATCAGATGTGAAGTGAAATGTCTTACAGTGCAAGTTGTATACTTTTAAAGAAAATGGCATCAGATGTGAAGTGAAATGTCTTACAGTGTAAGTTGTATACTTTTAAAGAAAATGGCACCAGATGTGAAGTGAAATGTCTTACAGTGCAAGTTGTATACTTTTAAAGAAAATGGCACCAGATGTGAAGTGAAATGTCTTACAGTGCAAGTTGTATACTTTTAAAGAAAATGGCATCAGATGTGAAGTGAAATGTCTTACAGTGCAAGTTGTATACTTTTAAAGAAAATGGCATCAGATGTGAAGTGAAATGTCTTACAGTGCAAGTTGTATACCTTTAAAGAAAATGGCATCAGATGTGAAGTGAAATGTCTTACTGTGCAAGTTGTATACCTTTAAAGAAAATGGTATCAGATGTGAAGTGAAATGTCTTACAGTGCAAGTTGTATACTTTTAAAGAAAATGGCATCAGATGTGAAGTGAAATGTCTTACAGTGCAAGTTGTATACTTTTAAAGAAAATGGCATCAGATGTGAAGTGAAATGTCTTACAGTGCAAGTTGTATACTTTTAAAGAAAATGACACCAGATGTGAAGTGAAATGTCTTACAGTGCAAGTTGTATACTTTTAAAGAAAATGGCATCAGATGTGAAGTGAAATGTCTTACAGTGCAAGTTGTATATTTTAAAGAAAATGGCATCAGATGTGAAGTGAAATGTCTTACAGTGCAAGTTGTATACTTTTAAAGAAAATGGCATCAGATGTGAAGTGAAATGTCTTACAGTGCAAGTTGTATACTTTTAAAGAAAATGGCATCAGATGTGAAGTGAAATGTCTTACAGTGCAAGTAGTACACTTTTAAAGAAAATGGCATCAGATGTGAAGTGAAATGTCTTACAGTGCAAGTTGTACACCTTTAAAGAAAATGGCATCAGATGTGAAGTGAAATGTCTTACAGAGCGAGTTGTAGATGTTATATGACAGAAAATGTTAGAGCAGATGGATCTTTTCAAACTTCAAAACATGTCAGATCAGAAAAAAGACAAATCAACACTGCTTTACAAATTTTACAAGATGAATATGAGAGGCGTGTAATACAGCAATCTGAGTACATGATCATGCTCACTGTAAAATTCCAGTTCACAATCATTCAGTGAAAGTTACACATGTAGACTAGTTAAAGTGAGTTCTGAATATAAATAAATTTTGAGTATATTTTATGTTTGTATTCTGGTTCTAATCCATATGAATTTTGGCCTTTCTGAGAAGAAATTTGACCAGCTGCAGAAGCAGGTTAGAAGGAAAAAAATGCATCTTTTTCACACATGCTATAAATCTGGTATGTTGCACTTTTTACGCCCAAATAAGGCTTTTTTGCCACCTATAATAGCAATAATAATGCTTATATTTCTCAAGGGGTTGGCACGTTTGTATTTCAATTTCATGCAAATGCTGTGAGCTATAATTTCTAGTTCATGCAATATTGACATGATACTCAATAGAACAGTGTATATACTTGCATACAGGTTGCATCTGACTAATATGACCCAAATATGCCATCATATAACAGGCTGGAAGGTTTGAGTCTTTGCAGTTTGGTAAGACTAATCAGTAGAACAAACCAGATAGAACCTACATTGGCAGATAGGGGTATATGTTGTTTACAGCTGGTCCTGACATACATGCAAATATATACAGTAATACTATCCCAGAATGGAATGACGTACATTTTAAAACAGAACATGTGTTTATTTCATAAAATGAGTCAGTTTCATGCAAATGTTTTTTTTAAATTCTGTACAGAATAATCAGTCTCTCTTTTTTCATCTCCTCTTTCTTGGAAGTCTTACAAGCATGCACGCACATACAAACCACCACATAATGTTCATGATTACTGTCATTATAACATGTAATACAAATCTTTCTCAATCATGCGGTGTTACATTGGTAACACCACAAACATAACACCACAAGCATTGTAACTAAGTGACGAAAAGCCTTAATTTAATAAACGGTTCATTTGAGGTGAAACTGATGAAGCATATCAATCAAACAGCTCATGACATAAACTATCATTCACCACTAGCCTAAGTGATCAGAGTGTCTGCCTCATATGCGGGAGGTCTCAGGTTTGAACCATGGCTGAGTCATTAAAAAGACTTACAAAAATGGTAATAGTAGATGCCTTGCTTGGTGCTCAGCATTAATAGATTAGTGTTCAGACTGGTCAGCCTGGTGTCAGGATAATGTGACTGGGTGGGACATCATGCTACATGTCTGAAGGATGATGCCCCAGTGCCATACATCACTATAAACTGCCACATTGTAGACATCATAGCGATATGACTGGATTTTTTTAAAAAGTTAGTAAAAAAAGTCCAAATCACAACACATACACAAACTATTATTCAACTTGCTTCATAACTTTCATATTAAATGAATGCTCATATCAGATCTTCTATTATGTGTAATAAATAGACATTTGTAATTCAAAATAAATATATACACATTAAATTGCTTTGTAATTCAGATCAGAAGGAAAAAGGGTCATATTCAAATTCAAATGAAGAAACATGTCATAAATTTAATTAGATACAGATAGCTCCCTTCAGTATATATATATATATATATATATATACACTATTGTAGTACATCATGGATATGAGTGATGCTTCCATAGTGGTTAAATTAAAAAATAAGCATTCAGTCAGGAGTTAGCAAACAATAAATCATATCTATTAACTCATATACACAAGATTTATCTTGTTAATAATTTAGAGAAATATCTTTATTAGTTTTCCACTCAAGAGTTTTTCCATTTCAAAATATGATTTAATTCAGACAAGTAATCTCCCTTGATTAATCAAAGCAGTTTCAACCCAAGTCCACACAAAAAATACTGAACTGGTCATGTAACATAATTTGGAAAGGGCAAGCATGAGTTCTTGCCACTGTGTATTCAAGCATACAATTTTAACAAATTTGGCATCAATGAATTGTCTCAAAAAGATACCAAGTTACTAATAGGTAAACCTTCAAATCGGAGTCAAATCATGTCAATTGTTGATAGTCATTTTGAGGAAAAATCCATTCATCAAGGTCTAATATTAAAACAATGAAACCAAATTAGTCTCAAAAGAGCTCTTCAGAGAAATTAAAATTATCTCAAGACACAGTAATAATGGTACGATTAACTCTGAAATTAGGCCCTAAATAACACTTGGCTGCGGTCAACACTTCAATATGTCAATGCTGCTAGTTACAGGAATTTTACATAATTCTGGTAACATTTCAGAAACCATTTAAAATGTATTAACAACTGAAGCAGATAGGGAACAATATATGCACAAATTTACACAGCAATAAAGTTCTGAATAAATATTTTTTTCTTCAGAAACGATTGTAAAAATTCAAATTACAAGAGTGTTATTTGACTACTAGGTAATGACAATGAGATGACTAGGTTATTCAAGGAACACTTTGTCAAAATGGATATATATATATATATATATATATATATATATATATATATATATATATATATATATAAAATTATGGAACTCTAACAAAACAAGCAAAAAATGAGACAAATAAAAATACCATAACCATCTTATTGTGAAGTGAAAAATACAAATGTAATGCCAGTGATAAAATTAAAAATTGAGTATAACATTATGCAATATAACAAACTATTTTACATTATATTGCTAACATGATTAACAAAGTATATCACTGATTACAAAATCTAACAATATGGTTTTACAATCTTACCAACCTAATGATAAATTACTAAATTTATGAATCCTGCAACAGGCATAGGTATGATTGTCACTAAATCATCTTCTTTAAAAAACAAAACCACCAAAACAATGGTGATGAAACTTCACCTTTGATATCGATATATTTTCATCTTCAATCAACAGTGATCATGTTTCACACCAACAATTTATTCAAACAATCTTATATCAACAGAAACTTCTTTCTCTCAGATGAATGGACAAGACATCATTTAAAGTCCATACATACTGCCTATTTTACAAACTAGAAACAATTAAATTATGCACTTGCCTGTAAGACAAGTCAAATCTTTTTCTCTGTATACCTTCCTTTGGACAACTCTCCACAAAGTGATCCTTTCTGGGGGTAATGATGACACTTCAAGAAAGCATCACTAGTATTAATGAGAGATCATACATACATCTTCACTATCAGCTTGATTAAATCAAAATATTTTTGGTTAGGGACAGTTATGGCCATTGACACCGCAAATATTACATATCTTGTATGTGCTAACATTATATGTAGACAGAAGTCATCCTGTTATTTATTGCACTTTACTCAATAAGATTAACAAGTGTCTCGGCTGGAGATGACTTGTCCTCAGTAAGATTTACAAGTATCAGGGCTGGAAAGGACTTGTCCTCAGTAAGATTTACAAGTATCAGGGCTGGAAAGGACTTGTCCTCAGTAAGATTTACAAGTATCAGGGCTGGAAAGGACTTGTCCTCAGTAAGATTTACAAGTGTCTGGGCTGGAAAGGACTTGTCCTCAGTAAGATTTACAAGTATCAGGGCTGGAAAGGACTTGTCCTCAGTAAGATTTACAAGTATCAGGGCTGGAAAGGACTTGTCCTCAGTAAGATTTACAAGTATCAGGGCTGGAAAGGACTTGTCCTCAGTAAGATTTACAAGTATCAGGGCTGGAAAGGACTTGTCCTCAGTAAGATTTACAAGTATCAGGGCTGGAAAGGACTTGTCCTCAGTAAGATTTACAAGTGTCTGGGCTGGAGAAGATTTGTACTGAGCAAGTATGACAAGTGTCTGGGCTGGAGAGGACTCATCCTCAGTAAGATTTACAAGTGTCTGGGCTGGAGAGGATTTGTCCTCAGTAAGATTTACTAGTGTCTGCACTTGAGAGGATTTGTCCTCAATAAGATTTACAAGTATCAGGGCTGGAAAGACTTGTCCTCAGTAAGATTTACAAGTGTCTGGGCTGGAGAAGATTTGTACTGAGCAAGTATGACAAGTGTCTGGGCTGGAGAGGACTTGTACTGAAAAAGACTGACAAAATTGTCTGGGCTGGAGAGGACTCATCCTCAGTAAGATTTACAAGTGTCTGGGCTGGAGAGGATTTGTCCTCAGTAAGATTTACTAGTGTCTGCATTCGAGAGGATTTGTCCTCAATAAGATTTACAAGCATCTGGGCTGGAGAGGACTTGTCTTCAGTAAAATTTACAAGTGTTTGGGCTGGAGAGGACTTGCACTCAGTAAGATTAACAAGATTCTGGACTGGAGAGAATTTGCACTCAGTAAGATTGACAGGTGTCTAGGCTGGAGAGGACTTGTGCTGGAAAAGATTGACAAGTGTCTGGGCTCAAGAGCACTCATCCTCAGTAAGATTTACAATTGTCTGGGCTGGAGAGGACTTGGAGGCAATCTTTCCATCAACTATAAATCAAAGAAAAGATATAAAAAATGCCTTGCCATAAATGCAATAGTTGTTGCTGTTGTTCTAGGGTTTAATGCCATTTTACAGCACAAGATAGGCTATACATGGCGGCCAGTATAACTGCTGGAGGAAGAACCACCGACCCACGAGAAGCTACTGACAGGCCCACATACCCATGCTAGGCGAGCCTTGGACTCGAACCCACACAGACAGAGGTGAGATGGCAGTGATCCGGAATGGTGAGCGATTTATACCACTCGGCCACTCAGGGGCCCAAACGCAATAGTAAACAAACTGACAATTTATTTCAAGTCCTTTACTTTCAAGTGTTCTTTGATCACTGAGACAAGAAAGTGCATATGGAGTGTATTCAATCAGCCACCAAGTTAGAAAAGAACACAGTAAACATAACTAAACATCATTTAGAACACACATTTAATATTAGATTAATTTGGTGTTCATATGCTTGCTTACAAAGAACTTCATAAAACTAATTTTCTATCTAATTCAAAACTTTAATTTGGGCAATAATGCCATAACTATTAACCAGTACAAGTGAATAACAATTCTTGCACAATACAAACCAGTGAAATGCAATTACTGTTAACAGAATGGCTGGGTAGGGAAAGAGACGCTTGGTATTTTGTAAATGTGCAGATGCACTTGTGCAAATAGATCATGTGATGAAGCAGCTAAACTACTGTTCACTCTGTAATACATTACCTTTGTTGTACAATGAAACCTGCAAATATGAGACAAACAAGCACAAATGTTCTTAATGGGTAGGTGTCCTTTATGTAAGGATTAATAGATATACAGGTAAAGAAATGGATTTCATATATGTGGTGTTCTTTATAAATTGTCCGCTAATGCAGGCTTTTACTGTATATTGCGATTCCTTTCAAATAGGCTGGAAATGATTTGCACAAAGCTCTAGTAAAAATGTGATATGTGTTCAGTACCTACTTTTCAGTTATTGTTTTTGTTATGGGGTTTAATGCCATTTTTCAGCACAAGGTAAACTATACATGGCAGCCAGTATAACTAGTGGAGGACGAACCCTGGAAAACCCCATGAAGAACCAATAACCCATAGGAAGCTACTGGCAAGCAGCTATTTCAGTAACGGGGATCATTTGTTAAAAATTTAACTGCACAGACCTTTAAATGGCTATTATTCAGTTTATCTGAATCCTCATCTATCCATATTTCCTTGGAAAGTCATTATTTATATGCCCTAACAAACACAGAGAGAAACTCAATGATAAATTATGTGGACAATTTTGGATGAGGTCAACCTAAAGGTGTGATCCAGAACAAACCAGACTGAATATTGCATGTTGTGATGTCACAATAAATGCTACACATGTTGAAAAATTTGTACTACCCTATATTGTGATGATTCAACCCAACATGCCCTTTTCTTAACCCCGTTTAGTACCTGGCCAGCACTGATAAAAAAAATTCATCTGGAAGTTTCTTGATGACAGTTAAGGTACAGTGCATTCAGTAGTCAGGACATAACTGATGACAGTTAAGGTACAGTGCATTCAGTAGTCAGGACTGAATTGATGACAGTTAAGGTACAGTGCATTCACTAGTCAGGACTGAATTGATGACAGTTAAGGTACAGTGCATTCAGTAGTCAGGACTGAATAGACTTGTGTTAAACTATATTGGTATTAAATTTTAGAACAACAACAATTAACAGTTAATTTAAGATGAATAAATGCACCTACACGACCACATTGACTTGCACTATATACATAACTTGGTATGCAAGCCATATATTTCAAATGAGATCAAAGTGTTTCCTTTCTTAAACAGGCTCTGCCATACTGTACAGGATCACAGTAAACATGGTGCATGTAGTTACAGTTTAAGATTAAAATATTAATCACACACACACACACACACACACACCATTTTCTCAAAAAGAATAATTTTGTATCACAATGTACTGAGAAAACCTTGACTGGTTCCCTGTATCAAGACTCAGTTTTACAGCCATTTTGATGACATGGGTGGCTATAATTATCAAATTTTCTGTTGGACTGTTTTAAGTTCAGTGATATTTTGTAGGGATACATTTCAGAGAAGAAATAATAAAAACCAGTCTGCAGGAATGGAAAATCTGATTGATATCACAGAGTGTCTGTTTTCAGCTTAAAAAGGTCTTTTCACAAGACAGAGTGAAAGTCTACAAAGGATTACAGCAGCGAATTATCCTCCCTGGTCAGCTATCATGGGGATAAATGGTTTTCAACCATGGCCGAGGAAGATACTGTGCACCATCAAAGCCTTCAAAATAGGTATCCAGTGAAGGATGTAAAATCTGAAAGAAAAAGATTTAATCTCAATCAGTTGTACTGTAATTCTTCAAGATTTCTCTGCATGTGTTACTCTGCAGTAGCTTGAAAGGTGTGTTTAATAAACCTAGGCTAACACAAAATCCTTGTATAGAAAATATACTTAACCTCCAATATTTATTCATACTTATAATGATGATGATGTGAATTTGCTAGAAATGTGCATCTCCCACTCCTGGTGATAAAAATAGATGGAATGCAAGGAAATAGCAGGGTTGTTTAAATCCTGCCTGTAACGCACTGCTCCTTTTTTCCTTTTCATGTATTCAGTGCCCAACTGAAAATGAAATCTTCATATGAATTACAGTGTAGCTTATTTTCATAATTCTGTTGACACTTTTACATGTTAGTCAGGGCCCAGAGTGGCCAAGTGGTCTAAAGCACTCTCCATTAAAGATCACTGCCATCCCACCTCTGTCTGTGTGGGTTCAAGTCTCGGATTTCAGCCAATGTGGGTATGTGAGAATACTTTCATCATATCTAAAACAGATTGGTCTTAACTGGACATGGACAGAAGATGTAGGGTGAGTCTGTGATCTGTACTAAAATAAGGTCAAGGACATAAAAATCATGGAGCCAAAAAGAAAAACAAAAAAACATTCTTTATAAAAACGACTTTTAATTTTCATCCATTAGTGCAAGTGTGGGCAAAATAGCCAATCAAAAACATGTTTGATAAAATTAAGCAGCCAACAAATACGAAAATCTCTCAGAAAGAGATGAGTTTTGAAGCAATCACAAGTAATAAAATAAACATATTACCGACCCCTATTTCTGGTAAAAATGAGAATAATCTCTATGGCAAAATGTGTTAACTTTAGGTTGATAAAACAAAATAATAAAAGTTAGTAAAACTGTTTACTTACTCTAGTATTGGAAATAATTTCTATATTTTCTTCTGGTACATATGTAACTTGTGGTGCAAGTCTATCTCGTGTATCCACCAGAATGGCATAATTCGGCATTGTTCTCCATTGCTGTAAAAAAGACCAAGTATTACATTGGAATACGGGAACAATCCATATTTAAAATGGATGTAACACCTAATTACAAACAAAAAATGCATTCTTAAATATGATAGGGGACATTTTTATCTTATACCCTGAGTTTTATATTGGTATATAAAGGAAAACGTTGTACTTTATGAGCATTTAAATTTTAGAAAAGCAGAAATGAGCCTGGAAAATGCAACTAAATTCTTTTCCCAAGAGCACACTGAGAAGCTAAACCATTTACCCTTAGATCAGTAGTGCACAACCAATCTGGGTTGGCCTGTATGGACATCAAATCTGCAACCCTTGGCTTAGGAATCGGTTGCTCTACCAACTACTGCAGCTACCTGCACCAGATCAGGGTTCTGTGATTTCAATATTTTTCATGGAGTACCAATTTTGATGAATTCTGTGCTTACTACAAGATATGAATTTAAAGAACCAATGATTGATGGTCCATTTTTGAAACTTACAGGACGCTTTTCCCAACCCTCAAATTTAAGTATCAACAAAAATGTAATTCTCTGCAAAACCATAAAATTGATACCCACAAAAACAAATGAATTCATAGTATATTCATAGAGAAAAATGAATGAAGATCATAATAAATTACCAAACAGAGGGTGTACCATGCTCTGATATCTAAAACCAGAATCATTAAAATATGATCATGTTCATGTACTTTCATATCATGTGAAGAAGTGCCATATATACTCATGTATCTAATAATTTATGAAAAAAAGAAAAGCCTAGAAGAAGTGTGTGTGGGGGGGGGGGGTCAGCTTTTCTGCAGGCCAAAGTCTAAACTTGAAAAGTTTTAAGCTTGACAATTTTTAAGTTTCTTGTTGACTACCATAATGTCTGTAAATCTTGGGACATGTTGCAAGATTTGTGTGTAAAACAATACAGCAATTGTGGTGTCCCAACACTGTTCACACAAATAATGACAAGACAAAATTAGCAAGATTGAAACAGATCACACAGCAGTGACCAGCTATTTCAATAACCATGTCAATAAACTCTTATAAATTACTATGACTGTTTTTGTTATTATTTTGCATGTGCATATTTTTCTGATTTCTCTAACATGATTTTAAATGAATGGGAAAAAAACCCTTCATAATTGACAGGCCAGTTCGAGTTTACCTGGGAAACCAGGCAGTACTACAACGGACAGTACTTACACAGTGCAAATTCTACTTAGCATCACTTATATCCTTGTTTATTCCCAAAATTATGAGATGATGATTTTGCTTTATTCATTGTTTCTACCAAATTGCTTTCTTCCCGATTTATATTTCAGCTAGATGTACATAACTGTTTCACTGATCTATGTACTCACAAGTTATTATTTCTCAATTACATAAGCAATCCTACAAATTGAGGTAATCTTTATGAAAAGGTACACACATTTAATTGCACAGGGCAAATAACTAGCATTTATTCACGTAACCTAACTAGCATGTATTCACGTAACTGTTACATACTCATGAAAGAATGATATTCAGGGCTAAAATTCCGAACAATGATTGGCTAAGATTATCATTGACCTAGTTTAGTTTCATGTTTTTGCTGAACAAACTCATAATTTTCCACACATTTCAAGCTGGCTGTTTTGGCGTATCCCTTGTTTAGAATAGGTGGTTTTGTCTTTCCAACGGCAATCCAGGCCAGATAATTGTTAAAAGAGTGGCTTGGGTTAAGAGGTAATTTTGTCAGGCTGCTATATTTTTGCTCTGAAATATTGGCATGATTACTGTAGCTGAATAGATTGAATTTAAGGTTGCATATGTCAAAGCTAACCACATCTTTTTACGTGCTGCAATAATTTTCTGAGTATTATTTCTGAAGTTTATTCATTGTATTTTGGAGACTTTATTTCAGTTTAGTGCAGAGGTGCCTATGATTTGAATCCAAGGGATGTACTTTATTCAGCTCAATTTAAAATCTTCAATGTACATGCAGTGACATCATTATGTAAACATGCTCACTAGCTCAAAGTGAGCATTAGAACCAAACACTATTGTTGTTCGTTGTTGTCGTACATACTGGGATCACATTTTAATGAGCTAACTACTTGCAATTTCAAAGCAAAATAAAAACTTAATTACTGGTGCAATGATACAAAATATCTAAACCCTAGGATGTTATAATTAAACCCTAATGACCTCATGGTAACTACATTACAGTACACATGTAATATAAACATGTTATGAAATGAGTCTATGAGATATGACATCGATGACATTGTATCCCATAATACACAATCTAATTGTACTTACTTGATCTCCAATGATCCATCTCTGACTTTAAAATGGTAAATGAATACAGGAATATTTTTAATGAGGTAAATTGAAACAAAATTGGTTATTAAATCATACAAGTAGATTTATTAAATAAATTTGAATTCTGGGATCTGACAAAAATTTCTGAGACCAAAAATGTTTGACTTACTGGTTTGTCAGCAGGGTGGTTGTGCTTCAACCAAAATTCGGGTGCCTGTAAAAATGTTAGTTAAAACTTTAACTCATAAAAACACTGTCAAAAAAAATACATTATGCTGCTGCAAACTACTATGTGCCTGTTTCGTTGTTTATTGCATCTTTGTGTCAGATCAAATGTTATGCCTTTATCTTGATAGTTCTGCGAGCATAGTTCAGAGAAGCGAAAAATGACACTTGAGAGGCATGACTTTATGATTATAATGTAAAGCATGCAATTATTTTAGACAGCTGAAACATCTCCACTGCCAGTTTTTCAGTTTGTTTTATGATTTATAACAAAGTAGAGAGTAATAATAAAGCCTTAAGTTTACTTTCTGCCCTGTATATGTACACGGGAAGGTGTGTCATAACTTGGATGCATAAGTAAATTAAATGTTATGCAATTTGCATTATTTAAATACATGCAGAGCAATACGGGATGTATTGTAGATTTATTCACCAAGGTATTTCAAATATCAAATAATTCACTGTAAATGAAAAATGTCAAAAAATTGTCAAACATATCATGGTTCCTCACTATGACTACCAAAAACATACTTGTAATATTCATAAATATTAAATTAAGTCATTAGAAGTGTGCAGTAACACAGGTGATGTACATAATATCCATTCCTTCTCTCTTTCATGATAATGTTTACTTCATGTATTGGAGATGACTTCTGTCTATATGGATAAACTGACCTTAGCATGTGTATCCCAGCCAATGATGACCCCTCTGTAGCCCCACAACTTGTGTTTGATCACCTGACCTACACGGTACTTGACATCAGGTGGGCGGGGAGTTCTAGGATCTGTAGATTCTAAAAGGGAGACAACTTTAGTTAGTTAAATTGAGAATATCTCTTAGTCTTCCACATTTCTGGTGTCCGAGTTTGTATGCAAAACTCTCCAGCTATGAAATAACATAATAACTCTAAACACACCTAAACAAAACACAAATGAAACCATCCATCCATCCATTCACCTATCAATATATCTTTATATCTTTGCGGTAAACCAAGTGAGGGTTGTACAAGTGTAATTCATTATTATTATTATTATTATCATTATTATAGAACAGCTGTATATATGGTCTATGTATGTGGAAGCTTCTTACCATTATTTCTCATCCTTTCACTGAGAGATTAACTGAAAACGTTTGAAAAGTAAATTACTGGTCACCTGATGGCTATCATAGTTATAGATGTATTATGTGGCCCACAAAATGATTGGCATCACAAGGTGTCATGAAATAACAAGGGTGGTGCAACTCTTGAGCCATCGAAAATGCCCTCATGCAGCCCTCAGGGTTGTTTGAGTTTTGAGACCCTTGTTCTAGGAGGAATTACTTAAAAAGTGGGAGACACATTTTATCTAAGCTGCATGCATTGAGAACAAAACTTGACTTTGTAAATCAGAGCACACATGCTTCCTAAAGTCATCAATAATGAGATTATGGTTCATTAAAACTTTGTATATTGTTTACAGTTTGCACAGTGTATCCTAGGATATAATCTAGAGCACAATTCTCACTAATTTATATTAAAAGAATGTGCAAACCCCCCACAAACTTTAGTGCCTGAATTTTTGTGCATCACATTTTCAGACCTGCCATCACATTATGCACTAGTCTAGCAGCTGATGTTCGATTCTACTAATGGAGGATAATGTAGACCCAGATATGAAGCACCTAATATGATGACTGATTCACATGATACCATTGTAAGTATGGTACACAAAATACTCAAACCTGTCTTAAGCAACTACCTACTTGAAGTGAGAAAAAGAAACAATGGATCTGAAGACAGGTAGCTGCTTAATATAAGTTAGCTTCTGCCGAAGTTTATGTGTGTGCGTGTGTGTGATTTGGATATTTAACGTAGTCTGAAGAATAAAAATCAGTCATATCGCTATGATGTCTGCAGTGTGGCAGTTTATAGTGATGTCACCAAGCCAAAGAGTCCTAACACTAAGCTCTTAGTGCCAAGCCAGGCAGCTGTTAGTACCATAAGTTTCTGTTATGACTCGACGGGGGTTCAAACCCACGACCTCCTGCCGCTCTAAAAAAAAGACCACCGGAGAGGTCTCTGCAAAAGTTTTATTTATGGGACTCTGAAGCACAGGCTGTTTAAGACAGGTAACTGATCAATGCAGGCTGGAATATGTCAAGAATATTTCATATACTTACCTCCAAAGTATCCTTTTGGATCATTATATTTGATGACCTCGATTGCCGGTGACTCTCCATTCTCATCTTCGGTACCATCAGAGGTATGGTCAGGGGGGTTAGTATACTTGAAAGTCTGCAGAATATTAGTACACCATTTCTTCCAGGATTTCCAGGATAAATAGTTGTTCTTGAACCCCAATGCGCTGCTTAATAAGCTTGAAATAGACCAGGATGATTTATTTATTACACAAATTCTAAAATAAGCTCCATTTACAATTCTTTCTTTTTGTTTTATCTGCACCTTTATGTTGAAGAAGTACATTTTGATTGCACAACATACAACTAAATGTGGATAACCTCAGTAATACATGTAAATTACATAAGTTCCTTGCCAGGCAAAATGAATTTCAAGGAATACAAGATAAAACCATTTCTTCCTTGTAACTGTCTACTGTTGAAACTAGCTTTAACATTCTTCAGCAATAACAGAATTTATTAAATTAGCCAGTGTGGTCCACATATTGGATGTCAGCATGGCACCATGTCTGTCTAGGGCAAAGTGGACTTCATTAGACATCACTGAAAAATCCATGTCATAAAGATCATCTATTTTAGCAGTGACAACAGAACTATTAAGGCAGTCATTGTGGTATCCATAATGGACTGGCACCATTTTCATTTAGGATGAACTATGAATCATAAAAAATATACTACTAAAAAACCCATGTTGATCAATGCATTTAGAGAGGAGTAGAGATAATATTTTCATGTTATGACTTTCCATTCAGAAGTAGCAATAACAAGATTGTCAAGATGGCGGCTGTGGCAGCAATACTAAAAGTCAGACTGGTACCATTTTCATTGAAGATCAATTTGGCATTATAAGAAGTCTCTTCAAGTGAAACCCGACTTCAATATGACATTTTGATCATGTAGAGTTGCAATAACAATGTATTTCAGATGGCTGTCATACTGGATGTTCGATTGGCATTATATTTATTTAGGACAAATTAGACCATGGCATTATATTTATTTAGGACAAATTAGACCATGGCATTATATTTATTTAGGACAAATTAGACAATGAGATGAAAATGAGTCAGTGTTTTAAAAAAAAATCTAACAGCTGGACACGTGGGGCCCTTTCTTTAACTTTGTGTATAATGTGTGTCACTATAAATAGGGAACAGATTCCATGGGTTACCTATAATCAGTACACCATGTATTGAAAGTGTGCCAATTATCTGATTAATAAAAAATATGTATCTAAATTATTGTATGGAAGCATATTAATGAAATGCAACAAAAATGCTCAAGCAACAAATACTAATGTCAAAAAATTTCCTTTAAAGTTAACAATTAGGGTTCAAAATGTCAATTTCTAGGTTTACAATATAACTGCCTATCAAAAAGGTCTGACTTCTTGTTTTCAGAACCTTTGCTAGTGTACCACAGTTATGTCTAATTCACTTACCTGTTATTATTTTTCTCATATCTATTTGCAATAGCTATGCAAAATGAGTCTGGATATGATGTCTGTGGTACAGAAGATTGCATTTCATCCAGCCGCTACAGCATTTTTGGGAAATCATAATTTCAAATAGTGTCCCCTGTCTCTGTTTATGTTCTTAAACATCCCCATTTCATAATTCACACTCACGCAAACACACACATGGACACACATCAGTTGTTTTATTCATGTTTTATTTGTTAAAATCAAACTAAGTTCAAAGCCACTAATCCTTAAAGCATTTTAAAATAAAAAATACTGAAGCTCTCTTTATTTCTCATCTGTTTGAAACTGATCCATTTGGTGGATGTCATAAAAAATTAATTTTGAAAAATAAATCATAGTGCAATACTTTTTGCATTAAAACTTAAACTCTGATAACATTTTGCTGTAAATTAAGTAGAAAATGGCAATATCTACGAACATAATGGATGAATGCAACGAGATATATTGGTGTCAAATCCAGCTACAAACAATACTGACCATGATATGCTATCCCACAATGGAATGGCAGATCAGGGTCTATATTTTGGGTTCTAGTGATTAGCCCCAGCAAACTGCAAAGACCCCAATCAGCTTAAGCATTGTGATGGCAGATCAGGGTCTATATTTTGGGTTCTAGTGATTAGCCCCAGCAAACTGCAAAGACCCCAATCAGCTTAAGCATTGTGATGGCAGATCAGGGTCTGTGCAGTCTGCACTTCTGCTTGACTTATAAGCATGTACTGGTGGTACCTATAAATAACTTAGTAGTCCCACATGTCACTTGTAGGTGAAATATAGATTATGCATGGATATGTATTATCCACTTACATTTTACTTATATCTGTATAATTATGCAGAAATTTCACTTATTTTATTAAATATGCAAATTATAAGTAATTTATAGGGGGCATATAGGTATCTTATAAATCAAGCATAAATCACCAGGGGTTTTGACCCCCTAGTCTCAATACATGTTCTTTAACTAATACCGAGCAGGTCTTTTAGTGCACACACAATTCAATTGATGAGGGATGCAATGAATTTTCAAAACCCTAATTACATTTTCTTTCTTTGTGTATCAGGGATATTTCATAAGATTGAACCATACAAATGTGAAACATGCACATGAGCACATTGCACTTAGTTTAATACTGACTGTCTGAGAAGATGTGAAAGGCAGGTACCTAAAACTCAGCATCAATGTGTTCAAATTACTTGCCAAGTTTTTTAAGAGTCCTCAGGGGCCAATCTATCCTAAGTAACAGCATTTAAAAATCTAAGAATATTTCTAATTTTTGCAACATTCTTCTGAAAATTCTGTTCCAAATGGTCAACTTTCACAAAATGACGGGCCTATACTCATTCCAAATCACTCAGGAAAAGGTCTTCATAGGCAGGTTTTCCCAGAGCCAGAAACCATATTTCCTTAACTTATACTGCTCTTCAAAGACTCCACCCAGACTCATTCAGATATCTTGGGGAATTCATGAAACATTTATAGCTATATTTCCAACTGGAAGAACCCACCTTTAAACCCCTAGTATTTAATTGAGTTCAGTGGATTCCTTAATCAATCAACCTGACACAAGTCTTACATAATCTTTCACACCGTCAGCACAGAAACAATTTTGAACAACAAGAATAATAATTTTTTCATCAACTAAGAACAGGTAAATTAAAAATTATCATAAAAAAATGAAGCAAAAATAAATTTTATATGAAACTGAAATACAACAATCTACAGCAAGAAATTAAATAATTATTCATACTTTCTAATGGCATAGCTCCTCTGTGCCTCAGTTGAGATAGCAATCCTTGTGACAAGGTATTGAACAGGAACTGCCAATAGCAAGAGACCCAAGTGCAGCATTGCTCGTCTGTCCATTTTACATGCACCTAAAATTAGATTCAGTGCAATGCATGAGTCCTCAAACAATGTTTAAAAATGACTAATTAATTTCTGGTCAATTTCAACTTTTGACCGCTCCAATTATCCAAAGAAAGAAAATATAACATCATAATTCTGTCTTGTACATGATTAATATAAATACCAGTACAAATGTTACCAAGTTTAGAAAATTTAATCTAGCTGCTAAGGAGACATTTTATTAGCAGACAAATGGATCAGCAGCTGCTTTTCTTTTAGCAGAGATAAATAACTTTGTTATCCTAATTTACCCGATACAAAATTCTGTACAAGTCAAAGTCTCTATTGCAAAGTCTTGGCCGAATCCAAATTGCCTTGGAAATTGTTACAGCAAAGGTAGGTCACTGTTCCCTTTTTTGCCTGTGATGAGTAGTATGATAAGTTTCATGACTGTGATGAGTAGTATGATAAGTTTCATGACTGTGATGAGTAGTATGATAAGTTTCATGTCTGTGATGAGTAGTATGATAAGTTTCATGTCTGTGATGAGTAGTATGATAAGTTCCATGACTGTGATGAGTAGTATGATAAGTTCCATGACTGTGATGAGTAGTATGATAAGTTTCATGACTGTGATGAGTAGTATGATAAGTTTCATGACTGTACACACAACTGTTTAAGAGAACTGTACTTAGGGTATTTTACAATAATGTCACGGTTAGCAAATTAACAGAAATAAAATAAATTGTAGCTTTCAATATATGTGAAACATAATATTCATAAATAAACCATCATTAAAATGACTACTGGTGCTACCATTCACCATGTCTCAGTCTGCCCTGTCACAACAACTTGAATGATTTCTCACATCTGTCTGAAGTAAGAACGCTATTTCAGTGGACATACCCATGTTATCAGATGTCAGCAACGTGCAGCAAAACATTCAATTACATAACATAATGTGGCTTGATAATTAGTAACAGTCATAAGAACAACAAACCGCATGGACCCTGATCTACCCATGCATTACATAATGGTTGATCTTGCTCTGCAGTCTGTGGTTAGGTGAATTTACAATTGTTCCTCAGTCACTATATAGTCTCAGTATAACACTGTCCAATATATCACTGTGCCACACATAACACTTTCCCACTGTCTAGCAATGGGGCATCATGCTGTAGACTATTTTAATATTATGTCCCACTCAGTCACATTATCTTCACACCAGGCTGACCAGTCCTAACACTAACCTCTTAATGCTGAGCACCTAGCGAGGCAGCTGCTAGTACCATTATTATAAGTCTCTGGTATGACTTGACCAGGATTCGAATCTGCAGCCCCCACATCTGAGGTGGACACTCTAACCACTTAAGGACTGAGGGGCAGTACTTGTCCAAAATGAAACTGGTGCCAAGCTTGACTCCAATATGTGTACCACAGCAGCTAATTTGAAAACCTTGTTATCACTGAAGAATATTCGAGATGGTTTCAACTTTTCTTAAAATGAAAGAAATGGTATTATTTTGATTTCTTGGAAATTCTTTTCATGTAGTGGACCATCCATCCATTCGAGGGACTAATATTTTCTAATTTAAAATTTTCCTAGGAGTTGGATTTGGGTCAAATATCTTTAAAAACATCAAATTTAGTCATCATAGTGGCATATTATGACACATGTCAAATACATGATTAAAGGATCATAAATACAATTGAAATATTCAACATTAAATTGTAACCAGGTAACTCTTAAATTTCTGTAATTCCATTTTAATGAAAACTACTAAAGCACAAGTACAATGAAAAGTATAGAGGTACATGTATGTATCACCAGAACAAAAACATAGTGGTAAACTCAAAATACTTCACACCTCTGATAAATATACTATGATCTAAACAGAAATGTTTTATATCAGGTTAAGCATGCATTAACGTCATAAAATGTTTTCAAAAACATTATCATCATAAAAAAATTGATTTTAAAGAGATATAATAATATATTGACGTAGTATTCATTATTTGCATAAGTTATAAAATGATCGAATATCCAAACTTGTTATTTATGTTAAATCACCCTTTCCACAGAAACAAGATCAATTCAAAAAGTGTTTGTACAATTCACACCATTATGACCACCACTTTTCATATGTCCAGCTTTAATAAAGGATTTAAACAACTTTAAGGATATGCATATTCCTTGGCTTCTTTTAAAATACTGGGATAACTGTAACCTGCAAGACCACAGGAAAAAAACAAAGTCCTGCTGCAATGCAGGATCATTTTTTGCATGTACATTCCAGCATAAAATTTCATTTCTCCATGCACTGTGGTGTGCATGGAGAGGATTATGGAAAAGCCCTGCTGTGTGGGCAACTTGCAAGCTCACAGGGTCATAAACAAATTCAGAATTTTATATGCAAATCTTAGTCGTAAAAATGTTCAGATTTATATTTATTTCAATAAAGATATGTGCACTCTTGTTTGTCTGTCTGTATGAATGTGTGTGTGTGTTTTGAATTTTTAACGCAGCTTTAGCAAATTTTCAGTCATATCACATCAAAAATCTGCAGGGTGACAGTTTATGGTGATGTCTATCACTAGGGCATCATGCCACTGACATATATCATGATGTCCCACCCAGTCACATTATCCTGACACCAGGCTGACCAGTCCTAGCACTAACCTCTTAATGCTGAGCACCATGTGAGGCCGCTGTTAGTACCATTTTTGTAAGTCTCTGATATGACTTGGCCAGGGTTCAAACCTGAGACCTCCCATATCCAAGGTGGATGCTCTAACTACTAGGCCATTGGAGTGGTCTAATTATCTTTGAGAAATAATGAATTAACTATATATGACAGAGAAAGAAAGCAGGCTGTAAGGAAGGCATGTCATTGGATGCATACTGCCCATAGGTCGTGGGTTGCACATCCTGTTGTAAGCAGTCACTGAAAATGACAATGGATGATACTAAGTTTACAGCAAAAATGTCAATGTTCATTATAATTTTAAGTTAACAACTGGAAAGAAGGGTAAAATTAAACTGCAAGAATAGCACAGTCATAGGAAACAATAGGAAAAATTAACTTTATTTACAACAAAGAGAGAAAGACAGAGACAATGCACCAAGTGCAAGACCACAGAAATTTTGGATAATGCCACATAAAATAATTGGGGGGGGGGGGCGCATGGAAGGGGGCTTGCAGGTTACAGTTATCCCAGTATTTTAAAAGAAGCCAAGGAATATGCATATCCTTAAAGTTGTTTAAATCCTTTATAAAAAAAAAATACACTTGATTGTAAATACCTATTTATGAAACATGAACAAATTAAAATTATAATGTCATGGGTGATATAGCAGCCTTGATACCTAAACATCTTTCCTACAAATAAGTAAACCTATGATTTAACACAAAAGAAAGAAAGATATGTTTTTTGGAATATATGTATGTGCATTTTGTTCTCCTAGTCCTGAACATCATACATGTTATATATATGCAAGTAAGCAAGCTATTATAAATGATGGTACAAGTTGTTTCTTCTTTGTTGAAAAGAACAAACAAATGTCAATGAATAGTATCAGATTGTAACATGGTCTTCAGAAAGAGAAAGAGATTAGTCTTTAAATCCTCACTGGAAGATTACCCACTTTATTATTAATTTTAACACCAAAATTAATTTTCTGCAATTATCAAACTTCAGCTGTTAATTTATGGGCTAGAACTGGGGTGGTAAGATCACAATGCTCCAAGTCTGATGACTTCATGTAATAAAAGTAATTAGTCACATTAGCTTTCTTGCTTGTTTATTTAAGATCAACCTTTAGCTATTGCACAGTTATTGGCCACAGCTGACCAGAATATGAAAATGGGCAGAAATGACGCTTCCTTCAAGAATTTCACACATAATGGAAGCAGAAGATCTGTCAATATTTAATGAAAACAAGGCTTATAAATGCCATGTTAAACCTCATGATTTTTGGTCTCAATCCCCCAATTTGTTTATTTAATCTCCATACATAGCTTTTGAAAAGTTGACAGATATATTGGTGTTATAAGTTAGGTAAGTCACTCAGTGTTTTTTGGAAAAGCAGATATTATTATTTGGCAACAAGAGGTATGGTATGTTTGGTGATGGCAATAAAAACAGAATGGAAAGTTCAATGTAGGAAAACTGCACAAATTCCTTTCCTGGGTAAAGTTCTATCGCCAATCTGGACTGACTACAAGAAGCAAAATAGATGAACAGCTTTTATTTTGTTGTTGTTGTTGTAGGGTTTAATGCCATTTTTCAGCACACGATAGGCTATACCGGGCAGCCAGTATTAATGGTGGAGGAAGAACCCGAGAAAACCCTGGAAAGAAGCACCGACCCATGAGAAGCTACTGGCAAGCTTTCTCACAAACCCACATTGGCCGATTCCGAGATTCGAACCCACACAGACAGAGGTGTGATGGCAGTGATCCGTAATGGAGAGTGCTTTAGACTACTTGGACACCCTGAACTGTGCAGTGAGCTTTAAAAACAAAAAGGAGATACACACAGGCTTGTGATGATGATAAGAGTTAAATACTTTAACTTCTGAAATGAATTACTTTCCAAAGTTAATGTATTTAACTCATATTTTGTAATCAAAATTAATGCTTGCCATTTCTATTCAATGAAATTACACTCCGATGCTGTATTACTGCAGGCTCTATATTATTGCAGAAAACAGAATTTTCAGATTAATTTTGGACACGTGCCATCTACAGATGTAGACCTGAAGCCAGTAAGGATATAAATAACTTATAGCACAATTTCCTCTAAAATGTCAACATTTTAAATAAGTTTACATTGAAAAACAATAAACATCACTTTTTTGTAAAGTGCATGCAATTCCATTGACCATCATAATACAAAATTCCCCTTGAACTTGCATTGGCATTGATTACTGTCTAATGTTTGATGATTATAGGTCATATACCAATGGTGACGTACATGTCCGTACATGGTTAATTTTGGAAATTCATTCTATGGTAGATAATATTGGACCAAAATTGACAAAACAGTGCTTATGATCATATTCATCGTACATAAATAACAGTTAAACATTCTTGAAATCAGTAACATTTCAATAATAATAATAATTTTTATATATATTTCTTTGCCCTGATTGCATTTAAAATTCACATAAAGTTAAATACTATTTCAATGTTGTTATGCATGGATTTAAACTTCAATTACATTTGTGTGTTCAAATTAATTATTGGGTCCTTTTGTTTTTTTTTCTCTGAAATATTCTGCCACTGCAAGTGTGGACATTCCTTTTACTAGGTAAGTTGCACTGTAAGTGTATTATAATACGTGCATGTTATCATACCTAAGTAAGGAAAATACCGCGATAATTAGAGTTGTTCTCCCATAGTATGTTAATCTGGGTCAGCCACTAGACCAACAAGTAGGTCTCCGCTGTAAGAAAAGAAAATGGACACCTACATGTTGGTCTAGGTCAGCCACCAAATGCTGTTTTATTTACATTTACGTGGTTTGATTGACAAAGATATTTGTATAGGAATAGAAAGTGGGAAAGTCAAAGAGACTTCACAAATTATAAGTATGCAGCAATAGCAAAACGATTTTAATATGTATGATAACATACCGCGATAATACATCGTTCCAGGCTAGTTAGTCAATTTAAATTCTATCAGAAATAAATCAATGAATGAGAAGAACATGTACACTCTGTTCTACAACTTACATCACACACATAACACTTTTTTTTCTCCCATGATTACTATGAACAAAGTAGGATGGCTATCTATGTTTGCCTGATGTAATTGTTTCTTTTCTCTAAATGTACTTTAGAAGCCTAATAACCGAACATAAACGAATGACCAATTTTTTTTTATTCTAGAAATTTTTTGTATCCGAGTTTATGTTTATTTGTTACATGTTTCTTGCTCGTGACGTCTGATCTTTGAAAATAAACTATCCTAAGACACGTATGACACTCCACTGGACCTGTACCATATAAAAGCAGGAACCGTACATAAATCAAAGTTTCTTGCTGCACGATCGTCATTCTCACGTCATTTTTTTTTTTTTTTTTACATTACATACAATGCAAAAATGAGTTTACATGGCAAATGTCCAAACATGTTTACCTTAAAGAAGAATTAGGTGCATCCGTCATTCAGTAATATGCAGCAGTGACATCGCACTCAAATGTTTATCAACTAATCATCAAAAGCCACGAATCATTTGTGTATATTGTATCTTACTTTATTCACTCTAAGCTTCGTTCCGAATGGTGTTTATTCCGGATCAATTTGTGAACGAAGTGAGCGCAGTTTGTTGAATTATTTCAAGTTGATAGATATATTTCTTTTGCCATGGATTCCTTACATTTGATGAATTTTCATATGTTTGCTATGATAATTTTCCTGTATTAATTTTGCTTCTTTGGATTTTTTCTTGATAAATATTAATGCATTTTGTGCTTTGCTTTAAATATCATTCTTTCTTTTCCTTTCTTCTTTCATAGACTGGCTTTTGGAGATAGTTATTCCTAAATGCTTTTACCAAGTTTGATAACAAATGAGCCCGTCACTCTGCAAAAGAATCCTTCCTTGTGATTTATATATTGGATAGTCTTATAAATAATGACATTAATTTAAAATCCTAACTGTATTAACAGTCCTGCCTATCCACAATGTTATTTTCCACATATTTCGTGAGTCTTATGACCAGAAATTTGTAAAAGAAAAATATGAAAGCATGATATTGTAAACTGCTCAAACCAGATCTATCAGGGACCGAGGACATGCCGTATACAGTTTTCTAAAATCTGGGGATGATCCGCCATATTGGAAAATAGGAAAACCACAAAATGCGGATAGTTCTTGATGGTGTCACTATACTCGATCTTGAGTGAGTTCGAACATACAAACTCGATGGTTAAAATGTCCAGTATGTGGTTGGAAGAAACCAAATATACAAGGGACAATCGAATCGAATTACGATAAGGAGGTTAACAATTAATGAACAGGACTTCAAGTTACACATTGGATCCGAATTAAACTGATAATTGACGAGTGGACAGAACATAATTAATTTTTAATTTAATTCTTTCCGCCAAATGAAGTGAAACCAAACTTGACAGTTCTGCAACTTACGGTCCCTTATTGCCTTATTCTAAAATGCAGAAAAGTGAATATACGAGCAGACATTTAAAGCAATATATAAGTGCATATCATTGGAATAATTCACTAAAAAAGTGTCCAAGTCAGTATGTGGAGAGAGAGAGAGAGAGATGGTCATCTGATGATGTCAATAGACAAGCAGATTTAGGAAGGGGGATTTTGATGTTTCATTCTGGATTAATATTCAATTGTTCGTGCTCATCGAAATGAAGCGTAGACAAATTAACCGCTTATTGCACGTACATTTACGAGAATTGATTGCATGTTTATTGGATTTTACAGATACCGTTGTAGCATATACTCTTCTGCTCCTCCGATGACATTGGCATGCCTAGTTATAGTGTGTGTGTGTGTGTGTGTGTGCGTGTGTGTGTGTGTGTGTGTGTGTGTGTGCAATGGGTCGAAATATATATCCTTTGTTTATACCTGCTGTCCAAAATGATTATAAAATGTCCAGTGTGCTTCACGTGCAACTACAATGAGAGTATACGAATCCTTCTATGCATAGTATAAATGTCGGCAGCCTTAAGGTCATGAGTGTTGGTTGTCAATAAACATTTTAAAAACCCGCATCATTGGGTTCCTCAACAACCATTTACATCAGGGACAGGTAGAAGCCATATCCTATTCATAGCCTCCACCATGACCCAAGCTGTGGGAATATCATCTTCTCTAAAACCAGAACTTCAGTATAGAGACAATCAACGCCAGAAAGAAAGAAATCCCTGGGCAGTCATTAGATAAATAAATAATATATGATTGTATCAAGTGACATAGTGATATTCCATTCCAACAAATAACCATCTCGCCAATTTATATCTCCCATATGTTTTTAATTATATTGATATATCGATGCTGACGTCTCGATCTTTTTCAAATTTATTCATGGAAAGTGTCGCGCATGCCTTAGCTTATGAATTATTAAATTTGGTGTATGACGCTTGTATACTGAAATGATACCAGAGATACAACAGAAAACACTGGAGAGGAATTGGAGTTGGAATGGCGGATTCAGTAATTCTGCAGAGGACACAGTCTAAAGGAGAAGATTTCCCATCTAAAGAAGACGATGACAGCCAAAGTGATCATGAAGGGTACGATACAGATTTGGACCTGACGTTATGTAAGTACAGTATACCCACTTTTATGTAAGTACAGTATACCCACTTTTATGTAAGTACATTATACCCACTTTTGTTTGTTGCAATAAAATTGGTCATATTAACCAAACTTTTAACCAAACATTTGGATAGGCAGATATAGTATGACGTAATCATTATACTTCATGGTCACGATAATGTCTTGATCATAATTTTTAAAAAGACTAACATTACAAATATCCAATATGATTTATCATACTCATAATAAGGGTGGAATTACCAAAAAGTATGAACCCACATTTATACGATGTACTCAATACCTTTCACGATTCCACTTTCGATAAATCATGTACTCCCCGAATAACTGTCGATAGCCCGATAAATCATGTACTCCCTGAATAAATGTCGATAGGCCGATAAATCATGTACTCCCCGAATAACTGTCGATAGCCCGATAAATCATGTACTCCCTGAATAACTGTCGATAGGCCGATAAATCATGTACTCCCCGAATAACTGTCGATAGGCCGATAAATCATGTACTCCCTGAATAACTGTCGATAGGCCGATAAATCATGTACTCCGTGAATAACTGTCGATAGGCCGATAAATCAGCCCTTCACCCGTGATGACATTGTCCATCAGTATCAACATAGATTTGTGGGTTTAATTTATTGGACTAAACTGTCGACTTCTGGAGTCATGTGACGAAGTTGCGAAAACAAGGGACATGGTATTAGCATTTCACAATAAATTTGAATTTTGTCTTTTCTTACTGTCTCTACTTGGCACTATTGGTCCTCAGTACGAAACATTCACGGTTAAAATACTAAATTACGATTCAAAATCTCATACTGGAAACCATATTCTTATTTTCAAACATAATAAGCAGAAGCTCCACCTCAGGTTCAAGAGAATGATATACGATTTCGAATTTATTCTTCAGATACAATGAGTAAAGTTCACCAAATTCCAGGTTTTATCGTTATATCTTTTTTAATCGTAGTAAATCGTAGTAAAAATGGCTGGCTGCCATTTTATTTTTTTAAAGAACAAAACAACTTTGTCATAACAAGGAAAAGTCCAGGATACCATATGATAGGATGCACCATACCAGAATCATGCCGGAACCTAGTTTACTGAGATTTGCATGTAAATAATCCACTCAAAGCCCCACTAATCTGTTTCTCTGTTGTCATAGCTTGCTGAAAAAGAAGAGTAAGAAGAAATTAATGAATACCAAATATTGAAAGCGATCTTTACAATTTTAATCCCAACCTAATGGTTGAAAAAACGAAGTTCTCTTCAGATGAATGAATACAATATTTAGCTGTCAATTTCCAAGTGGCGCGATACAAATAGACTATAATAAACACTTCGAGATGCCAAATTCATATTTGGGTCTAAATATTAATTCGTCTTTTATGAATGTTCCTAAAGACCAATGCAAATACAGGTGCCTTGATGAAAGAAATGTGTCTTCTACAATAAAACAGTTTTCCGGAACAATATTTCATTTAAAAGATATTAAAATTTTAACGGTTTTGATGTTTAACTGTCCGGATTAAAAACCCATCATGCTGAGTCTTCCAAGTTTAATCTTATGTCACTGAGCGCTCTGATGCGTTTGTTGCATGTACATCGAAGGCCGGGTTTAAATCATTAGCAGTAACAACTAATAACCTTCTCTCTGATTGGTCCATTTGCCTATCTACGGTTTCAGTTTCCTTAACAACAAGAACAGCAATTTATATGCAAATTGCAGTTTTTCTTTGAATAATTAATGTAATGAATAATTATATTAATTTGAATAAATGCAGAAAATGTAATGAAGATTGAAAAAGGAGTGTGGAGGTTATGAACTGTGCTATGCATATCATGTATATAACATTAGGTGTCAGAACTTCAGTCCTAAAGCTTCAACAAGTTTTCTGTCTGTCTCCAATGGAGCAATAAATGATAATATCAGACAAGCGCTCCATGGTATTTACAATTACTTGTATAGTAAATCACTACTAATAGGTGGTCTGAGTTTGCGAGTCATCAATTCAAAAAGGAAGAAACCAAATATTAAAAATTGTTTGACCTACTCCATCATGGACGCATCTTTTTTGCGGCTTATTTCGTCTGGATTTATTGGTTACTGCATTTGTATTGGAAATATGTACTTGGTTTTTTTTCTCGGACTAATATTGATCTCCCGAGGGTTGTGCAGTATTACTTAGAAAAAAGCAACGTTGTTCATATTTTCCCACACATATGCAGTAACCCGACTTGCACAATGATGACCCATGCGGCAGGCAATACCAAATTATAAATCAGTAAAACAAAATCATTTACTTTGATATTGTTAAACAGAATAACGTCTGAAGTTTCGTATTGCATGTAGATCAGTACGACATTTCTTTTCCGGCGTTACTGACAATCTGTAAAAATAAATAAATAAACGACACAAAATTGCAACATTAATTAACAGAAATAGGACAAATCAGCCGCACAAATCAGAGAGACAAGCCAATATCAGGCACAAGGATTACCCACAAAATTATACTCACTATAAACTGCCACACTGCAGACATCGTAGCAATATGACTGAAACTGTTTTCAAGCTACGTTAAAAATCCATCTCACACGTCACACATCACACACACTACCGCATATATTCCGAAATTGTGACAGCAAAGGTCTTATAATTAAACAATACAAACTAGATTGTTTCTGTACTTTTTCCAATATATATATATATATATATATATATATATATATATATATATATATATATATATATATATATATATATATATATATATATATATAGTGGATGCATTGTTTCTTCAAAGCACTAGTAGTAAATTTTACCTGGCAAACACTACCAGCACAAGACGCCAATGCACCGTATGAGTTGAAAATCAAATTAATTTCTCAAGACAACTTTTTCTTATACAAATAATTGATACCAAACTCTTCTCATTTCTAAAGGATGGATCTATGGTTTGGGTTTGTTATAAGGCTAATGAATTAGAAGTTATGCATACTTTTTTTATATCACCATGTTTTTGGAATCATTAAACAAACATCAAACTTACGCATACATCATAAACTAGTGGGAATGACTTGGTGCAAATCAGGTATAATCTTGGGACTGGTGAAGACGGAAGACAATCAGCATGGCCAAGCAACTGGTTACTAAGCTTGGATATTTTGCTAAAATTTGAAACTTGTAATTTATTTTTAATGACACAATCTTATTTTTGTTTACATCTTATTTGTTTTGACAACTATTCTTTTAGTCATCATATCCTATTTCACAAGTACATAACTTCACCATAAAATTTGGCGATACCATTTCACTATTAATAATAGACACATATTCGTTATACATTAATATTTATCATATCAAAGACTTATAACAATGGTATTAACAGGTGCCTCGCTAGGCGCTCAGCATTAAGTGGTTAGTGTTAGGACTGGTTGGCCTATTTTCAGGATAATGTGACTGGGTGGAACATCATGCTACATGTCTGCAGCATGATGCCCCAGTGCTAGACATCACTATAAACTGCCACTCTGCAGACTTCGTAGCGATATGACTGAAAAATTGTTAAAGCTACGTTAAAAATTCAAATCACACACACACACACACACACACACACATTAATATTTAAACGGATAACGTTTAGCATACATAAAAGGTTTTTGATTATTCGAAGATGAAGTAAGCTTTAAAAATGAAAAGATGAAGAAAGACACGCAAAAGTATTAATACGTGTTATCAAGATAAATTTGATATATTAAAAGCCTTTTATTTCATCAAGGTATCAATTAACAGGAAATTACTTTCTTGAGATAGTATCAACACTTATTATATCATACTACAATAAATACCACTGCTTATCTATGAACAATGGATGGCCATGGGAACTGTAGCAACTAGAGATGCATCACCATGCTATCCTTCACCGGCAAGGTCTTCAGCAGAATATTACTCAAGAGGATCACGGTCGCATCTGATTTTCTCACCAGAAAGGAACAAGCCGGTTTCAAGAATGGGAAGACCTGCATTTATAATATTTTCACACTTCGACAGATAGTAGAGCAGACATGCTGAATGGCACAGTACCGTCTACAACTCTACATCAACTTTGTAGACTTTGAACAGGCTTTCGACAGCTTTCACCATGAAAATAATTAGGTTCTGAGGTACCACATTGAAAGTTGTAAACATCTTCAAACTTCTGTACCAAAGCTTCCAGTATAAATTCATATGCGACAAAGATATCACATCCTGTTTCATCAACACAACCATGAAACATTGCTGTATCCTTGCACCTTTCCTCTTCACTCTTGCCATTGACTGGCTGACCTAATAAAGCTGTGTACAGCAAAAGAGGAGTGAAGTGGAGTGTCACTTCATCCATGGAAGAGCTCCTCTATGCCGATGATTATAAATTTGTTTTTAGTCGGAATATAGATATGCAAGAAAAAACAGATACATTTTGAGAAAGAGCAAGAAAGATAGGACTGAACGCGAAGAACAAGTAAACCACATAATTAAAGAAGAACCATAAAACCAATGATCCTTTCACTGTGAATAACTAACCAACAGAGGACGTAGAGGAATTCATATAACTTTGAAACAAAGTGTCCTCATATGGATACTCGGAGAGAGAAGCAGCAACCAGAAATAACAAAGAATATTAAATCTTCGGTATTCTGAAATACATATTGAAATCCAGACAACTCAGACTCAATATCAAGCGGAGGATTTACCGAAGCAATGTTATCGGAGTATTAATGTGCGTCTCTAAATGCTGGAAGCGAACATCAAAATTTATACAACAGCTTGAAATCTTCTAAACCAAGTGTCCGAGGAAGATTCTTGAAACCTTCTGGTCCAACAGGATAATAACTGAACACTTCATCAAAGGAAAGAATCAACATCTCTTGCCCAGATTGTGAAGGTAAAATATGGCAGTGACTTGGAAATGAATGACAAATGTCACTGGACGTAGAACATTCCTCCATTTGATCCCACAACAGGCAGACAAAAGAGAAGTCGTTTTATGGTGGTTTAAAGGAGATTATAGAGAATGTGATGAAAGAATGCGACCTGACATGGAACACTATCGCACGTAGGGCTGCAGACTGTCAATGACACTCTCTTCGAAGCCTTATGTGCCACCTACCAACAGGAAGAGCGATTGAGTGTCTAAGATTGATGACAACAGAACCTTTGTGTACGAAATTTTAAAAAAATTGCCATATGGTTATATTAAATGTCGTTCTTTTATTGTAATGTGTTTATACGTTTGGTTTGTTTAAATTTGTCTACAAATTCGTTTTGCATTTCATATGGTAGTAAATGATTTTTGTCAAAAAATACATTAAGTAGCTTCTTTGTTTATATAGTAAATAAATAACAAGAACTTGATATTTTCACGAAAGTCACGGACGATTGTAATATTTTCTACACATGTGGTTCAACTGTTAATTCATGATGTCGACTAGTAAATGATAACTCGGATATATTATAAACTTTCTTCTTTTGCATACTCATCCTAAGCACAATCATCTGTCTATTAAAAAGAATGTATTTATCAAACGATTGCTGCATTATTTACGTTAATATATGCTTACAATAATAATTTTGTATATGTAACAAAGTGCAATAGCACCAAATGACTTCATAAATTATATGAAAACGTCATGCAAAGGAACAGCGTAACGACTGAGGCATCCTAAGTATTTCAATCATTTCATCACAATATTCTGTAGTTTGGTTTTTTAAAAGACCAATCATTTTTCATAAGATAAAGAAAACTCTTAAATTTGTACTCATTTTGGAAATGAAATTTATGATACTTTGCTTGCAAAAGATAGAAATTATTCGAGGATTTTCATAATGTTCGATTGAAATGAGCACTCGTGTGAGAATATCTATATATGTGGATATGCGGACACTATTGCTGACGACAGTAGTACGATATGTCTCATCTACCTAGTGCAGGCGATACAGTAAATAAATATTCTGTCCCAATAATGAATAGTGGAAAGAATTGTGCCTCATTTGGTTGCATGTCAGGCCAATTTAGTCTTTGGTCACTATGATTATCAAGTATGTCGTTAAAAAAAAACGTGAGCTGTGTAACTTATACAGCGTTTGTTTTATCGCATTACTTATGAGATGATATTTCACAAAAGATGATCTACCAAAATTCGTGGATTCTAGGTAGTATATGAATTTATTAGTTATTACCCCTTTCCAGGTCCAGATGGTGAAGATGACATTAGGGACAACATCGACGATGAATTTGTAGGGAGGAAGGAGTATATACGTGCCGTCAAAGCTTCCGGTGTTGGTTTTCCTTATAGCTGCATTTTGAAACACCTCACCACAACCCACCTGTCCCTCAAAAACCGTAACATCGGGCTAGAAGCAACACGTCCGTTGTGTCATGCTTTGAAGGTACTGAACACATGATTTTCCTTCTTTTATTTCAAGAAATATGTTGCAGAATTTAAAGGTTTTCCTTCAACTTAGTACTGAGTATCTTTTTGAGAAAAGTGAGAATCAAGTCAAGAAAAGTAAGTACCGATTCAAGATAAACGAGTATTGAGTTGAGAAATGCGATTATCGAATCAAGAAATGGATATCGCGTCAATAAAAGTGAAAATCGAGTAGAAAACGGTCAGTATTGCGTCACTTAAACAGTATAAAGTTAAAAAAAGTGAGTGTCTAGTAGATAATGGACAAAATCGAATGAAGAAAACGAGGCATGGAGCTGAGGAGTTCAAAATAGTTTATATCGAGTACAGAAAGTGAGTAAAGTATAAAAGGAAGCAATATCGTGTAAAGTAAGGCAAGTATCGAGTTGAAAAGTGAGTATCCATTACAAAAAGTGAGTCTCTCGTAGAGAAAACAAGCAAACAAACGAGAATGCCACCCATAATAAATGAATAGACATATTTATACAATAGAGCTTTCTTTTACATAATAATCAAATATATATGTGATACTATACTAAATAAAATTATATAAATGTCCTGTGGATAGCACAACCTATGCAACATCCTCTAACAAGAAAACCCATCTTAACATTCTGTTTGTTTTCTTCAATTTGTTAATGTTGCCAAGACAACATTGAAGCCAAACATTCATTTCTCGATTGTGGAATATTTTCTCTGTCGCTTCTTTAACTTGTAGAAATAGCAAACTGGATGCTCCACAATATTTCGTCTTCTTGCAATAATACTCTACAAACCCCTACACCACTTGCATCAACAAGTATTTTAAATGATTAGCTGAAACATGGAGCTGAAAGAACTGGTGGACACTTAAGTATGACCTTTCAAGTTATCAAAAGCCTCCTGACATTTATCAGACGAATGCAGCTAGGTTTTCGTAATCAGCAAATGTTCAGAGGGTAGGCAATTAAGGAAACATTGGAGCAAAATTTCCGATAATATCCAGCCATACCCAAAAATTTCATCAGTTGCTTTATACTGATTGGCAAAAGGAGTTTGGACATAGCCTTGACAATTATTTCTATAGGTTTAACTTGACCGTGTCCAACAATATATTCTAAAAATATAACACAAGCACGGCAAAATTCGCTTTTACCTAAATTAATTGTCACATTTGCATTACTGAGCAGACCAAAGAATTTCCGAATTGTGTCCAAGTGATCTTTTCAGGTGTTTTTGTGGATGATGACGTCATCGATGTAAGCGTGACAATTAACTAAATCAGATGTAATCATGTTTCATAAACGCTGGAAATTTGAAGGAGAAACCTGCATACCAAATGGCATCATGTTATACTAAAAAAGTCCATTAGGAGTTTCAAAAGTCGAAAATTCCTTTGCTTTTTCCCTGATTGGACTTTGCCAGAATCCTTTCAAAAGTTCAAAAGATATTTTGCATTTCTTATTATGTCAATGCTGTTATCGAATTTTTGGCCTTGGAAATTAATTTGTTATGGCGACACTATTGACTTTTCTTTAGTAAGTAAACATGAGGAAAGTATGATGTGGTTTCGACACAAGAATACATAGTGAAATGTGGCTAATTTTATCTGGTTCTCTGAAATCATTCTCCGGCAAATACATATACAATTTCAACATAGCGGTAGGTTTTAGTTTTTCGTGTTCGAAAATCTGGAAATAAGTGCTTTAACTGACATAATATCTGGTTTAGTTCAGTCTACTCTTATAGATGAACATGAGAACGTTTCTCTTTCAGATTGTTCAACATTTATAAATTTGGAAGATTATTTAAACCAGAGTCACTACAGTCTAATTTCATGCAATCATTTAAATTTCTTAGTATGTTGGACAGTTATAAATAAAGTGATTGAATGATTAACACGGCTATATTTATCAACATACTCCTTTAACATATTTATATGGCAATTTTGTTTCTGTTTTCGCCTGTCATAAGTGTCAATGTTATAATTTAAGTCACTTAAGTTCTTTACAACTTTAAATTAACTATAATACTTATCCTGAAGAGGAATTTTTTGAAGAATGTGCAAGAGAGCTAGAACTCTATTACCAGGCTTAAAAGTTCTTTTCTGTGTATTTGTGTCATACATTATTTTCATTTTTGAATGAATAGAGTGAAGATTTGTTCCTGGTACTTCACAAGCTTTGTCAACTTATATTGGAAATCAGAGACAGTCAAGAAAATTAATCTCTGAATCATCGGTAAAATAATTTTCTCTTTTTAATCGATCCATTGTTCCACTGTCAGTATGTCCAAAAGTTAGTTATAACCCAATGATTCTTGTACATATTCTTTAACAGCAAACAACAGTAAATGCATAATCTCGTCCTTATCTTTTCCTGTATCAAATCAATATTATCGAATCATATTCTTTAAAGTTCGATGAAATCTTTTTGATGCCCCTTGATTTTCAGGTTGATAGGCAAAAGATTTAAACTGTTGGATGCATAATGCATGCAAATTTGTTGGAAAATTCCAGACAAACGTTTTACTCAGATTAGACAGATTCGAGAAGGCCATATTGTGTAAAAATACTGTATCAAAGCTCTTACTATGGTTTGCCTAGGTCAATCTTATTAACGCACAAAGTATGGTCAACAAGTAGTGGGTGCCTGATTTATCTTAGGTAAAGATCCGACGCAGTCTACCATTATTCTGCTAAATCGTTTGTCCATTGCATGAATAGGTTGCATATGAACCTAAGATCTCTTCTAATTGGGGTTTCCTACCATTTGACAAGAATGACAATATCAACAGTATTCAGAAACATCGCATATATTTTTCGGCCAATTTGCACGATTTAAGATCTTGTGATAAGTCTCACTGATGTCCAAAAATGACCAGCAATATATAAAGAGAAGGAGTAGCTAAGAGGATCACTGTTTTCAGTATTCCTTGTTTGATCGATACCTGGAACAAAAGCGATATTATCAAAAGCCTGACCAATCAATGTGTCAGTCACAGGAATAATTTCCTCATCAACATCATTCTCAAAAGCTCTTTGCCATAGCTCTAATAACTGCAGGATATAAATAAGGGATTTAATTTTCAATAGGATAAAGTATTTGATCCAAACATGGCTTTTCAGTTATGTGTTGTATATGTAATTAATTTGTATTGTTGTTAGTTATTTTTCTCTATGATTATATGATATGTACAATTTTAATTTGGACTTGCCCTTGTCCAAAATCAAGTTCATTTTGTACCTGGCCAGTAACCTTTAAGTTTGTAAACTTATTAAATATAGATAATATTGTTCCTATGAGCGTGGGTTAAATTTAAAGATCATTATCGATATAGGTAAACATACTTTTTTGGGTCTGGGTATATGACATTGGTATTCCTCATGGAATAAACTGCTGGTCCTAATGTTTAACGTATTCTTTATTATAATCTTAGTAACAGCTGTTATCTGTTTACAACTTAGAATTTTCTTGAAATGAACGTTGGACATATATCCTGGCTAAGTCATATTGATGTTCTCAGAATTTTATTGGATCAGTTTATTTGATCAAGTTATTATTGTTTTGAAACACAACGTGCTCATCTATAATATTCTTAGACTGGAGCATTAATTTAAATTAATGTGAATTCGGACAAGGACATCTTGGATTATATTATTGTGATTCATCAAGAGACTGTTGGCACATCTACATATCACAGACTACTAAAGGCACATCAACACATTCTGTGTTGGATCTTATTTAGAACATCAGTGGAATTAGTTAAAACGTTATTTATTACGAATGGTCATATAAGATTTTTGACTATTTTTGGATGTAATTCACGATACTGTAAGTTCGTTTTAAATTTTCACTTTGTATTGTATGGAAATAAATTACTTTTTGTTCAATGATTAAAACTTGTTGGATTTGGCTCTATTCTACAACTTAATTTAAGACCATAGATAATAATATGGATTTACCACAACCTTATCTCCAGACAAGTCATTGCCTAGTAAACAATGACTATCTTCGATGGGTAAAGAAGTCGCTGTTCTGACTGTCACCGGTTCAGAGACTATGTTGCTAAGAAATGTAAACAATGTAGAAGATTATTGTCAAAGCATCACTGTAATCAATGAATAAGAACAAGTTCACTAAAAGAAGACTTATCAGATTAAGGAAAATTACCTGATAATAATAGACTCTGAGTAGTCCCTGCGTCGCTAAATATTTTAATAGGGACAGGCTTTGCCGAACAACTAATACGTGATTCAGAACCTTTCGACAGGAATGGTTCATAATTTTCCATAATAGAATCAGACGGGGGATGGGGTTATTTGACCCAACAAAAGTAATACTATCAAAACATGACCATGACTATGACCTCTTAAAATAAGAGTATTTGGAATAGCTCTGTATTTATTCTAATGCTTAATTTTGAATCTGTAGCAATAAAAAAAAACACACTTTCGTCTTAAAATTGGTGCAGATAAGACCAGATAAGGATTTCTGATCAGTCGTATCAGAAGTTTGATTCCCAAGATTTTGCCATGTTGAGATTTGGATGTGCTTGTATGTGACTAAGATGTTTTTTCGTTTGCCAAAATTCTGCTGAGTGGAAGACGTATTGAAAAATGAAACTTTGTGAGTCTAGGAATTGTCATTATCTGTCCAAGCAGCATTTTCGTTTGCTCATCTAGATAGGCACTGCTATTACTATGGATGGAGTTCTTGAACTCTTCAGTTAATATCAGTTGTTTAAGGTTATCATAAACTTTATCAACATTTTAGGCTGAGCACCACCTATCAAATAGTAGTTCATATTTCAGTTCGAGTTATACATAGGTCTGTCCATTTTCTTTTGTACAATTCTAAAACCTTTGTCAATATACATCAAGTACCAACTCATAACCCTTCAATATATATTCCTTAACCACACCATAATCAGCGCTCTTTTATATTGACAGTGAAATGTAAATATCACGAGTTCTGCCAGTAAATGCACTTTGTAATAACAAAATCTAGTGCTTTCTTGGCCATTTAAAATTTTCAAAAAGTTTCCTAGTGTGAGGAAAATAGCTATCGACTTCTTTTTCCTAAATGGGAAATAACATGATTTTTCGAATAATAGGAAAACCTGAAATTGTGTGAAGGTGTAAATTTCGGGTACTTGCCAGTTCTATTTTCTTTTAATTCGAAGTTGCATTTCTCTTTTTTCATTCTCTCTTTGTATTTGCAGATGCCTCGTTTATCTCTGCGTTTGCTTTTGCTGAAGTTGTTTTTCTCTTTCCTCTTTCTGAAGTTTGGATTTCCACCATTTCTTTTTTAACAGGAAGTTTTTGATTACTCTATATACAACTATTTTTTTTTTATTTCGGTTCTTTTATCTACTTACTAATCAAACCCAAAATACTTTTATAAAAGATTATTTTCCATGTCATATTGGACCCAAATATTATTTATTTCGTGCATCGTTAAAGAATCTGTGCTTCAGAAAGATCATATTGCCTGGCAAGCTGAATCAGTTTGTCCTTTTTCAAACCCTTCTTGAATAGGATTTAAGATAAAGTTCTCCACTCTAGATGTTATTGTGAAAGATTGTTGGTTTTACTAAAGAATTTTTCTTCAAATATGTGAAATCAACATATTAAGGACTTCAAAAATTCCGAAACCAGTCGAATTTCTGAAATATTGTAAGGAAATTAGTAACGCTGATGACTGCCCCTGAACTCTTACAATCGAAGATGTTTCCATATGTTTGCTTTAGGCCCTAAAACGTGACCTGAGTTCGCATTAAATTGGCCTCTGCTAATTCACTCGTTTATGTCTTTTGGTGTAAATCCTGGTAAACCCGTGCCATGGTATTGATAGAAAGGCGCAAGCCAGATTATTGCATAAAGAGCATCTCTAAGTGGGCATACAGACGCAAAGTGGCCTCTGTATTAGTTACAAGCACCTCGTCGATAATATGGTCAAACATTCAAAGCTCTAGAGGGTGTGCGTCACACCCACTAGAGCCCTGCATGTGTGATTATATTATCGACTCTTGCGCTCATACCATCTGTATATGCCAATGTGGCCACAGTTTGTTGAGGTTCAGAATATCTCTCACGCGCATTCGCATGAATTCGCATCTTTTGGTCGACCTTTTAATGAGCATTGGATTCAGACTTATAGCATGTGTTGGCCACATATTTTGGTGCATCAAAGAACTTAGAAGCCAACCAGAAAACATCTTTATCAATTGAACGAGTTTAATTTCTGCTCTGCTAATGGGTAATTGATTTCCTTATTAAATCGCTCTTGTTCGTTTCTATCGAATTGACAAAGAAGTGTCATTTCCTATTGTACTGCGTATTTGAGATGCAATTTGAATCCTTAACTATATTGTTTTTTTCTAGCAGTTCTGGTATTACTGGTACCTTGATTATGGGTAGTTTTCTTTCCTTAAGAGAATTAACATCCGAAACACAAGCCAGTCTGACAACCTACTGTAAAATTTAATATTGGTGAAACTGTTAACTCGTGTATTACAAGAAAATTGCATAATTTGTCTTTCTTCTGTACGTTGTTACACACTTACTGTCATCGCATAACTCTTTCCAGAAACACACGGTTTTTCAAAAGATCATCATTTTATTATTTTCAGTATATGTATATCTCTACATTTCTTCAAGCTGAGGCTCCACTGTGAAAAGAAAAGAGATCTTATTTTGGTTCATTCTGGATTTAGTTACTGATGCCTAAAGTTGCTTTTAATTGAGTGCAATTGACTGGTTGTCATTAATAATATCTGGCAGTGAGTTAAGGTGAAACTTTAAACCTGCTTGCTCCCGTCAATCGGTACTAGTTGGGTGAAAGTAGAAGCCTCCAGTACCTTACGTCACTTGATCAGCCAGCAGGTATTATGTTTTCCATTCCTTGCTTGGAGTGGATAGATAGCTAAGCGTTCTATATATTGAACCAATTAACAGGCAAATTTAACAGCTCAGTCTTAAGGGACGAGAACACATTTGATGCAGGGCAGTTATATCCAGGAATTAAATAAAATAAAGTAAAACAATGACGTCATGTGAACACTAAATTAAATCAAATATTTTTTTCATAAACCTTGTTGTAACCTCGCCCTCTTAGTAAGAGGAGTGGTCAATTAGATTTGGCTGGGGTTATCTAGAGGAAGACCTCCTTCGATGTTATAGCCCGGTGGGAGTGAAAAGAGAACCGAGCAAGAATATTGGGAAGAAATAAAGCAACACGAATCCCCTTAGACACCAAAAATAAGAAATTTAATCAAAGCAAAATGAATGGCGACAATTACAATTCAATCTAAATTATGTCAACATAATTTAATAGCAGTGTCCAATTTGGTTTTATTTCATCATAATAACGAGTGGTGAAAAGAACGCAATGTTCACGACAGATATTTGCATCACTTTCCCCCTTTGACCGTATATCAGCGTCTTCCTATTTGATTGACTACCTTTTGTATATGCTTCGTCCCTTCGTAGACTTCCTGGTCCTTTATTCTGACTTCGTCCTTCTTTTTCTTTCTCGGACATCTATCTTCAGACTGTCCCGTCTCTCTCCCTGAGAGCTGTTCCTTAAAAGACAAAATTACCCCTAAATCTATGTATGTACCATTTTCTACAGTACATAAATTCCCTCACCTACGTTACTCAGAAGCATAAATAACTATCCGAACACTGGATAAATTCTGACTTAATACGGTAGTTCATTACCCTCGCTTCACTGCGACAGGTTATAAATTACCACGTGAGCGGTCTGTTGAAAATTACCGTATTCCTTTACCTATGCTATACATGTTCGATTACTACTGCATAAAATTCACAAATTATAACTCACATTAATCTCTAACCTAAGAAATTATTTAAACATTACACAATCAAATATAAATAGGTAATTATCGTTAACTCACGATAATCAGTATCGTCCTAACAGACAAAGGAAATTATTTCATATAACCCTATGAAATCCTACACATATGAAAATTTTGATCGCATGCAATCAATTCTACCAATGAACTAATAACTGTAAAATTAAAAGGTAAATTGCTTAACAACTCTTGCATCAATACATTTCCATGAAATTGAATAAAATAAATTGCATAAGAACTCTTGCATCAACGCTTTTCCATGAAATTGAATAAAATAAATTGCATAACAACTTTAGCATCAACACTTTTCCATGAAATTGAATAAACGATACATAATATGGAACCTAGTCATATCAAACACATTTGCATACAAAACAATAAAAAAAATAGAATATTACGTGAAATTAAAATTGCGTACCTTAATGTTGTTCTCTTTCAAAACTAGTGCGTCCTAGCACTAAACCCTGTCTTTTCTTACAAGACAGCTACCTGGTCCCTTTCTTGTTTAACGAGGAAAGCACTATTCTCTTTAGGCTTCCCTCTAAGTCAAACTTCTCCTCTCAGGAATTTTAAGACTAAAGAATTTCGACTAAGGTCGTCACTTTAAATTCACATTACTTCTAAAGTGTACGCCTTAATTTATTCTGGACAATCGTAGGCAGCGGTTCCTAAATTATCCCAAGATAATCATTTCTTCCGTCAGATTTCAGACAGCATATAATCTGTGAAGTACAGGGCATATAGATTTCCCTTTGAAAATGATAATTTAGCACGGGGTCCTATCAAGCCGTTATGGTTGGTAGCTCAAATGTTTACATTCTCAGGACAGTATAACAACGCCCCTGGTCAAATCTCACTCACTCGTAAAATTTAGCCTTTCAAGTTTTAACACTGACACGGGAAAGAAAATCGAAGTGACCCTTCACAAAGACTTTTCTGGCTTAAATGCGATAAAATTTGAATGCTCAATGCATTCAACTTTGAAGTTCAATACAATTTAAAATTCGACACTTCACACCCGTGCAGAATAACATGATATAACAATGGCAAAAAGCTCTCAAAATAATAACTTTTGTTTCTTTTCTGTCACTGATTCAGAATAATCTACGTGTAGAGATGCTGGATTTACAAGGGAACAATCTTGGTGATAAGGGTGCCAGTCTGGTGATGGAAATGCTTCTAGAGAACGTCACTATTTGTCACCTGGTTAGTAAATTCGAAAAGTTACGTTTATTATTATTATTATTATTACATTTGAAATTTCCTCTTGTCAAATTTTTATATAAAATACACTCACATAGCTGTCATTCTTCAACTCTGTGGTCTATTTTCCATGTTTAACTTACGGCCAGATGATCTACTGTTATGGCCCTCTGTGTTGCAGCACTTGTCACTCAACCATTGTGTGTTATCACTTTTGATGCCATATTTCTAATCAGATTTAGATCAAACTTTGAATATGGACTTATATCGACAAGATCTCAGTCGACTCAATAATGAGCGAAATTCCAAGTATATCAATGAAGTGAATTTGCATCCGATTGGCAAAACCAATCCGAATGGTATATTTCTAATTTAATTTTGATGTAATATTTGCTGACATCGTTAAGATTTTACACGAGTTTGATAATGAGCAAAATCTACGCATAATAATGAGACGATCATGCATCTAAATGACTCAGCTTATTTCCGCTCTGGAAGCCATACTTCTGATCCTGGTAAATAGGCTTCAATCATCAAACTCTCTGATGAATACATTCCTGAACGAGATCCACGTATAATAATGGGTGATCCTCAGTCCGATTGGTCAACACTATCTGGCTCTATTTAGGAAAATAATGTTATCAATCTTGTTAAATCGTAGTATATTATCAAGATCTCCGATGAGTCTTGTATGAAACTTGATTACGAATATATGAGAGATAACCTACTATTTTTGTTCATATTGCATATGACAGTGTTACGGAATCAGAGATGAGAGAGAGAAAAAACATTCATACAGTGTTCTGAGAGGAAAGTAGAAATAAAGAATAAGAGGATTGAGTAAACAACTGATGTACTAAGTAGGATCCACAATAACTAGAGATCAGCACTATGTTAACTTTGATCATTTGTCAGTAAACATTTGAATTTAATTGTGGAGAAAAAAAATTGTATATTTTTTGTATTGCTTTAGTAAGACTTTTCTTTTTGTAAAACCATTAAAATGTTAATATTTTTTAACAAAACTGCAAAAATATAGGAGCGAGCCGTAAACATCAAATTGTTGGTTAACATTGTATTACAGTCCAAAGCAGAAATTAAAATTTTAATAAAAAATTTCGAGATGCTTTATCAAATTTATATTTCATAAACGACTAAAATAGGCAAAATCAGTACGATGTAAAAGTTGGGAGATATGTTACATAGCCTTGTGTTCTTACAATAATATATAAGTTAAAGGGTCAACTGCAAAGCTAAATAATTAATGGATGAACTATACCAGGATTCCTAGGGTCTCTTACCTTTTACATATTTTATTTATTCATTTTGTTATTAGACTCAAAATACGTAAGCTTTATAGGACTCCTTTAAACTATAACCAATGACGCAAAAGAATTCTCAGTTTTGATTTCATTCCATCATTCCAGCATTAATGTTTTATAACAGAATTATCTGATCTGCTGCTAAATAGTGATCTCTCTCTCTCTCTCTCTCTCTCTCTCTCTCTCTCTATATATATATATATATATATATATATATATATATATATATATATATATATATTACCCCTTCGTATGCTAATATTTTAATGAGAAAACCGGAGGGTCAACTTTTAGCATGGGTTGACCTTACACCGTACCAGTGGGTACGCTTTATCCATAGTAATAAAGTGGCAACATGGAAGAGAAAGTCTGGATTATTTCATATCAAAGGAAAACAAACTTCCATCCCACAATAAAATTCACGGTAGAAGTCTCCAACTCTAACCACGTATTCCCGGACACAACAACCAGACTGGTTGAAAACAAACTGCATACAGACATCTACTCCAAACCAACTGACAAACACCAGTATCTCCTCCCAAGCAGCTGTCATCCAAAACACTGCATTAGGAACATCACATATAGCCAGGCACCGAGGATCCGCGGAATTTGTTCCGACGATGATGAAACATTCCTAAAAAGGGCTGAAGATTTATCTAAACATTTAATTTACCGAGGCTACGACAAAGACCTGATTACTGATGCAACCCAAAGGACTAAACAAGCAAACCGCGATGACCTATTAAAATACGGAAAGAAGGAAAATACTGATAGGATACCAGTTATACTGACCTACATTCCAGACAACCCCAAAGAAAGTAAAATCATCGGGAAACATTGACCCATCGTGGAATCGTCGGACGCACTATAGTTAATCCTCCCTAACAAACCTGTAGTCGCCTACCTGAGACCAAAAATCCTCAAGGATAGCCTAGTTAGGGCGAAGCTAACGTCAATCACTAATCAAGACCACCCTAGTAAATCTGGTCCCTGTGGCGATAAAAGGTGCAAAACCTGTCAAGATATGATAGAGACCAGGACATTTTCTAGCACAGTGACTAGAGAAAAATTAAACATACATGGTCCAAACAAAATGTCAAAACAGAGAATTTCATTTATCTCATCACATGTAAGATCTGTCGCCTTCGGTTTGTCGGATAAACTGAGAAGCTACACAAAAGGATCAACCTTCATAGATCTGATTGGATGACAAAGAAGCTGTACAAAAGCCCGGTCGCAGAACACTTCTCCTCCCCTGGCCACGCTTTCAGTGATGTAACACTTATTGCAATTGCTCACAACCCCAACTGGAATCCCCAAACCAGGAAAGAAAATAAATCTTACTGGATACGCCGCCTTAGAACATTGAAACCAAGCGGTTTAAACCAAAAGACTAGAAAATGCGGTTACATACATTTACATAAAATACAGATGTCGTTATGGCTGATCAATTTCTAGGTCAATACAAATATTTTCCAGTATCGGCAACAAGCTGAAATAAACTAGTTGAAAAGTTAAAAGGTTGAATTCGTATACAAACATCCATGCAAAGTTTCGCAAACATAACCGTTTTTCTGTTTTATTTGTTTGTCTATTATATATATATATATATATATATATATATATATATATATATATATATATATATATATATATATATATATCTGCGTCTGTTTTATTTAACCTATATTTGTAACATCAATATATCTTTTAATTTTGAGAATTTAGCCAACAACAATTTCGGACATGTTGGCGCAAGAGAGATAGGGAACACACTACCGAGGTTAAAGCTTCTCATATATCTGAGCTTAGCAGGTAAACAGAACTTAGTTCCTTCTCTTTCTCCACCACCTCTACTACCACTACATATGCTTTAAGTAACGGCTACTTCTACTACCAATAGCGCTATTACTACTTATTTTACAACCACAAGCGCCATTGCTACTGATTCACTACTACTAGTGCTATTGCTACTGATTCTACTACTACTGGTGTTATTGCTAATGATTCTACTACTACTACTGGTGCTGTATTCCTCTGATTCTACTACTATTGGTGTTTTTGATACGGATTCTACTACTACTGGTGTTATTGCTACGGATTCTACTACTATTGGTGTTTTTGCTACGGATTCTACTACTACTGGTGTTGTCGTCCTCTGATTCTACTACTACTGGTGTTATTACTACTGATTATACTACTACTGTTGCTATTGTTACTGTTTTTATACCAACTGGTGTTATTGCTAGTGATTCTACTACTAGTGGCACTATTAGTACTGATTATGCTACTACTGGTACTATTGATAATAATTTTACTCTCGGATGCCAGAGGTCGTGGATTCGATCCCCGGCCGAGTCATATCATAGACTGATATAAATGGTACTAACAGCTGCCTCGCTTGGCGCTCAGCATTAATAGGTTAGTGTTATGACTGGTCGGTCTGGTGTCAGGAAAATGTGACTGGGTGGGACATCACGTTACATGTCTGCAGCATGATGCCCCATTGCTAGACATCACTATAAACTGACACACTGCAGACATCGTAGCGATATGACTGAAACATTGTTAAAGCTACGTTAAAATCCAAATCACACACATACACACACACAAACACACACACACACACATTTTGGTACCACTGGTGTTCTTGCTAGTGATTCTACTACTAGTAGTGTTAGTGCTACTGATTCTACTACTACTGGTGACATTGCTACTGATTCTACGACTGCTATTGCTATTACGAGTGATTATACTGGTACTGGTGCTATTGCTGCTAATTATATTACTACTGATGATATTGCTACTGATTATACTACTACTGGTGCTATTACTGCTAATTATACTACTACTGCTGCCATTGCTACTAATTCTACTACGACTACTAGTGTTATTGCTACTGATTCCACTACTACTAGTGCTATTGGTACTGATTCTACCACTAAAGGTGTTATTACTACTGATTCTGCTACTACGGGTGTTATTGCTACTGATTCTACTACTACTGTTGCTATTGCTGCTGATTCTACTACTACTGGTGTTATTGCTACTGATAATACTCCTACTAGTGGTATTGCTACTGATTCTACTACTACTGGTGTTATTACTATTGATTCGACTACTACTGGCACTATTACTACTGATTATTCTATCACCAGTGTTATTGCTAATGATTATACCACTACTGATGTTATTTTTACTGATTTTACTACCACTGGTGTTATTGCTAACGAGCCTACTACTACTGATGCTGTTGCTACCGATTCTACTACTACTGGTGTGAATATTACTGATTCTATTACTAATGATGATATTGCTAGTGATTCTACTACTACGGGTGATGTTTTTGCAGATTCTACTATTACTGGTGTTATTGCTACTGCTTCTACTACTACTGGTGTCATTGCTACTAATTCTACTACTACTGGTGTTATTGCTAACGATTCTACTACTACTGGCATTGTTGCTACGGAGTCAACTACTACTGATGCTATTGCTACTGATTCTACTACTACGGGTGTTATTGCTAGTGATTCTACTACTACTGGCACTATTAGTACTGATTATGCTACTACGGGTGTTTTTACTACTGATTCTACTACTACTGGTGTTATTGCTAATGATTCTACTACTACTGGTGTTGGGTATACTGATTCTACTATTACTGGTGTTATTGCTACTGAATCATCTACTACTGGTGTTATTGCTAATGATTCTACTACTACAAGTGTTGTTGCTACCGAGTCTACTACCACTGGTGTTATTGCTAATGATTATACTACTACTGGTGTTGTTGATACCGATTCTACTACTACTGGTGTAAATGCTACTGATTTTACTACTGCTTGTGTTATTGCTAATGATTCTACTACTACTGGTGTTATTTTTACTAATTCTACTACTACTGGTGTTATTGCTACTGATTCTACTACTACTGGTGTTATTGCTAATGATTCTACTACTACTGATGTTGTTGCTACCGACTATACTACTACTGGCGTAATTACTACTGATTCTACTACTACTGATGCTATTGCTAATGATTCTACTATTACTGGTGTTCTTTTTGCTGATTATAATACTACTGGTGTTATTGCTACTGATTCTACTACTACTGGTGTTGTTGCTACTGATTCTGATACTAGTGCTATTGGTACTGATTCTACTGCTACTAGTGCTATAGCTACTGATTCTACTACTACTGGTGTTATTGCTACTGATTCTACTACTGGTGTTATTGCTACTGATTCTACTGCATTTATAACATTCTCCATATGTTTAATTCTACTACTGCTTCTACTACTACTAAAACTACTGCTGTTGTTCCTGATCCTATTTCTGCTGCTGTTACTGCTACTGGTACGATCTCTACGGTGATGGTACACTTGCCGTGTATTTTAATCATTCAACACATTTAATGCATAATAAAATACCGTAAATGATAAAAATAAAATGCTGCCTAATCAACCGTTCTGACTGGTATCCTACCGCATTCTATGATTGATAATGCTGACAACGGCGATGATCATAAGAAATAATAATAACAATAATAATAATAATAATAATAATAATAATAATAATAATTATAATAATAACACAGTAATAATGATAATACTAATTCTTGAAGGTTTTCGAAATGCAAGGATTATAACATTTACTAATTTTATGGCCCAACGAGAACAAAGTAGTATGTGCGATTTGTAATAGACTAAAGGCTTTCATCATTCAGCAGTATGTTATACGGGTCGCGGAACCTGAGTAATTATATAAAAGATATATCACATTAAGTGGAACTCTGTTTTAACGTGTGCTAAGACCATGTCCATGAAACTGTATTTTTTCCCCCGTTATTTAAAGGTAACAAGTTTGGAGATTCTGGGATGGAAACTATGGCGCCAGGAATAGCAGTAAGTCATGAGATGTGCTCTGTTTGCAACTTGTAGATTTTGTAAATTTCGCTTTCTTTATTTTTTTACAGATGCATCCACCATACTTTTCTTTCTTTTAAACTTAGTTGCGTCGTATCAATGTGAAATTTAATGTATGTATGTATGTATGTATGTATGTATGTATGTATGTATGTATGTATGTATGTATGTAATGTATGTATGTATGTAAGTATGCATGCATGCATGTATGTATGTATGTATGTATGTATGTTTGTATGTATGTATGTATGTATGTATGTATGCATGAATATATGTATGTATGTATGTATGTACATGTGTGTGTGTGTGTGTGTGTGTGTGTGTGTAAACGATAAAAATGCTGCCATACATAATCAAGTCCCAACATTTTATGGGTTATCTTTTCCTCGTTCCCATTTTCAGTTGAACACATCCATAGAACGGTTGAATCTGAGTTCCAACGAATTTGAGGAGAGAGGCGGGAAGCTGCTTGGTGGTGCATTAGGTACATATTATAAAATTGCTATTAATCGATTTTTATGTAGTCCATTATTGATGGACCTCTAATGACTCATACTACTACCGAAATCTCAATCAGGGTGTAAAAACCAATCTACTTGTTGTCTGTCCCAGTTCATATAATTGAGGTATGCATGGACAAGTTCAAGTTTTACTGCGGATAGCAAATCTAAAAGTAATATTATAATCCAGTACTAATAAGAATGAATATAGAAAATTAAACAATATATTATAACCCTGTACGAATAAGAATGCATATAGTAAATTAAACAATATGATTCTAACCCTGTACGAATAAGAATGCATATAGCACATTAAAAAGTATTAGTATAACCCTGTACGAATATAAATGAATATAGCGTATTAAAGAGTATTAGTATAACCCTGTACGAATAAGAATGTGTATAGCAAATTAAACAATATGATTCTAACCCTGTGCGAATAAGAATGCATATAGCAAATTAAACATTAGTATAACCTTGTGCGAATAAGAATGCATAGAGCAAATTAAAAAGTATTTTAATAACCCTGTACTAATAAGAATGCATATAGCAAATTAAAAAGTTATATTATAACCCTGTAAGAATAAGAATGTATATAACAACTTAAGAAGTATTATTATAACCCTGTACGAATAAGAATGCATGTAGCAAATTAAACAATATTATTTTAACCCTGTACGAATAAGACTGCATATAGCAAATTAAACAGTATGATTATAACCCTGTACGGATAAGAATGCATAGAACAAATTAAAAAGTATTATAATAACCTGTACTAATAAGAATGGATTTATCAAATTAAAAAGTAGTATTATAATCTTGTAAGAATAAGAATGCATGTAGCAAATTAAACAATAGGATTATCACCCTGTACTAATAAAAATTTAAATTTATATGAGAAAATCTCCGATTTTAAGGTCTTATTTGGTACTGAATAGAAGGGGCATAGTCGAAATGTCACTTTGAAGCTTATGTTCTGTTCGTGTGTGCGCTATAACAGAATGAGATATACTGATGTATGTTGGTAATTGTATACTCTTCATGCATGTCGTTGTAGGATTAGTAAGAATAATAATGGAAATTTTTCTAAATTTTATTTCTTATATCGGTAATTCGGATAACTGTTCTTTGCCCAAATGTTTTCTTTTCTGTATTGATTATGAATGAATGATAATACATTTTTATTTCACAAAATCATGGAGATTAAAAACTGCTTAAGATAAATTCTCACAAATATATTAATTTTGTTATGAAGTCTATTTGTAAAATATAGTTTTCTTGCATTTTCACTCAAGAAATAATTATGAAGCTTTGGTTTATATTATTATTACTATTATTATTATTATTATTATTATTATTATTCCCCCATAGCGATGAACAAGAAATTGAGGCATCTGAACTTGAGCTGGAATCACTTAAGGGGTAAAGGAGGCGTGGCTGTGGTCCGTGCCCTGAAAGTATGATCATACACGTGCATACAAACACATCATTTCATTTTTAAACGGGGAAGGGCGGATATATAAGATACCTTGCTTTTTTAAGTCATCGTCGACCTGGCGCAGAAGTTATTGTTGTTTTTTTCCTTTCCTATAACAATACGTAATTATATATCACGTGATGGAATCCTATGAACCGTATGCGTAAGAAAATTATTTACTTATTCCTCAGCATATGTAGTTGCTCGCGTTATTTTATCCAAGTCAGATGGAACGATCTGGCTTACATTTTGGAACTCTGAAGATTACTTATGCATCTGTTGATTTATTACTTCACACAAAATACCATTTGGTCATCCAGGCTACCGCTTAAGTCCATCCAACAAAATGACATTTATGAACAAGTGTCCGAAAACGGCACATGATACGTACGTCTTGTAACCATTTTTTTTGCTGGTGACCTTGACCTTTGAACAAAGGACATGTCTATGATATGATGATGTTAAGACATGGGTAAAATCACTGACTTACGTAATCCGTTCTTGTGACCTTGACCTTGAAGGCATGGGATATGACGGATTACGCGAAAAACTTATGATACATGCTAGGCTAAAGTCTCACAAAAATATATTGCTTTAAAGGTTATACTACGAACGACAATATATAGCTGATTTAGCCGTTTTCTTGCCGAGACCTTGATCTTGTGGCAGAGGGCGTGGTTGCGATATATGATGCTCTAGTCATGACATTTAACTAGTTCAAGTTTCATCGCTATTTCTAAGTAATTCAAAAAGTTCTGCTCCAGACAAGGATACAAGTTAGAGTTACATTTCCCTTTGATGTGACATTCAATGCTCCTGATAAGGATAAAAGTCAATGTTACATTTCCCTTTGCTGTGACATTCAATGTTTCGAAAGGTTTTCTCCAAAGATACAAGTCAGAGTTACATTTCCCTTTGCTGTGACATTCACTGTTTCGAAAGGTTTTCTCCAGACAAGGATACAAGTCAAAGTTACATTTCCCTTTGCTGTGACATTCAATGTTTCGAAAGGTTTTCTCCTGATAAGGATACAACCACAAAACTAATCTGTCCTTGCCAAGACTTTGGTCTTGAGATAGGTGTTTTGTTATTGTAGGCTCCATATTGTCTGGTCATACATTATTAATGGTTCAAATTTCATTACAATATCTTCAGTAGCTCAAACGTTGTACTCCAGACTATGCCACAAGTCACATAAGTACATTTTCACGTGATTGGACCATGACCTTGAGGGAGGGGATATAGCTATGGCAAGCACAACTTACTATTCTTGACAAGGATTCAAGTACAGAATTACATTTTTCCATGTCGTGACCTGGACCTTACGAAATGGGCATGGTTATGGTACGCGACACATCGTCTAATTATGACATTTATTAGTTACATGTTAGACTAGCAGCTGGGTAATACCATGATTGTCTTGAATTCTCTTTAACCATGGCTTAAAGACAATGTTTATAGGGATTTATAAAGGTCATAACATTCTATAAATCCCTATACATTAACATGTAACGAATGTATTACCTCATAAACCTTATATCTTGAAAGAATAACACATAACTGTAACTTAGCTACCATTGTTTGCGATAACATCATAATTTACAAACGTAGCGCAAATTATAGCAGTCACATTCTTTGGGTCGAAATACAATCCCGCCGAACGATTGACGAATGGGGATTGTTAGACTAAAATGCAGCCTTCTTTTTGTTGGGGTTAATGTAATTTCAGTTGGTAATAACCAAATGGGAACTCATTTATATATAAAATAATTTATCAATGTCATCTATACATTAGATATCTGCATTTTAACTTTTGAAACTGAGGTTGTCCGCCATTTTGTTTCATCCATTTGTGTATAGATTGTAGTCATGTGGTTTACTTCAAAGCCACAGTAACTTTTCGGAATTCGTCACGCGGCTAGATTAATTGTTAACAGAAGTAATGGAGGAATGGGCGGTTGGTACTGAACGAGAGGAATAAACACGTACATTTATTTACTCGTCGACCCTAATAGGTTTCTGGCCGTACAAGTAGGGATAATTTCATGAATCAATGATGGTGTCAAACTCTTACGTAGGCTGAACGCATTGAATAACATTGTTCCTCAGTGTATTCATTAAAATATATACATTGTACCGGAAGTTGTTGAGCCATGGAGCAACAATCTCGAATACAACGCCAGTTTGATAATACAAGTAAGTCCTCCAAGCCCTTCAAACAGAGTGGTTATAAACAAAATTATCTACTCAACATCCAAATTCGGAGCGAATATACACTAACAATATTATTATAAACAGACAGATACAGGAAAAATCTCACACCGATTCACTTCTGTCACAGCGGTGCTTGGGTCAAAGAAATCCCACCTAAGATGTTTTTGAATGCAACATGCACAGGCTATGCACCACTTAATATAAAGTCGTTCTTGTTTTTCTTAACCCACGAAACAAGGTACAACTGGTGCGTTGTTAACTTTTAATGTCATAACGCTGTAACGTTTCACTCTAATTTATATTAAGTGAAGTCATTACATTAGGAGTTGTAACTAAGCACGGTACAAAATTATTTGCTATGAATCATTTAAGAATAACTTTTTATTGCAGCCTAAAGTATACACACAAACATTATGTACAAATAGTTTTTGATGACTGTAGTATACTCAAATGCACGCCTTGTAACTGATCAACAAAATAATTTTGCAGTACAAAACTATACTATAAAATGTGTCAGCAGTATAACCGGATACAACACAATGTTATATGAACAACAAGAATATCATTTGGTGATGATTTGAACGACAAATTCAAGCAATACAAGGGAATACACGAAAGGTACCTTCGGTATTTATTAACAAGACGCATATTTGAAAACAAAAGAATATTCTGGCCTTAAAACTTATAACCACATTAGAATCCTTATTTATTTCTAATGTATTTATATCAAATTCAAAAGTTCTGGATAATCCAAAAGTCAAGACATTGCACGAAATGTATTTACCACAGGACTGTGTCATAATGATTAACCCTGCAGTCCCGAACGTAATGTATTAAAACCCTTTATTGTATGTACTCTTCCGGCGATGTCGCACCTGTACTTCTCTTTGTAACCTGGTACCCTGATCAGTCATGACGCTTCGCACACTACGGACAGGACGCGCCGTTGAATGGACATACCGGTGGAGAAATTAAAGATAGCGGAAGTAATGCAGAAATGCGTCGACAATAAGGAAATATTAAATCAGTTATATCATGTCGCCACAGGCTTTTTCGTTGTATTAGTCATAACTATATCAATTTAAGTACTGTCAGTTTGATCCATTATGGGGGGGGGGATAGTAAGAGAGGAGATGGTGTCGTTGAGCATAACTGCATTTTGGAATGCAATAATGGAACAGATAACGGGGTCGGTGTGGGTGGGATTAGGTTTTTAATGCAATATATACATATTTTTGCGATGCAGTTTTTGGAGCTTTAATAGCTCCGATGTCCTAAGTGGTTCGAGCTTCCGCCTCGGATGCGGAAAATTCACGAGTTCTAACAATGGCAGAGTCATACGTAAAACTTAATAGAAATGGTACTAGTAGGTGCCTCGGTTGGCGCTCAGCATTAAGAAATTAGTGTTTGGGCTGGTCGGCATGGTGTCCGGATAATGTGAATGTGTGTGACGTGATGCTACAAGTCTGCAGCATAATGTCCCCATGTTAGACATCTTTATGAACTGCAACACTTCAGACATCGTAGCGATATGAATAAAATTGTTAGAGCTAATTCAAAAATCTTAATTAAATAACACTCATAAATAGACTTAAATTTTGCCATTCGAAATATCTTATTTACAAGAATATAATAGTTTGCGATGTGACTGGAAATCTGGATAGGTCGAGTACTGATATTAATACTACATGAAATGCATCTCATCAAATAGATCTAAATCTTAAATCACTGATTCGTAGACAAAAATTGTAAGATTGATATAGTTGTAAAATGGGCAATGCTAACATGACAAATGTGATCTACAGTAAGGTATATGCTAGGTTTACCTGGTCGCTGTTAAACACTGATAATCGTAAGAGATGTTTATAAAAAAATATTTAACAATACTCATCTTAGAACATAATAATAATTTCATTTTAAATTTAGCTAGGCATTGATGCTGCTTTGACCTCAGTGTAGATATTACTTGAATAAAGAAATATTAACAGTTTTATGCACAGAAAATATTGTATCTTGCAGACAGACCACTACTGTGCAAAATGCACCAATACAATAACAACTTTCTGAAACATAGAATATACTCTCCTGTAACTTGAAATAAATAGCTGGTCAAATATGCAGGAATCTGAGGGTTGTCTGTGACCTGTTAAAAGTGTGACAATGCAAGAATATATCACAGCGCTACTATTGCACTAAGTGGTTAGAGCATCCGCCTCGGATGTGGCAAGTCGCGGGTTCGAACCACGGCCTAGTCAAACCAAAGACTTATAATAATGGTACTAACAGGTGCCTTGCTTGGCGTTCAGCATTAAGAGGCTAGTGTTATGACTAGTCAGCCTTGTGTCAGGATAATGCGACTGGGTGGGACATAATACCAAACGTCTGCGGCATGATGCCCCAGTGCTAGACATCACTATAAACAGCCACACTACAAACATCGTGGCATCACTGAAAAAGTTGCTAAAGTTACGTTAAAAATCCAAATCACAAACATTATTGCAGCTCTGGGAATTTTGAAAGACGTCTAATGCTTAGCTCCTTGGGCTGAATTTTGCTTGTTGTTCGAACACATAGCTGCTTTTATTGAACTACTGCTAATTTTATATATATATATATATATATATATATATATATATATATATATATATATATATATATATATATATATATATATATTTAATTGAAGGAACAAAAAGCTATGGCAATCAATGCATCATTCCTGCCAAACGGAGTATTTTATCACGATATCGATACTGAATTTTCTATTTCAAGCTTATCAAAATCAAATTACATGAATCAATTGCATAATTTTGCAAGTGAGACAATTTATATATGCCAACACACTGATCATGCTAAAAGTCTAAACGTATGAAAATATAACTCTGATAAACATTGTTACTACCAAATGGGGACTTCCGGTGGACGAGTGGTCTAAAGGCTCGCATTTTACCGATCACTGCCATCTTACTTCTGTCGGCGTGGGTTCGAGTTTCAGACTCGGCCAATGTGTATATGTGAGAAAGTTAGCCAGGGGCTTCCCGTGGGTCGGTGGTTCTTTCTTGGTATTTCAATAGTTCTTCCTCCACCAGTGATACTGACCGCCATGTATAAATTATCATGCGCTAAAATATGGCGTCAAACCAAAAATAGCTACTAGTACCAGTTATGTTGGTAAGGTTGTTTATAATGATCTTTTCTCTGTGGCATATGCTGACAGGAAATAAATATTTTCGAAACCAAAGAGGTGCTTGATAATTTAGACATTCTTTTTCTTCTTTTTTATTGTCTTTACACATGCTAATACTTGCCAGTACATTCGTTATGATTTACCAATATTTTCATTGACGCTCACCAGCCGCTAAATCCGATTAAGAGGAATAAATACAATCCAGATTAAACCAGTTTTTTACGATGGCACGTCAAGGTTTCAAAGAATATTGCTGATGTTGACGTTGGACGTTTTAAGTTTTCCAGTTTGATCTAGGACAATAACAAGCTCTCCCGGGTCAACGCCAACAACAACAAGGCTGGTAAACTCTGTGAAATCGGATTTGGTAGCAAACCTAGTCAGATCCTCGATGCCTTGTCTGGTCCCTGCGCTTGCGCGTCTGTAAATATTAAGATACTTCATATATGCTTCAAGTGTACTTCTAATTATCAACGTAAACCAGTAAGTGCTTGCGGGGTCTGGCTTCGCGCAATTGCATGCGGTGCTTTTTGAAAGATTTCCACATATTGTGCAATACATCCGAGTTTGTAACAGTAGCGTTAAGTAAAAAGCAACTTCATTCTGGATGTGTCCATATAAATAATCAACAACTTCACTTGGAGGTGCAAGCCCGAGTGAATCGAAATTCAAAGACGTTTAGGTGTTATCGTGAACAAAACTGAATGAGTTCTGGGTCCCAATGTCCAATCCAGATAAACAATCCCATTTTACCACATGAGTTGAGTCACTGATGCAAATTCATCACACATAAAGACACATCAGAAATATTTGACTATTGATTGCATTATGAGTAAATCAAAATTAGTCAAAGAACTTACTTTCATGACTGTCAACAGTGAGACGATAACTGGATACATTTTGGATTCGTCCGGAGTAGTCGAAAACCATTGGCTGCGTGTATTTTATTTAATCGTCCAGGGTAGTTGAAGAACGTTTCCTGTATTATATTCGTCTACAAGACGTTATAGTCCGCCAACCGTCTTTTTCAGAGCTCTGCCAGATACGGTCCTCACGGCCCATAACGCAGCCTCTTTTGCAATCACTGGGACTTCAGCCACCACTATCGCTGAGATTGCAGCAAAACAAGAAATATTCCACTGTAGTTTTGCATTCGTGTCACTTCCGATGTCGATAACTCTAATTTTACTCAGGTGTTCGTTCTTTTGTTTGACTTCCTTAACATGACTGAGCTGTGTTTGAGTTAGTTATAATGAATCATTTTCCAGTTAACTTCGTCAGAGAAATCCTCATTGTGAGCCCGCACTAGAATTTTCGTGATATAACATACTTATTGTCAAACGTAGCAGGTGTAATTACTAGCCTGACAATTTTGTTCTAGTTTTCCACATGGGCAACAATGACTCTCATGCAGCCACCAATACTCTCCAACAGCATTTTATCAAAGAGAACATCTATAAGTGGGTGCATAATTACACCGCATGAAAGTGCATCTCTATTACGGACTGATAAACCAGGTCTAGGTGTTCCAACGAAAAGTGATATATCAGATTCAACGTGGCGACCTCTTTCATGGAAATCTGCAACCAGTGTCAATATTTTGGGCTCGGTCAAATGTGCAGCAATAGTTTGTGATATGTATGTGCGACTTAATTGTTTGTAGTGAAGCAAAATTTCTTCCGTTGGTTCTTGATGACGTTTAATCCCAGAGAGACTTCAGAAACTTCGGAACGGTGAAATATCATTTTATGAATAATGTGTCCATCGCGCGCCCGTTCTCAAATTTGAAACACCACAAACACGTGTCTTCATTCACTGATACCATATTGGGTGGTTATTTGCAATGATATCTGCTGAACAGACCATAATACGAATATGTGGTGAGCGTGAAAAAATGAGAGAGGTTATGTACATCCAGACCCCATAAACGACAAGAAGCGCATTTATGTAGCTATCAATCGAGTTTTCCGAGGAATCGAAGATGTGAATTTCGACAACACAGCTTTACTATCATCAATACCATCAGCATGCCATATTGCACGTTTGCTGTCGCTCTTTCGGTGTAACGTGACTGTGTGTTTTGCTCTGAATATAATAATAATAATAATAATAATGAGGACTTTGTATAGCGCCTAATCTTTAGATGCTCTAAGCGCTTTACAACATTAGACAACACCTATAAGATAAAAAACATATAATAATATTATTACAAAAACAAACACCATGAAATTAGAAAAACATTAAAAAATAAAAAAAAACATGCTAAGAATATTTCAGGTAGGAAACATTACTAGGTCTTTAAGTTTGTTCTTGCAGTCGAAATAAGTGAGTTTTGAGAGCCCTCTTGAATGTGATCACTGTGTCTTTGTGTCTAAGTTCAGTGGACAATTCATTCCACGTTGCTGGGCCCTGGTATGCAAAAGAACGCTATCCATATGACTTTGTTTTCATAGTGGGAATAATGAGTATACGATTGTCAGAAGAGGAGCGTAAGTATCTTGCTGGTGTATAAACATGGGTGAGGTCGGATAGGTATGTTGGACTAGAGTCCGACAGTGAAACGTAGCACAGGGAACAAATTTTGTGCTTGATTCTGGATCGAATGGATAGCCAGTGTAGGGGAAAGAGCAGCGGGGAGGTGTGCTCTGATCGTGGTACTCTAATTATGATCCAAGCAGTTGTGTTTTAAACTTTTTGAAGTTTCTGGAGTAGATATTGAGATGAACCAGACATAATTGAGTTACAATAATCCAGTCTTGAAAGTACTAATGAACACACAAGTGTTTTAGTGGCATCAACTGAAAGATATTTGCGAATTGAGCTGATGTGTCTCAGCTCAAGATATGCAGCCTTGCATATGTTCATGACATGTTTGTGCAATGTAAGAGTACTGTCCAGAGTAACGCCTAGGTTTCGTACTGATTGTGTGAATTTAATGTTGGCGTTCCTGATATTTATTGTTTGAGGTAAAGGATGTGAATGAGAAAGTCTTTGTGTTGTGAACAGAATGGCCTCAGTTTTATCATCATTCATCTGCAGCTTGTTACATGTCATCCATGATTTCACATCAGAAATGCACCTCTCTACACCTTGGATGGTAGCATCAACTTCAGTTGGGTGGCTAGATTTGTATATTTGGGTGTATATTTGGGTGTCATCAGAGACACTGCATGATGATCTATGACACTTGAGAGCGACTGAGTGTACAGAATGAAGAGAACAGGTCCAACAACAGACCCCTGTGGGACACTACAACATAGATCAACTGGGCTGGAGTGTATTATTCCATTTGCAGATACAATTTGTGTCCTGTTGACCAAGTAGGACATGAACCACAGTAAGGCTGTATCATGAATGCCAAATACATGCTGGAGACGGTGAAGTAATATATCATGGTCTATTGTGTGAAATGCTGCAGACAAATCAAGGAGGGTGAGGACTACAATCTTTCCGCTATCCATCGCAGAGAGAATGTCATTAACTACTTTTAGAAGAGTAGTTTCAGTACTGTGGCAAGGGCGATAGGCAGATTGTACATTGCTAAAAAGACTGTTTGAATTTAGAAGAGATACAAGCTGGGATAGAACAACCTTTTCTAAGATTTTTTATATGAATGGAAGATTATAAACTGGGCGATAGTTCTTTAAATCGTTATGGTCTAGTGTTGATTTCTTCAGCAGAGGCTTTACAATGACAGTTTTGAAAAATGATGGGAATTCCCCGGATGAGAGAGAGAGGTATTAATAACATCAGTTAGTGAAGGCAATACTGGATCTAAGCACTCAAGCAGCAGTGATGTTGGAATTGGATCAAGTTCACATGACTTTGGTGCACTCTTCATCAGGATTGTACGTACGAAATCCATAGAGACAGATTCAAATGCTGCTAATGGTTGCCGCTCAAATTCTGTATCCCAACTGTATGGTGACGACGAGTCAATTTAAATTGTGGTGTCAAGCTTATCTCTAATGGTTTGTACCTTGTCATGGAAGACATTTGCAAACATGTCGGGAAGGTCGACTGGAGAGAAGGTAGTTGGAAGTGGTGTTGATTTGTTCCTTGACATTAGCTTGTTAGTAATCTCGAAAAGCTCTTTGCAGCTGGAACTTTCCATGATCTTAGTAGTGTAATGGGCTGATTTCGCTGCATGGACTTTATTTGTGACATTCTTCTTAGCGACGTCATAGATTTGCTTACAAATAGTGAGTCTGGTGGAAAGTCAGAGCCTCTCAGGTTTACGGCGGTCTCTTTTAGCCGTGTGAAGTTGGTCCCTAACACTGCTATACCATGGAGAACACTTTTGAATTGATACTCTGCACTTGGTATCTGGGGCATGTTTGTCTAGCAATGAACGCAGACAGTTATCGAGTTGTTCTGCGGTAGGAGGTAAGCAAGTTGTTAGGTTAGCTTGGATGTCGTGCAATAGTTTGGTTCTATTTATCATACGGTGGTTTCTCTTAGTAGCAGATAAAGGTGGAGGGTTAGCGACTGATACGTCCAGATGGCATATAATGCAGAGGTGATCTGATGCAAGGTCATGGGATACCAGGGAGGACCGTAGAATGTTATCATCAGGTCTATCAAGAATCCAGTCTAAAATGTGACCATGTTTATGTGTGGGTTGGTTAACTGATTGTTTGAGGTTGAAAACATTAATGGAATCTATGAGTTTTGATGTATTTGAGTTTCCAGGACCGTCAAAGTGAAAGTTGAAATCTCCAAGGATTCGGAAACTGCTTCAAAAAGAGAGGGTCAGCCAGCTTGTTTTTTCTACTAGGAGGAGGGCGGTATAGTCAGAAAAAATGGACTGACCTTTGCTCCAGTGTGAGTGTGGTTTGGACTGGTTCAAACGATGTGTGGTCGAAATTGATTGTTGTGGTGTAGTTAAGACGTTTTATCATGGAGTTCTTTGTGATGACAGCAATTCCACCTCCGCGAGAATTACGGGGGAACGACTTGATGGAGTAACCAGTGGGTATTAGATCCGCACACTTGGGCTCATCGCCAGATGTTTTTAGTCATGTTTCTGTCAGGAAAAATATGTCAACATTCTGGTCGTTGATAAAATTAACTATTTCTGTGCGCTTTTCCGGTGGTCCTACTGACTGGGCATTGAATAATGCAATGCGCAGAGGTATTTCTTGGATAGTTGACACAAAGGTTGACGAATTAATTGGGATTTGAATTAGGTTATCTAAATTAACGGTTGAAATTTTTTTAAATGGTTGTGCTGAAATAAGGGAGATAACTGGGATTCTTCTACCTGTTCTAAGCAGTCCAGCTTTGAAACAACGTTTCTTTTTTAGCTTCTGTTTACATTTAGGTAATGATGAATGTAGTCCCAGTTCGTTTAGTCTAGAGCACAATGTAGTGTGGAGAGCCAAGGAGTGATCACTTAAAGCAATTAATGAGGGTCCATCGTAGCATAAACGGGTTGACTGGCGAGTATCACGTGATGGCGGTTTGTTCAAAAACAGTAGAGCAAGACAGGTGAGAAAAAGTCTTATTATTCTCGTTTCCAAAACAAGGAGATGAAGAAACACATACTAATTTAACAGCCAATACATAATGAACACAATAACAAAAATGAAAACAGGCAACAGGCACAAATATCATGAAAACGGTAGTAAAAAACAGAACAGCTGCTTCAAGCCGGTTAAGCGATAACGACCATCTTGTACAGGAAATATAGCCTTGCGAACATCTCTGGAAAACCCAAATATATGACTGGGAAACGATCATTCTTTCTCTGTAAAGTTGTCCTCGACGCTGTGTAAATCTGAAAGTTGCAATTAGGATTAGAAAACTTTAAATCTCCCACCTCTACAGCAACGGGAGAATTGCGTGTCTCATAGGCTTTCATATTGTAAATGCTAAATGATCCGCATGTTTGTTTGCGTCCTTTTGAAATATTATAGACGGGCCAACGGATCTCACACGATCTTCGATGCATCTGGCGAGTAATATAATCGTCGTGGCAATGTTTTTGTTGGTTTCATAAGCGGTACAAACATTTGTTCGTAGCCCGCGTTGAGGTCCTTCCGTGGAGTCTGTGGAGACTGCATTATATTTTTGACACGTTCGCCAACAACTATATAACCGTGAAGGAGTTCCAATTGATCTCAGTCAGTAACCTCTGTTACAGCATCGCTGGCATATTTCGTCATTGTATATGTTTATCATGGCTGTTAGATGTTTCGTCTAAACTGGTTCAAAGTTGGCCCCGGTGGTGAAAAGCTGCTCATTTTACAAGCTGGTCGGCTAGGCGCCATGTCCATTGAATGTTCGCACGCCCATCTGTGTCAAGCCCACGAAATATCATCAACATGTTGCAGTTATCCGGATCACCTTAGGCACGTGTGCCTATCGTTGTGTCATATTGATCATCTCTGAGTATTAGTGCCGGCCCCTGGAAAGTATTATCGCTGGGTTGACTTAAAAGTCCAAAACATCATCTCATCGTATACGACAAGATTTTTTTGCTGGTGATCAAGGTCGTTAACGTCAAGGGCTTAACTTATTGCTGAAAAGAACTCAATAGTGGATGAAAAGGAATGTCCTGGACGACGAAAGTGGAACCCTAAAATCCATGTGTACATCATAACGTGATTGATTCGATTGAGGATTTTAAAAATGTCGGAGTAAATATCTTTGTAAAAGCATATCAATGAATGGAATTTATTGTTGGCCTGGAACAAAGATAGACATACACCTGGGTTCTAATAAAAGACAAGCGCCATGACTTGAACCTGATACATCCTACATCTGGAGAAAGAATCGCCAGATCTATCGTCAAAAAATGTATTAAGGTCAATATTGTACTTGGGGTCCCTAGCCTGCCACATGGAGACAGAAAAAGTCAAATTACAGGAAAAACGGCAATATAGTCAACATGGATGAGAAATAGATCACGATCTAATATAGTCTTCGCGGTTATTAGAAGAGATAAGCAACTGTTGAAAAGTTGGATTGATGTGTGGACCCACAGCGAAGTTAACAGGGCGGATATATTATTTCTTTCACTTGATCGGGTACATGAGCGTCCAAAGATTCAACAACTGTGGCAGACGTATTCAGAGGTATATATGCACGTGGAATACTAATATGACCTCGGCTTCTGCAGATAGACCAGTAACCGCATTGCTGACGAAACAACAAGCTCTGGTTCGTAATGGACATGTCAGCATACATTGTGATCAGGCTATTGCGAAACGATTCAACAGTACTCTGGAGGAACGATTATTCGGGCACCAGTGCACACAAGAAGTTTTGATGAATCGCAAGCGACCTCACGAGTGATGACACGACTTCGCTCGGTCACAGCAGCTTTGAAAACTCAAACCAAAAACCGAATCGTGTCGGAACCCTCTGACAGTTCGGCAGAAAACTGTCCAAAAATACCGCGTAAGACTCACTCTAAACCAAGTTTGTTCAGTATATATATGCACCAGAGGAACTGAAAGGCAGACAATGCCTTGCTGCTGGACCGGAATGGTCCGTTGATACATTTACGAACTAAAACTGAGTTGATATTCCGGGGCAACAACACAAATATGTAGCGCCCGTGGACGAACGAGAGGCAAAGCCTCCAAGTTCAGAATTTGTGAGGGAGCAGTGACACGTCATTTACGCGAGCACACAATTATCGCAAATATTTAATTTGGGATCTACGCGTGTCCCTACGCGTAGTAGCCATTCCATCAGGGAAAATCTATCTCTAGGTATCCAAGGGGGATAAATTTACCTTGATGCAGTGGTATATATGCGATGTTTATTGGCCGAATAACATTTTCACCGTGTGCGAATTCACATCATTGCTGAAGACACTCCTCATTCATGTTGTACTTGAGATAATTGCGACTACAATCCGGGAAATTTCTTTGTCCTTTGTCAACTAAGTACATTGTAGGTATCATTCCTTGATAGGCGTTCTGGCGCATTGGTCCATTGAATTTCTCCCGACTTTCTTTTTGGCGTTGCTGAACAGCGGATGGTCCTTCGGGTACTCACTGGTGTCAAACTCATTTAAGAGTGATGCCTTGCCATATTCGCGTAGACATTGGTGGTAATATGTACGTATCCGTGTACATAATCTTAATTTTGTCGCCGTTCTGTGACTTGATTAAGTCGTAGTAGAACTCATACATTAGCAATTTGGATACGTTCAACACACGCTGTTCACTAGTTTGTCTATGCTGGACGTTAGAAACCGAAGGGAGTTAGTGAACTGCAGCTGACCCAGTTGAAACATTATATTTTGCTTCATTTTGTTGATAATTATTGGTGCATTCGATTCCGCATGATCAGGTGAATATCATAACTGCGCAGGTTATGAAGCACAACTGGAATTCTATTGTTGTTGAGATATAATCGCATGCGCTGTGTGCGTCTCCTTCGTACACACCGCGGACCTGGCAGTGATCACACATTGTGGAACTTCCATCTCCACCGGAGGTTTCAAAACAGATCCAGCAATGAGTTGTCGCGAAAAACTCACTATTGTCATTATGGGCCATTTTCATGTCAGGTAAGCTGTCGCGGTAACCTCGAACTCTTTAATGAACAACTCAGTCGAACTGTAGCCTGTATGCGACAATGGCAGGTCATTTGTTCCATTACATCAGACGACAGTTGAGAAAAAATCCATGGGCTGTTTACAGCAACTTGCTTTGTATTCGATTTAAGATCTGGGTTGGCGTCTCAGATTTATTCCTCGGACGACCTGTAGTTCCTTATTGAAAAGTTCAAGCATTTAAAATCCGGGCAAATAAAATACTGAACATTCAACTTTCGTTACTTCGTGATAAATTTCAAAACGTTTTTGCCAGGTTTTTACATGATAGTGAGCTTCTCTTGCACTACAGTTCATGACCCTCAATCAACTGTTGGATTCTACATACATGCATGCAGAGTCGACATAAAATCTGTTTACCCTTGTGTTTGTTGTGCCAGGAGACCATTCGTGGAGAATCATTTATCCATAAGTAATGATACCGCGCAACTGAACCGCCCATATTGGTAAGCAAGAACATATCAACACTGAACAGCATATGATTCGCGGTAGAATCGGCTGAAGACCTTTATTCCAAACAAATACATTAACGGCGATATCAGAGGTGAGTTGTTCAACCTTACTGATGTCACTAACTGGTACAATGTTACCAAACTTGACTTCTCCCAGGTACTGTTTGTATTTTCGTGGTAGGACTAAATGATCACTCGCAAGATCGCCCAATCAAAACAATCGCTTACACCTTTAACATTGCTCGCGATGAAATACACGCTGGTGTTGGAATGTAGCCTAACCCTCGAAAATATGAAGCCGAACTTGCAAACATCTGAAAAACATAGATACTGAACCTTTGCATAACATTTGTCTATTTCAACATTGATGATCCCGGCGTCCCTATAGTTTAAAATTACACAGGTACCACTATGAAACCACGGCTGTGATGCTATAAATGGTGCAGAGTCTCAAGGGTTAAATAGCCAGGCATGGTAATTTCCACATTGAGAACTAAGTCCACCTTGAATCATGGTGGCCACACCTTTTCACCCACTTGCTACAATACTGAGAGGTATATTTGGGAGAAGTTTCTGCTTGGTTTGCTTACGCTTGGGATGTTTGCCCGGTAATCTTGAAGATCCCGAGAACGCTTGTCTAACTTGAATTATGGGACTTTAATTATCTGAGGAACATACGCAACATCCTCTGCGGCAATATTGCGAGTGATTCAACGACAGTTTGGTTTATCAACAATCGCACGTGCAATTTTAGCTAAATTTGGCCCGTGTAGGAATCTTAACATTTATTATTTAACTGTGCTGCTACTCGAAACTGCCTTACAGTAAGACGTAGCTTCTCTGGAGGAAGTCCTAATAGCACATGTGTAGGTTTGTCGTGCAAATCGGTATCTTTATTCGCTTTCTTGCTTTTTTTTTTTGGGGGGGGAGGGGTTGGGGCCACAGATTGTTTGAGTTGATTTACAGTTGCCTTTGCAACCAACCGCAGTTAATTATTTGGGGGAAGTTCTCACAACCGGTCACAGCTCAAATACGAGTTCTCATGTTGCATGTATATCTTCCTTTCTGATACCGCTTGGAACCTCTTATTCGACACACTCGCGTGAGTTGCTTTGGTTTATTCGTAGCCGACATGCCTTATTATTAGGGAAAAACATCAACGGCTTGCTTATTTACCGATACACTTTTTCATAAACAACAACTGCTTCAATCATTGATGACATCATTGGCTTTTTCATTGATGGGTGTGTTAGCAAATCTACGCAGCCGTACAGGATAATACTTAGCAATAGATGCACATGATCGGTAAAACTGATTACTCGACTGCGAAAGCTCCGCATGCATATGCAATTTCCTTGCTTACAGTGTTTTCATTGAATACTGTACACAGTAGCTGATGATTCTATGTTGTTTATTGTACGATCAGTCATTAAATCAATTAAGTTGGACAAATGTATTCTCACATTTCCTTTGGGCTACCGAAATGAACAAAGACTCATCTTGTTCATTTAAGACATGGTCGAGCACCCGGGCCAACATATAACGTGCATCGGATGTGTTACAGCGAAGTTGAACCTCTTATAAATATTCAGAAACTTGTCTCTAATTCAATCTATGGTTGCTTCATTCTGTTGTCGTTGTCATCTTTCTTTTACTTAATGCCTTACTTGCTTTGGTATTGGTGCAAACCCAACACGTTCCAGAGGATAGTATATCATTTTACTGCCATTAATTGTACGGTAATTTTCTGCTAATGGTAATGTAAAATGTTACATCAGGGTATGTTAAACGAACAGGCTCATTTTCCCTATCACAACAGAATATGTGAGGTCTCTGCTCGGATAAAATTTTCTTGAGAAGTCATTAGGCCGAATTACCCCTAATGTCCAGCTACTAAATATCACACCAACTCGTACACCACCACTGCTTTTACGTTTGTGTCCAAAAATGGCGAAGGACGCTCATTCTCATATGAGCCAGCTTTGTTCTCTGATTCTATCTTCAAGCATACAGTAGCACTCATCACATCTGTTTACTGTCGTTTTTCTTTATCCTGCATCGGGTTAACCATCGTTCTTCTGCATACTTGTGAATATTGTTTCTTATTTCTTCTCTAGGTGGGTGATTGGATGTCATTGGTACATTAATGTTTAAGGCATTTTCTAATTTTGTTGATCCTCGCTGTTTTCGCTGGTCGTTTTAGTGTCTTCACTGTCATCGCTAGTCATTTCGATGTCGTCACTGTCTTCATTATTCATTTCAATATCTTCGTTGTGTGGCTTGGGCAACGTCGGAGATTTAAATTCTCCTTGCATAGATTGCACATCATGCAATAACTTTTCACGCTTTTTGCTATATTCTTCGCCGAGTTTTTGTCGTGCTGATTCCAACGCAATCACCAGTCTGGCTAATTAGTCAAGGAACTCCGAATACGTCTTTGAAAATTATGATGCATTCAAGATAAATAATGACTTATTCTATTTTCTGGTGAGATAAAACACAATGAGTCTGGTATTTTAATTTCCCGCATTAGTCGCAGACATGAAATTTTAATAATATATATGGCATTATATAAAAACTAACTGCAATTCTGTATAAGTGAATCACTTATGTATTGTCAGAATATGTCAATCTGTCTGCGAGTTCATTGCATTGCAGCTCTCAATCCATGATAAGTAAAGCTTCCACGTTGACTCACGTGGGATAGAATCACAGATGCACACTATGTAAAAATCATAAGTGGGAAAAAGCTTTAGTAAATCACAAATGGGTCTCTTTCTTGGGAACCGGAGGTTTTCAGACCGCCTAAAACTCCCATTATCATACTTCTATAAGAAATTTGGGATCACATTTGTTTATTTTTACATCTTAAACGTGTACAGTGTTGAAGAAGAAAAAAAACACTTCTAGAACTCTACATTGATCAACACCTCAGCTAGAATTCACATATATTTCGAGAATGTGCAATAGTCTCAAGAGAAAAAGTCTCTTACAACTACTATTGAAATTTCTACATCTCTTTTCGCTTGAACTTTATTTTACATATCTACTACCACTAATCGACAACGACTGTTCCATATGGGGAAGCACATCCAATTAGAATATATCCAGAACTGAAAAAATTCCAGAAAAGAGCCCCGCGCATAATTCTGAATTTCCTATTAAGACTCACTCTAATGTTTTTTTTTCTTTCTTTCTCATCTTGACTGGCTATCTTTACAAAAACGTATTCTCTAATTTAAATGAACCATGATATGTAAGTCTTAAGTGACCTTTCTTCAGATTATATGTCTGACCTAATTAAACTTGATCGTCAAATGCTGAGTGTAATCTCCAATCAACAACAATTCAGATTTCCAGTAATCTGTTAAACATAATAGATTTTATTTTATTGGATTTAACATTTTACATCTATCAGTTACAATATTCATACAAAGTATTTAAGATATTCTATAAATCATCTGATACACTAGTGTCAACGTCGTGAACGTACTATACCGTGAATATACTTAGCATATCCAACACTATTCCATACTGTATCCAGATATATTCCTTAGCATATTCGAACCTATTTCTTGATATAGCCAAATCGATTCCTTAGCATATAAAAATATATTCCTCAAATTATCCAAGTCTATGTTTTTAATTATATTCCAGTATTCCTGAACATATCCAAATTATATCAAAATTTTGTCCTTAACAGATCCTAACCTATTCTCGAACAGATCTAAATGTATTCCATAACATATCCAAATCTATTCCTCAGCATATCCAAAGCTATTACCTAACATATCTAAACATATTCATTGACTTATCCAAATCTATTCCTTAGTGTATCAATATCCATTTCTCAAGACTTTTAGATATTAGTTCATTTCAAGATCAGTAATAAAAATGAGAAGAAAAAAAAGAAAAGAAAGGGACATTCATGTTTATCCAATATATATATATATATATATATATATATATATATATATATATATATATATATATATATATATATATATATATATATATATATATATATATATATTATGGTATTAAAGTTATTTTACATCCTTTGTACAACAAACAAGTTTGTGTTCATATAATTTGTCCCTTATTAAAATGACTGTTGATATAATTAATGTTTTATTGCACGCACATTCATATTTTAATCATATATTTGTTCTTATCACATACCCAGTTAATCTTTCATGGTTCGATACGGATGTTTACTCCGCATCGCACATCTAGACTGAAACATATTTTCGGTGTTTTCATCGATGTCCGATTATCAATATTTTCTTAAATGCACGGAATCGAACTTAAATTCGTACAAAAATTACCAAGCCGGGACAGGAGCTAATATGATATGGCTTATGAATACGTCGTATCTCTGCAGCCTCGTTCAGAAGGAAAATATAAATGTATTTTTGAGTATGTATTCCTCATCAGTCATAAGGTGACCGGAGTGGAATAAAGAATCTGTCTTGTATCACCACGGTTAAACAATATCAGCGAACTACCTGCCGTTAGACTCATGTGTCACAGTTACTTAACTGAGTTTTCTTTTCTAAAGACGAATACCACTTTGACATCCCTGAACCTTTCCATGAATGGATTAGGATATGAGGGCTCCGTGGCCGTGTCGGAAGCGTTACGCCAAAACAGCACGCTAACGGAACTTGACGTAAGTAACAATAGGATCAACTGGGACGGAGCACGCATCATCAGCAGAGGGTTGAGGCACAACATGACACTTGCAGTCCTAAAGGTGGGCAAAACATTAATGTTGTAATCAGATTCAAGACTAGGTTTTCTGGTTATGATTTAATATATTTATGTCCATCATCGACGTAGCGAAACGGACAAATTTTAGAAAATTAAATTGAAAAATAGAAACTACTTGAAAAAGGGGGAGTGCATTAATATCATTGAATCAAGAAGTTAACGTATACGAGGAGTGCGTGAAGATCACAATTACTACAATGCTAACTGTATCGATATTAAATAGTTTACTGAGGCGAGAATTATGCAAACATTGTGCTTTTACATGATCCATTTGTTTCGATTTAGGCACAGTGAGTCAGAAAAATGAAACAAACTGGAATCTTTATGCTGGTTTTAATTCTGAAAGTAATACTTTCGTTACATAATTAGGCTTGGTTCAGCCTTTTCGAATAAAGAGCTGAATGGAACAGAACGACGGCTGCCAACAACTCTGGTACAGAGGTGCTTTGTTCTTTTTCTTGCAGATCGGGGACAACCCTCTTACTACGACCGGATGTCACGACCTAGTGGAGAGCGTGACTGGGGACAAAAGTAAACTAAAATTAATGGACTGTTCGGTAATGTCACATTCACAAATTTAGATATACAGACATTATGATCAAGGAACACAATTTAATTGCTATTTTTAATTTTGCATTTTCTTAAAAGTCTGTAATACATGTCCTACTAGTCGGAGACTTATGTTGCAAAATAAAGCAATGAAGAACTCCCAATATATTTTATGCGTTAATCAGTTGTTGTTGTTATTGTTGTGGGGTTTAACTCTATTTTTCAGCGCACGATAGGCTATGCATTGCGGCCAGTATTAATGGTGGAGGAAGAACCCGGAAAACCCCAGGGAAGAAGCACCGACCCACGAGAACCTACTGGCAAGCTTTCTCACATACCCACATTGGCCGAATCCTAGACTCGAACCAAAGCAGACAGAAGTGAGATTGCAGTGCTCCGTAACGGATAGCGCTTTAGACCGCTCGGCCACTCGACCCCACCCCCGTTAATCAGTGTGTATATGTGTGTGTGTGTATGCATATGTGTGTGTGTATAACATTAGTTACTTTACACATCCGTGGTTTATCCTAACATTAGTCATTCTACATCTGTACTCGGGTTTATGAAGCTCACATGTAATTGGTAGGCAAAATTATTTAGAAATTATGGGTTTTAGAAGCAGGCGTAACAATCGACCTGCATTTTCTCTCTTGTTTCTTAACAGAATGTGTGTGTTGTTGGCGAGACACTAATTCTGGCGGCCAGCATAAGGGCACAGAGACAGTTCCGGTTTCTAAGTGGCAGGAAAGTTGGATCTCCGGATAAGCTCGGACAACGTTCAGGTCACTTTCTTTGTTTGAATTACACACAAAAATGATAGTATGCGCGTGTCTCATATGAGAAAACTAAAATTTTGATAGAATATGTGACTGTAAATTGTAATTGTTTTACTTATTAATTTTATTACAAATATACGTCTGCTCTTTTCTTTCTAAACCTTGCTTTCCAATTTGGCCGAATAGACCAGCTCGTAACCGTACACCTAAACTAAGCTAATTACATTAAATTAACACAGTCGCCGTATTTCTTAAGCTTTTAAACAAATCTTTTGTTTCTAAATAAAGATCGTGGCGATGCCAAGCATTCACTCAAACGCACGTGCATAACGTAGAAAAGCCCAGATGCCATGTTTAACTTTCTAGCAGGGAAGCACAACTCATGTGTACATCATGAAGTTTGCCGGGCTTTGCTCCTGTTTAGACTGATACTGACATAATCACGCATATAAGAATACAAACATACTTATTTATACACATGTACACATACATACATACATACATACATACATACATACATACATACATACATACATACATACATGTGATTATAGCGAGAAACTAATCATGGTATGGGACACAACTAGTACAATTTATGTTTCAGTAGTTCGCTCCCTTGTTTCGCGTGTGACTTTTGCATGCTAGAGAGGTAGCGAATAATAGCTGAAACTGTTAGGATTTTAGTTTGGTTAAATTGTGTAGGCTTCAACGCCATTTTATTTAGCACATAATAGTCTATCCATGATGGCCTGTATATTTGTCGAAGGAAAACCCCGGGAAGGACCACCAACCCACGGGAAGCTACTGACAGCTTTCTTTCATACCCATGTTGGTCTAGCCAGACTCGAACTCAGGCGTACAGAGGTGAGATGTTTGAGTGATCTCTAAAAGCGAGTGCATAGAACCACTAGGGCATCTGGGGCCCATAGATGTTCGAAAGATATCGAATTCAGAGTATATATATATATATATATATATATATATATATATATATATATATATATATATATATATATATATATATATATATTACAGCAAGAGAGAAGAGACCGATGGAACAAATGCTAGATTATATTAAGAAGTTTGGCATCCGACCCCTGGAATTATTGAGGAGCTTTGACAAAACTGCTACTTGTGAAATGCCTAGGTCTGAATTTATTACCAGACTCAAGGTCAGTTAAGAGAAGTTTTAAATCTATCTATCTATCTATCTATCTATCTATCTATCTATCTATCTATCTATCTGTCTATCTATCTATCTATCTATCTATCTATCTATCTATCTATTCATATGTGTTTCTGTTTGTGTGTGCGTATGTGTATTGATTTTTTGTATGTGTACATGCATGTGTGTATGTATTGGCATTGCACAGTTAAAAGCCAGTTTCTCAATATTTTGAGGCAAACAACCTCGTTGCATGGTGGAAATTAAAACTAAATACAATAACAAAGTAAAGACGTAACACACAAGATGGGAGAAAAATTAAACTGTTGACGTGTTTGAATAACGAAAAATCTGAGAAAAAAAAGAGCTTAATAATGTAAAATATGTCCGATGAAAAAGAGTATCGAAAAATGCAAACTGCATATTTATTTTGTGTTGCAATGAGAATTTAATTTTCTTTACGCCCAAGTTAAAACAAAAGGCGGTAACCACTCATACCGAAAACAAATGCCATCGAAGTCCAGCTACTACAATATGTACTAAAATTATATCTTGGTAAATTTATGCATCGAGAAGGTCGCAAAGGAAACCTGTCATGAGAATGCTGTAGCGGAATACTACCACCACCACTACTACTACTACTACTAGTGTGCGGATCTAACACCCACTGCTTACTCCATCAAGTCGTTCCCTCGTAATTCTCGCGGAGGTGGAATTGCTGTCATCTCAAAGAACTCTATGATAAAACGTCTTAACTACACCACAACATTCAGTTTCGACCACACATCGTTTGAACCAGTCCAAACCACAACTCACACTGGAGCAAAGGTCAGTCCCTTTATTCTGCCTATACCGCCCTCCTCCTAGTAGAAAAAACAAGCTGGCTGACTCTCTCTTTTTGGAGCAGTTTCCGAATCTCCTGGACTATGGAAATTCGATAGGTGGCAACCTGATTATTCTTGGAGATTTCACCTTTCACTTTGACTGTCCCGGAAACTCAAATACATCAAAACTCATAGATTCCATTAATGTTTTCAACCTCCAACAATCAGTTAACCAACACACACATAAACATGGTCACATTTTAGACTGGATTCTTCATAGACCTGATGATACCATTCTACGGTCCTCCCTGGTATCCCATGGCCTTGCATCAGATCACCTCTGCGTTATATGCCATCTGGACGTATCAGTCGCTAACCCTCCACCTTTATCTGCTACTAAGAGAAACCTCCGTATGATAAATAGAACCAAACTATTGCACGACATCCAAGCTAACCTAACAACTTGCTTACCTCCTACCGCAGAACAACTCGATAACTGTCTGCGTTCATTGCTAGACAAACATGCCCCAGATACCAAGTGCAGAGTATCAATTCAAAAGTGTTCTCCATGGTATAGCAGTGTTAGGGACCAGCTTCGCACGGCTAAAAGAGACCGCCGTAAAGCTGATAGGCTCTGGCTTTCCACCAGACTCACTATTCATAAGCAAATCTATGAAATCGCTAAGAAGAATGTCACAGATATAGTCCATGCAGTGAAATCAGCCCACTACACTACTAAGATCATGGAAAGTTCCAGCTGCAAAGAGCTTTTCGAGATTACTAACAAGCTAATGTCAAGGAACAAAACTACACCACTTCCAACTACCTTCTCTCCAGTCGTCCTTCCGGACATGTTTGCAAATTTCTTCCGTGACAAAGTACAAACCATTAGAGATAAGTTTGACACCACAATTTCAATTGACTCGTCGTCACCATACAGTTGGGATACAGAATTTGAGCGGCAACCATTAGCAGCATTTGAACCTGTCTCTATGGATTTTGTACGTACAATCATGATGAAGAGTGCACCAAAGTCATGTGAACTTGATCCAGTTCCAACATCACTGCTGCTTGAGTGCTTAGATCCAGTATTGCCTTCACTAACTGATGTTATTAATACCTCTCTCTCATCCGGGGAATTCCCATCATTTTTCAAAACTGCCATTGTAAAGCCGCTGCTGAAGAAACGAACACTAGACCATAACGATTTAAAGAACTACCGCCCAGTTTCTAATCTTCCATTCATATAAAAAAATCTTAGAAAAGGTTGTTCTATCCCAGCTTGTATCTCATCTAAATTCAAACAGTCTTTTTAGCAATGTACAATCTGCCTATCGCCCTTGCCACAGTACTGAAACTACTCTTCTAAAAGTAGTTAATGACATTCTCTCTGCGATGGATAGCGGAAAGATTAAAGTCCTCACCCTCCTTGATTTGTCTGCAGCATTTCACACAATAGACCATGATATATTACTTCACCGTCTCCAGCATATATTTGGCATTCATGATACAGCCTTACTGTGGTTCATGTCCTACTTGGTCAACAGGACACAAATTATATCTGCAAATGGAATACACTCCAGCCCAGTTGATCTATGTTGTAGTGTCCCACAGGGGTCTGTTGTTGGACCTGTTGTCTTCATATTGTACACTCAATCGCTCTCAAGTGTCATAGATCATCATCCAGTGTCTCAACAATTGTACGCTGATGACACCCAAATATACAAATCTAGCCACCCAACTGAAGTTGATGCTACCATCCAAGGTGTAGAGAGGTGCATTTCTGATGTGAAATCATGGATGACATATAATAAGCTGCAGATGAATGATGATAAAACTGAGGCCATTCTGATCACAACACAAAGACTTTCTCACTTTCTCATTCACATCCTTTACCTCAAACAATAAATATCAGGAATGCCAACATTAAATTCACACAATCAGTACGAAACCTAGGCGTTCCTCTGGACAGTACTCTCACATTGCACCAACATGTCATGAACATATGCAAGGCTGCATATCTTGAGCTGAGACACATCAGCTCAGTTCGCAAATATCTTTCAGTTGATGGCACTAAACCACTTGTGTGTTCATTAGTACTTTCAAGACTGGACTATTCTAACTCAATTCTGTCTGGTTCATCTCAATATCTACGCCAGAAACTTCAAAAAGTTCAAAACTCAGCTGCTTGGATCATACTTAGAGTACCACGATCAGAGCACACCTCCCCGCTGCTCTGTACCCTACACTGGCTATCCATTCGATCCAAAATCAAACACAAAATTTGTTCTCTGTGCTACGTTTTACTGTCGGACTCTAGTCCAACATACCTATCCGACCTCACCCATGTTTATACACCAGCAAGATACTTACGCTCCTCTTCTGACAATCGTATACTCTATATTCCCACTATGAAAACAAAGTCATATGGATAGCGTTCTTTTGCATACCAAGGCCCAGCAACGTGGAATGAATTGCCCACTGAACTTAGACACAAAGACACAGTGATCACATTCAAGAGGGCTCTCAAAACTTACTTATTTCGACAGCAAGAACAAACTTGAAGACCTAATAATGTGTCCTATCTGAAATATTCTCAGCATGTTTTTTTATTTTTTTAATGTTTTTCTAATTTCATGGTGTTTGTTTTTGTAATAATATTATTATATGTTTTTTATCTTATAGGTGTTGTCTAATGTTGCAAAGCGCTTAGAGTTTCTAAAGATTAGGCGCTATACAAAGTCATTATTATTATTATTATTATTATTATTACTAGTACTAGTACTACTACTACTACATGTACTACTTCTACTACTGCTACTACTACTACTACTACCGACGGCTCCGGTGGCCTAGTGCGGGAGGTCGTGGGTTCGATCCCATGCTGAGTCATGCCAAAGACTTACAAAAATGGTACTAACAGCTGACTCGCTTGGCGCTGAGCATTAAGAGGTTAGTGTTAGGACTGGTTGGCCTGGTGTCAGGTTAATGTGACTGGGTGGGACATCATGCTACATGTCTGCGGCATGATGCCCCAATGCTGGACATCACTATAAACTGCCACAATGCAGACATCTTAGCGATATGACTGAAAAATTGTTAAAGCTACGTTAAAAATCCAAATCACACACACACTGCTACTACTACTACTGCTACTACTACTACTGCTTCTACTACTACTACTGCTACTACTACTACTACTACTACTACTACTACTAATAATAATAATAATAATAATAATCATTATCATCGCGATAATACTAATAATACATTTCGTACAAATAGTATAGGATAAATATTTTGACCGAAAAAAAATGTATATACATATATAAAAATAAATCATGAAAAACAGCAAAATTTCCTAAAATTTGTTAAATTGAGTTTATTACGTGAATGAAATGGACAGTTTAGAAATTTTAAGTCTCTCGCCATCATTCAACAGAATGTTTAATTACATGTTTTCAAAACGTTAAGATTATTATAAATGTTTGCGTTAAACCTTTCTGGAGCACGTTTATTGTATTGACTTTGTTTCGTTTGTTTATGCATTTACTTCAGTTATTGTCATTTTTATATTTGCAGAAGAAAATTGCAAACATTGCCTGAGTCTGATAGTATTTGTTTATTTGAGAATTAAATCGAATTTTTCCGTCTGCCCTATCATAATAATCATTGTGGGGAAAAGTGCTGTCGACAAAGTAAATGAATTTTCCTGTAGAATTAGAAACTGTATCCCGTATGCCTTTTGGCGGGATGGAAGGTATTCAGGTGTATCGCTAAATACTACTTATTTTGTTGTTGTTGTTGTTGTTGTTGTTTTCTGTTACATACTACTTACATTGCTTTTATCCAGAATGCATTTTCCCTGATATTGCAGTAAAACAAAAAGGTATGCAATGAATGAATTTTGATAGTACTCACGAACATTGCAGAAAACTGGTATCCGGATGTACAATTTCGAAATAGAAGCGTTGGCAGACGAAATTACAGCTAAAGGTTCTGTTGATGACGTTATTAACTACAGGTACACGATTCTCTGTTTTTTCCCCTCTCATTACGTTATCCTTTTTACATTATATTGCATGCAATGTGTTAGGCGTGCACACTGGTCTAGAAACATGCACACTTCGTATTGTCTGTGCTTCAATGGATGTCTCTGTAACTATTCATTAAATTTTATTGTTTAATACTATCTCGTGCAATCTTCGGAATACATATTAAGAAAAAATAAATCTCTAGCCCTTTCAGACCTCGGAGTATTTTTGTTTTTTAATCACCAGAATACTTGTATATGTGTGCATTCCCATCTCGTATACGAGGGCACAGAGAATCAAGATTTAAAAATAATAATTAGACCATTTGTTGCGAGTGTGCGTCCCCATATCGTAATTCATACGACAACACTGAAGGCAAAATCATATATTGCAAAACCAGTCAGAAGATGCCGCAGTAGCTTAGTTGGTAAATCGTCGGACTCGTAATACAAGAGTCGCCGATTCAATACCCGCCCATGATAGCCCGGTTCGGCTGCCTCGGTGTGTCATTGGAGAAAGTGCTTAAGTTCCGTTTCTCAGGCATGTCATATCCAATAACATGTTTTACACATGTTACACAAATTAAAAGAAATTTAGAAAAGCCAACAAACATTTTTATTTAGGTATTTTGCGATAGGAATACCATTTACTGGACAAGTCAGACGTGGTGCATTTAAATTATCTAATTGCCTGAGTTGCACAAAGCAATATATGTCATTTACATAAATTTAAACAAATTTACAATTCTCAGTTTACATAATAGCATTGTTATGTATATTTAATTTTTATTGTTTGCTGACTTTTCTTAATGATTATATGTTATGCACATCTGTAATTTGAGAGGTCCAGGACTTCCTACATATTTATTAATTCCACTGCTTGCTGTTTTAAAATCTTTCCAGAAAATTAATGAATGAAATGCCTTATAAATATTGCGTCACTTCCGTAAATCATTTCTGTTTCATAGTTAATTCAAATGTAAGCCAATCAGTCAGTATTTGTATCTCCACTACAGGGCTCTTATCGAGTCTGTACTGAACGAGGTGAAGCTAGAAAGAGCTAGCAAAATCAAAGAGAGAGACCGAAAGCAGCGGTTGAAAGAATATCACAAACGGATCCTACAGCGCGGAACTCCAGAAGACTTACAGGATTCTAACATCCATCTGGAGTCTCTTCAAGATCCAGCCACAGACAGCGTATCGTTTGGTAGTCGTGAGGCATCAGGTCAAAGGTCACGTCTATTCACTTTAAACCAAAGCATTACACAACTTAGTCTAGCAGACAGTGGGTGTAAACATAAAAATACAGGAACTCATGGTATTAATGGTTCAAATGTTTTACCAAAGCCAGCAATAGTGCATGCACCAGTTCGATTTCTTTCCATGACTGCCCCGCTAGGGCATGCCAGAACAAATAGGTCAAAAGGGAAGAAAAAGAAGAAAAAGGTGAAACGTGTTAAATAACAGCAGCACCAACAACATCAGTACTGTCAACTACCACAGCAATAGGAATAGCAGAAACGAAAACATCAATTACAGCACTTAAAAAGAACAGAACTGAAAAAAGTGAAAGTGAGAAGAATAAAAAACTTGAAACTGAAACAAAACACAAAATTTAAAAATAGATAAAGGGTGATATTAACAAAGAGCAACGTGTCTAACATCAAATTTCTCTTGAAGGTGTAAATATAACTCATTAAAAAACTGGTTATGTAAAGCATTTGATTGTATAGTAATACAAAAAATGATATTCTATGAAAGGCACGTTATTATTTTATATCGTGCCGTCAATCTTTTTATGTTTTGTGTCCTGGATATTGTATATGAATGCGACAACTCAAATGAAACTTGATTATATTTTATTTCTTAAACTGTACCTGTGTCTCAGTTTTCGAATGTCCTACGTAAAACCAAGTCATCATTAAAGACATTCATTTACCCTATCATATTTACAAATCTCATTTGCCCGTTTGATATGTCAAAAAGCCTGAACTTTCTTTGCTCGGGTTTAGTTATAGTACCTTGGAGATGTAGTTTGTGATCTTGACTATGCAGAATTAGGTGACCAAAGAAACTATATTCTCACCGGTTAAGCTCAATTGTTCTTTCTCAAATTCAAGCCTAACGTCCGAGGTAGATGACCATTTAGACCAGCAAAGTACAGTTCCGTCAAAGGTATATGCGATTTACTTGCACTTGATGCCATTGCTGTCCAAATGACATCATTGCTGTCCAACTGACATCATTGTTGTCGTCTCTTATTGATATTGTACATCCCGAGGCAAATAATTAGCATTTCTAGTTCCGAATATGATATATTCTAATAATCACCGACTGGTTTTCGTAATGTATACCGCATCCAACGACTACTAATGTCAGTAGGTATAAAATATGGACATGTCTATTTGCTCCACACGCTCCGACTATAATTTTCATGAGTGAAGTATGTGAGTATATATAAATATAGAATATATGTATGGCATGTACGCTGTATCAGTGACATACCACGAGATGTATTCATTTTTCATTAAAATAAACAAGTCTTGCTGAGTTTCCTTTTAATGAAAAATGTATACAACGAGTGGTATATCATTGATACAGAGTACATACTATACATGTTTTATTTATATCGCATACAAATACATATATTTGCCCTTTGAACGGGGTTAACATTTACTACAGGTAGCTGTATATTGACCGATTCAATATTCTCCTCACATCTCCGAATATGTCCGCTACAAAATGTGTTATATGCCTTTTGTGGCTATTCAAATTGACCTTTGCATATTGATAAGTTGATTGTTTTCATTTTTTAGTTTCTATTTTCTTCACATTGATTAAATCACTATAATACATACATTTATGACTAAAACATGAAAGATGGTTTTAATGATGGAAATAGATCAGTACAAACATTTGGTTAGCTGCGCCATTCACATAAACGCTTAGCCATTCCACGTACCGGCCCATTGAAATTAACGTGGAATAGAAACTAAGCTAAATGACGAACCAACAAAAGGTTATTAAAATATTTTAATATACTTACAATTGATCAATGTCATTATTCTGCTTTTAGTAACAGCAGTCCAGAGACATCGTGCGATAGCACAAACGAAAATCACCTACGCTCGTCATTTCATAGATTTTAGCCCGTGTCTTGCTACGATGGTCCAGAGAGAGAGAGAGAGAGAGAGAGAGAGAGAGAGAGACCTTTGGACATTTTCATATTTAATTAATAATAATCGATTTTCAGAACGTCATACTATGTTTGAGAAACAACAACAACAACAAAACATTAAATACATCACAGTATGTGTACCACGTAAACGAGAAATTTACCATATAATGTCGACATGATTTGCAACTTTGTATCGTTGATTAACACTGTAGATAAATCCCAAGGAAAGTGCATACATATCGGTACGACGATATATATATATATATATATGGGGTAAAAAAGTATTTTTTCTGCTAAAATATTTACAATGGTAAAGTAGATTCTATTCTGGCATGATCCACATAACTCAAAAACTATAAATCACCCGATTCAGGTATTGTATACCGACATGCAAACGACCATAACTTTCTTGTTATGTTAACACTCTAAAATTATAGCACGTAGGGTTTGTTTATGAATGATGAATAAAAGGTTTATTTTTGTTTTAAATATACGTTTCTTTTTTTAGGTCAGAATATTATGGCTTCGCCATTGAGCAAGTTTAACAGTTGCATACTTATCGCTATTGAACATGTAATTGCTTGCAACACATTCCAGCTTTACATCAGCCGAATTTACGTAATAATCGCGTGTACAATACTTATCAGACAGATAGTTATCATCTCCTTTCATGGCTTTGGCAATGGTTTAATATCTTAAATATCTCGCATTATAGCATATCATCTATTTTCTTTGTAGTAAACCCAATTTGACCACGGATCGTAGAACAAATATCGGGAAAATACAGTGGGTATGTGGACTTACCAATCTAAACTGATGTTGTCCGTCGTCTTGCAGCCGATTGTTTCCACTTAGTCTTGGTGTTAGGCGAATCTGAGATCAGACATGTGTATAATAACCAATCTCACGCTTTAGCGGGGGGTGCTGTTTTTATGAAAAAGATTTTATCCGTCGGAAAGAGATGTATCCATAGGCCTTTACGAGAAAGGGTTGTCCATCAGCATTTATGAGACGGATTGTTTGTCTCATGTTCTTGGTCAAGCTGTTTCCATGATCCAATAGAGAGAGAGAGAGAGAGAGAGAGAGAGAAAGACGAAGTTCAATCCTGCTGAAAGAGGTGTCACTTGACGATGAAGATGTGGCTACATCTGGGGAAACGAAGGTACGGGATCGACTGTAATGACAGCAGCCTGTTTGAGTTTCTGGCCAATAAACTTTTATTGAAATACTCACATATAAAATTGCATTTCAATATCAATCTACATAAGCTTAAATTGCGGATATAAGAGATACATATAAAACTACAATATTATTTCACTTACCAGCATCACACATTGTATAATTTCCGCCCTTTTAGAATATAATTAAACATCGAATAATTTCACCATAGCTAAAGAATCTAAAATTCAATATGTCAGACTAAGACCGTAATTGAAATATATTTTACTGAATTTATTCTAAAAGGTCACCATATTAAACTCTATTATTAAAAGAGTGTTTTATTTCTAAATTAACTATTACTGAGTATGAAGTTGCTAGCGAACATTGCTTTTTACTATAATCAACAATATAATTACAAGTAAATATAAGTTCTTCAAACAATTGTAATACCGAAATAAATGGATTTATTCTGAATATATTTTAATAGAAAATTACTTTCAATATAATTTAATCAAAACTTACTTATAATACAATTTAGAGAAAATATCAATCTTATTACTCTAATACTGTGATATCTTCCTTATGTCCGTCGGTCTGCTCGTTACTGCAACTCCTCCTTTTCCACTTGATGGAATTTAGGAACTCGTAGATATCTTGCTCTTGGGGTGGGGGCTATCTGCAATAGGGGATGCTATCCTTGTTCTCAGATCTGTGGTCCATGGGGACAAGGGGTCAAATATACAAAAAGTTCGATTTCATTAACATTTTCAAATGTTTCTGACTAAATTGTATATTTGCAACCATAGCAGAAAAACGCGTTCTTTGTGTGTGAAATATTTTGCATTATGACCCTTGGTCTTTATGATCAAACTTATCAAAATACCCACATCATTTTCTGTTACCTCGTGTAGTAATATCTTAAACACATCACTTGAAACCCCTTCCCAAAGTGGTGAGCCACTTACAGCAGATTTTTGATCTTCGCTCCGCAGTGATTATTTGTGATTCGTGAATTAGGATTTCCCATAGGTATGTCATATTTTTTTGCTGCTATAGACTCGAGCGGCTCTTTGTGCGCAGGTCTCACGTAAGAGTATATACTCCCTGGAATCTTTCCGACTTCCTAGAGCTCTTCGTGTATTCACACTATGACTTATTATGTCTTTTTGTGGGCATGCATTGTATTTTGTACGAACATTTTGAATTCAGGGCTAATGCAAGGGTATTTTGCGCCCTAGGCGAACCTTCCACATTATTATACCTCTCCCATTAGTGGTATCGCTTATTATAACTGTTCGTAAATATGAATAAACGTTCGTCTTGATAATTTATTAACTACATTAGTTATTATACATACTTAATGATTATAAATGATAAACCTGACAGTGTACTTCGTTTTTTGTGCCCCCCCCCCCAAAACAAAAAAGATCTTGGCGCCCTAGGCGGCCGCATAGTTTGCCTAGCGGTTAAACTGGCCCTGTTTCAATTTATTCCTAATTGTTATGCTTATGTTATTTCGATCTGAATTTCATCTGATTTATATTCTGTATTGTCGTATTTAGGTGGCTTTCATTTTTATGTTATGTAGATAATTTTCACCTCTGTCGAGAACCAAACCGCAGACCTTTCAGTCTCCAATCCCGCACCTTACGCCGAAGCGGCCTCAGTTACAACAACTGTATAGATACGGTAAACATGCATACACATGTTCTGCATGATCATTCCCTTACATGAATTGTGTTTTCTGAATTTTCCAAGCGACAGCTTTAGCATTTTATCATTGGCATTTATTTTAGTACGATTTACAATATTCACAATAGATGGTGTGCGCCAATATTTGTCGATTTTTATGAGGTAATTTTCCCATAATTTTCCTGAGCCAGTAATTATTGATTTATATAAGATAATATCCCCTGTTATTACATCAATAGTCAATATCGATTTTATTTTAATTTTATACCTATACAAGTTGGTTCATGTGTTACGTGAGTAAATTGTTCCTTCTGCACACATGATGTGCATAATCATTCGCTTTAATCGGTTTGATGACGTTATTATCTCCGTTTATGTTAGCCAGATTCGCGATAGCGTGACAATATAATATAGCTGCGCTAGACTACTAGATTTATTAACGTAAATGGAATTTGAATTTCTCAAAAACTTTTGAACCATTTATTTATGTACTTGTTTGCGAATTTCATTATATTGCAGTCATTTTTAATGTTCTTGCGCCCATTTAGGAAATGTATTACTCAAACATATAAGCGGTAGAGTAATTTTGAATGATTTACTGAGCACATTTTAAGTCCTGCTGGTGACACACGAATCGAAACGTTTCATTGACAACTACGATTGATCTTTTTGGGGTCAAAATGCTTCAAGGATCACACGTAATTCGGAGTAAAGTTGCATATGTTTCCAAGCGATTTCTGCAAGTGCATGTTGAAATAAAACAGAATTGCCGGTGTGTCCTGTACAAGTCTACTTTTAATATGAAACGAAACCGAATCGTATTTGCACAGTCTGTGCGTTTAACAGTCTCTGATAAAGTTGAACGTATTTTTATTTTGTTACACCTCAGATGATATCTGGAAAGGGATGTATCATTGCATAATGCGCAGATTGGTCCCTTGTTGATTAAAGGGAGTTAACACCCATTGCGAACTGTTTTCCTCAGGTTTTTATCACCAATAAATTACCATGAGCAAGTATAGCCTTTTCTTAAAGAGCGCTCCCAAAAGGTCACTAATTATTGGTTTAATATTGAGTTAGGTTCTTATATGCATGTTTGTCTTTCATGAAATTATTCGGTTACAATTTCTAAAACGTAATGTTCACTTTCATTCAGTACATAAAGCGTTAAGTAATATGAAATTACGACACAAATACCCAAAATGTCCTCCATTTCTTCATTTATGTTAACTACTCTCTCTCTCTCTCTCTCTCTCTCTCTCTCTCTCTCATACAGACCTTTTTTACAAAATACGCACATATGAATGCAGAGGCGTAGCTATGATATTTTGCTCCCGGGGACGAACTATAAAATTGGCGCCCCAGCCCCCTCCCCGTTTAATCACATTTTTGAATATTACCCTTGTTTACTTATTATAATGTAACGTTGTAAGCCTCATTTTGGCGCCCCTGTACCTTGGCGCCCGGGGACATATGTACCCCCCTGCCCCCCCCCCCCCCCCAGCTACGCCTCTGTATGAATGCAAGTTTTCTAATACAGAATCACCCCACACTTGACTTTATTTGAATGAAAATTACGTCGAAGAGTCTAGGATTACTTAGGATAATATAAAGGAACTCACAACATCAAACAAAAGCACTTAAAACTCGGCGATACAAACACACATACAATATACAATAATGTTCATGTTAATTGTATCCGTTGTACTCAGCCAAAGAACTTGAAAAATTGCCTTTATCCTTAAAAAGCAACGTAGAATGACAGTGTATTCAACATTTTATCATGATCAATCCAACAGTAAAGGGCATGGACCAATATCAGTCAACTGTGATGGAGTAGAATGAACAGTGTATCTCTAATGCAATGGATGAGCAGTGTATCTCTGATGCAGTATAATGAGCAGTGAATCTCTGATGCAACAGAATGAGCAGTGTATCTCTGATGCAATTGAATGAGCAGTGTATCTCTGATGCAATAGAATGGACAGTGAATCTCTGATGCAACAGAATGAGCAGTGAATCTCTGATGCAATAGAATGAGCACTGTTAGCCTGACCTAGGTGCTCTGCACACGAAGGTGGATTTTGGGTCAGAGGTGTGTCCAGTTAGGTTTTTGACACCAACTAGTACATGGGGTAAACATGATCTTTAATGTACGTTCTTATGGATACTTTCGTAATTTGTGATCCAGGTTCATCCTTCAATAATAGAACAGGAAGAATATATAAACTAATACTTCTAGTTATTTGAAACTATACATGACAATGAAACTGTGAGATCTTCAAAAACGGAATGGAGTGATTACATTTTCCTGACTAGGTCATTTATCGGAATAGCTATTCCATAAAGTGTCCTTTAAAAAGAAACGTTTCTATATGCTATATGGAAAGAATGCAGTACAACCTGTTCATAAGGACATCCATATTACACCAGTCTCACACAGCCACATTCTCAAGGTTCCTGCAACACATCTTAGAAGAAGTAAACCTGTATTAAGCAGCCATCTGTCTTAAAGAATTAATATTTCGAGATGCAGACAATGTTGCTTGGCACCGTTTTGACGCTACTTTGCAAGCGGATATTAAATTACACTGGGATACTGTGGAAAAGAATTTCACAGCAGCCCGGCCATATAATTGCTTGTTCACAAACTGCATTGGGACGGTAGTTAAATGCAGTTCTTGTATCTAAGGGAATTTGACAAGTGAAACGAATGTTGCTTTTATTTACACGTTGTGTTGATTAAGATCTTGATAACGTGTAGACTCTGCTTGTTTCCTTTTCCTCATTTTCCATCAGTATATGAAATCCTAGTTTTTAGCTGTGTCATTTCGTTATCTCCACTTTTCATACTGTCGAGGCATTTGCCATTTTGCCCTACCAATGCAATATATCGTTTACAGAATCCCTTATGCTGCCTCCTCATCATCTTCCCGAATACTATATCCTTTGGGTGGGTCCTCTTTTATACGCGATGAATCTCCGGTAGTATTCGATGTGTCCTCTTCCTCTGATGCCTCCTCTGCTATGGCGAACTCAGACCTAAAAGAGACTCTGGATGACATCCGTCGCGAGATTTTTCTGCCGTTTTTATCTACAAAGACTAATTCCTCGGGCAACCGCTCAGGGAGATTGTATGTCTCTTTAGATCCTGCAAAAAAGCCGGGATCAGCACCCTGGCAATGGCGAGGTAGTAAAGGTGGTTCAAAGAAAGACTGAAATTTTGATTTGCTTTCTAACTGCACTTTCCTTGGACTAATGTATATCGATGATCCATGTTTTTTAAGTAATTTGTGTTTTGATTCTCTTTCATAGCGTTTGTTCTCTATTTTTGGAATGGAATCAGTTTCTGATTTCAATTTAGTCGGCTTTGAAAATCCATCGTTTCTTTTCACTTCTCCCGAGATAATTTTTTGATTGAGCGCCCGTAAGTTTGAGAAAAAGAACACTGTAGATTTACGCAAGCTTCGCATCCGTTGGTCTTTCTGAACCTCGTCCTTTGGCTTACTTTCATCGACTTGCTTTTTTAGTTCATCCCCTCTGCTCATCGGCCCCTGTCTCAGCTTTTTGGAGAGAATGGGTTTCTGGATTTCTCCCCTAGCAATTCTGTCCTCAATTTCTGGGTAGGAGAGTTTGGGAAGGTACCTCTTCACGATAGCCGTGGCGGTCAGATTGTCCTCGGACGCATGAAGGGTCGGGAAGAAAGCATCGTAACGCTTCTTGTCCATTTCCCTAATTCTATTCTTCCGGCACTCATGGCACATCTGTGGACCTGCATAATAGAGAGTTTTTAATTTAATGCAAAAAGGAGCACAAAATGAACAGTCCCACTTACTGAACAGACGTTACGGGCGAGACTAACCGGAATAATAAGTCTAATCCCCCTCTCTCAATATATATATATTCCCTTGCGACTAAGCACACATCACCAAAAATGATGTCACTCAACTCAATCGGCGTTTTATTTACTCGTGTGTAGCAGACAGACTCGCATGACGACCTAGTGATTAATTATCATGTATCTACAGTCATTCCGGATTCCTATGAAAGAAATCAAGGTATATATAATTAATTATAGAAAATTATAAGTATACACCAGACAGAACGGAAAATTTCCGTTCTGTCTGGTGTATATTTATAATTCTCTCTCTCTCTCTCTCTCTCTCTCTCTCTCTCTCTCTCTATATATATATATATATATATATATATATATATATATATATATATATATATATATATATATATATGCTATCTTTAATATACTGTATATGAATACTTTGCATTATAAATCTTCCCGAAAGTTTAAACATATATTAAAGCTGCTTCAGTAGAAATACATTATGAACATCGAGTGAGCATTTTGTTTGTATATTTAACAACAATAAGTGTAAAACCGATCCATTATGATTCACGTACATATCAATGAAATGCAAAAGAAATTCAAGATGGACGCTAAGCCTATAATGTACTGGTTTAAACTTGCAATATTTACAACGCTGTCAAATACTTTGCACGTGGAAATAGCGCGTTTATTACCGCTCTGAAACCATTTGAACAGTGTTTATGACATTTTATACAGTTCAACCGAAAACTACGGTTTTCTTTTCTGTTGAAAGCATGCGTTATATCAAGCTAACTGTTAAGCTACATACCTATAATTTCACAGCAGTCCTGGCTGATACTCGGCATGGTTCTTCGTATAGACATGTAATCGTCCTCTTCGTCCTCGTAATCATCAGTATCTGTAAGGTTCAAAGAAGACTTTGATAAAAGAATCGAAACCCTACTGACTGAATCATCAGTTTTATCAGTAAAATGGACTGAAGCCCTACAGGCTCAGTCATTAGTTATATCAGGAATATTTCCAGGAAGATGGCATAATCTTTTTTGTTGATGTATATTTGTTCTTTTTAAAATTAGTTTCAACATATTGTAAAAATGATTCGTATGAAATATAGCAGATTATCAGATGTTTCTTTTAGACTAATAAGTTTGTTGTAATTTCGAAAGAGAATCTTCACTGCAATCAGTCATAATGCATAACAATGGAAGTTCAACTGTTGCAGTCCTTCAGTAAGTGTTTACTTGTATCGATTAACCATTTTCGCAGTGAAATCTCCACGTATATATGATGATGTTATTAAACATATATGGACTACTGCAAATAAATGCATTTACTTCATGCTTGACACAATTAATACTTCTATCCTATTCGCACTTGCATCGATATACGTGAGAAAAATCCATGAAAATGCTGGGATAAAACTAATAGCAAAAAGTCATAATATATATATGCAACTCTACTTGTTCCCCAAATGTGAAACATTCGAGAACATTAATTTTACTGGCAATGTTTCAATACACTAACAATACTTCACTCTTGATTGCTTGAACAGTTTTAAATAGACGCTAATGACCACATGACTTTTGCATATATAGTCACTTCACTAATATAATCCTCTATTGTTTTCGGTTTCTATTGGTAAATTTGCATAATTTTCTAATCCGTACTTTTCTTCGTGGTGTGCTCGTAAGACAAAAACTATATTAGGTATATGTTAACAAAATAAAGAAGAATACAGACATAACAATTGAACAATTATCAATAATAAACTGAATAGTATTTCAATCGGAGAAATTTTGTAGACACCTGTTAACTGAGTCTTTATCGCAAACTTGTTTTCTTAATTGTGCAACTGTATATTTCGTATAAAACTTTTAAAATTCTACAATATCCTTTAAGAACAGAACGAATCAGAACTAGCATTACGGGTGTTGTATAAAACTCCTAAATATAGTGAAAGATAGCAACATCATTTTGATAGAGAAAAGGCTTATTTTATTTTATGTGGAAAAAACATGATGGTTCAGTGGAGAGTGAATATTTCATAAAATAAATTATTTAGTACAAATGACTGTCGTTTAGACCACTCTCTGTGAATTCATAAACTTGCTTCACTATGTTTAGCTAGTACCAATTATTGTTGACTGAATCTTGGACACCGTGTGTGTGTGTGTGTGTGTGTGTGTGTCCCAGCCAGTGGCGCTCATCCCACAAGTAACTATAAATGAGAGCAAAACAACCGGAATGCTTTATTAAGTAAGTTTTCATTTACATTGATAAAAATTACACCTTAAATACGCTCGCTTGGCTACCAGCACGAGTTCTATCCCACCGACCACTCCTCTGTCAACTTGTTTATGGTCCCTCCTCCCCGTATTTCTAGATCCGCCACTGGTGTGTAAATATCGTTATCCGAAGCATAATATAAATGTTTTTTTTTTTCTTCAACTTTAATCGTATCTGCTTTTTTGGTTGCTTCCTATTGTCTACCTTAACGCTTACAAACTTTCCACTGTTTTGAAATTCGGATTTCCTAATACGGCTATTTTTGCACATAGAAAATGTTACATAAAAAGAAACTGATTTCAAGACAGTAATTTTTGCCTAAGCTGACATGTACACACACACACACACACACACACACACACACACCTCCTTACCTGTGGCCCTCATTATGGAAGACGGACGTGAAAACAAGGGTTCACTCAACATACTCATTGGAGTGATAGTTTCTCTATTCATTTTATTGATGTACCCACTGGCACTAGTATTGGGCCTCGAAATTTCTTCCGATTTTCGGAACCATTCATACGCGCGTTCAACATTTTCTCGTCTGCTCGTGGCACTGTATGACAGCTTTTCACTTTCTGCAAGCTGGTAGATATCGCTGAGGCTGATAGACGTTGCTTGGTGACCTGTTTTCGGTCTGCTCTGCGCATGCTTATGCAAAAGTTGCCGCTGTTGTGAGATTTCAGACTTTAATCGTGCAGGTGGCGCAGATCTGGATATCTGTCATAAAAACAAAATTCTTAAAACAGTCTATGTTGCCTCCTCGAGGAGGTCATCACTATCATATTATATACTTAGGTGTGTGTGTGTGTGTGTGTGTGTGTGTGTGTGTGATTATGATTTTTAACGTAGCTTTAACAATTTTTCAGTCATATCGCTACGATGTCTGCAGTGTGGCAGTTTATAGTGATGTCCAGTACTGGGGCATCATGCCTCAGACATGTAGCACGATGTCCCACCTAGTCACATTATCCTGACAACAGGCCGACCAGTCCTAACACTAACCTCTTAATGCTGAGCGCCTAGCGAGGCAGCTGTTAGTACCATTTTTGTAAGTTTTTGGTATGACTCGGCCGGGGATCGAACCCACGACCTCGCGCATCCGAGGTGGACGCTCTAACCACTAGGCCACCGGAACGGTCAATATACTTAGGTACAGTTTCGCCAACAGGTATTAAAGTTTACACATTGAAAGTTTGGTTGACCAAAACATATCACTGGCGTCACTAGGGAGGTGCGGGGGTGAGAACCGCACCGGGTTACACCATCAGAGGGGATGATACCAAAATAATATCAAATGTTTGAATTTTTGTGCAGGAAGGGGGTCAGTGGGGGTGACACCATGAGTTACCGCACATAACTGTCTATACAATTTTTGCATTTTTGTGCAGGTAGGAGGTCCATGGGGTGTGTTACTATGAGTTACCGCACTGGATGACACAAACAATAGTGACGCCACTGGACCTATAAGCCTTTTGCTGGTACCCGATTTAATATCGTAGTCGAATTTCATAGGTTGGTGGGCTACTTGAGGGTAGGATTTAATTTATTATATGCCTTGCTTATATAACATTATTGCGTTGATCAGACATCCTATTGGTTCCAGAACAGTTTCTGAAAAAGTTATATTTTCACACTTGCATAAACTATATGAAGTATTTAAATATTCTAACTATTTCATGGCCAAAACAAATTTTAAAATATCTGTTTCTAGAAAACATAAATGTGTGAAAATGCGTCATTCTAAAAAAAAATCCGTATAGCATGTTACACTCAACAGACACTGGAATATATACATAATGTACTGTTTTGTTTTGCTTCTCCCTTAAGGTAATACAAGTATATATATATATAGAGAGAGAGATAACACAGTATAATTTATGTATCATGAATACCACTGCGTAGGTTCCTTTGTATCATCCTACTTTCAGTATCGCTGTCGCACGTCACTGTACGGTGATATGTGCATGATACGGTACTTATCTCCACTTGATCAACTATGCAGAGATCTAATATTTAAAGGGGACGAAAACCCGGACCTGCACAATTTTATTGTAAATAGAAGGATATATAGTAGTTTGTGTATATAATCTATCCCGACTATTTTTTTTCTTTGCATCTACTGTATTTGCACAAACATTTCATAAAAAATATTGTCCTGTATTCCGAGATCAAAAGGAAAAATCCGGCCGCGAATTTGTTAGCTCCCTTCCATACAAGCAGGATGTGACGTCATTTGAGGCGATTAACGTATAAGAGTTGTATTCAATTTGTGCAGCGAAGTGTCAAGTAGAAACAAGATGGTTCAATGCGCAGCTCTAAATTGCGTGAATAATATCAGTGCTGAAACAATCCTTAATTATTTTACTTTTTTTTTTCTCCATCTTTGAAAAGTAAGAAATTATCTTCAACATGAAATAACATTAAAGAATTGTTTACGCTTTTTCATTCAATGTTTCCAACATTAATTTATTATGCACGTTTGATTTTGTATGTAACTGCATCGGATGAATATGCATTTTTTTCTTCCACACTTACGTTCAAGACTGTTTTCCACTCGTTATATAATAAACCCCTCCTTCCCATTCTGCATTCATCTTTTTTTGTGTAATGTCGATAATAGAAAAATAAATCACTTATCATTGAAAGTCTGTGTGTTCATATAAACTCGTTAGATTTCTTATAACTACACACACCGGAACACCACTATACAATTTTTAAATTTTTTTTTTAAACAAATGTTACTGTTAACTTTCTTGATTGATAAATATATTGTAGTAACATTATTCATTAATGTGATAATTACTCTCTAACTCGGACCAGGCTGATTCGGTACAAATCGCTGACTGATTCAGCCCATATATCTGGCTGATTCTCCTAACTTCCAAGCTGATTTGGACCATATGAAATATTATTCAGTCTTGTCCAGAATTTAAATGTGACATTTAAATTTGTTTTTAGAGATGATCTTCCCATTGTATCCCAAGTAGGCTGAGCAGTTCAAATATGCATTTAAAGTAACAAAATCCCGTTAGTACGCGTGATCAAGGCATTGTTGTATATAATAAAATAACGTAATCATGATTATTGTTCATCGGTAATTTAGTAGTGAAATATTTTTTAAACTTCTCGTTCAACTTTAAATAGTTTGTTTTATTGAGAAATAATAAAATTACGAACACTGACAAAAAAGAAGAAATAATCTAAATGATCGGCGTAGTACATGATAACTTTCAGAAACCGTCCAAAATCTGTGCATTAGCCATGATGTTGAATTCCTGAGTAGGCGTCAATGATGGTTTTTATCGAGTTCAAGTATCATTCGTATCATTCGCCAACGGTTAACAAATCTCAGTGAAAAATCAGATTAAATTGTTCAGTTAGAGAGATGATACTATAACCCTTTGGATTACTGACGGCAAGAATTCAGTCGATTTCGGGTTATAGAAGTCCATGCCATAAAGTCGTCTCAGGATGACTTTAGTTATTAGGTTGGAGCCCTTTCATGTATAAAACTGCAGATGTCCCATCATGCTTACACCCGCTCTATTTTTCCAATTAAAATGCATTTAATGATTTGAAGAGCAGAGCAAAAGGGATAGATGCCACTTCTTTTTCCTTAAGTACAGAAGCGGAGTTAATCAAATGGAAAAGTTGAAAAGTTGCAAATTTTATAGATTTAATGAGTTATTTAGTTGAAGAAAATCAACAATAAATAAAGCCTTAACAACCAGAGCGAGTTCTCCATAATTCATGATCAACAATGCCAGTGTGTACAGTGTCTAAAATGACGTCACACCCGACATTTTTACAGGGTGAGGGAAGCGCGTTGTTCTATTCAAGACGGATCGGGAGAGATGATCGGTTTTTCATAAATTTCTTCGTAACGAGTAAGAATAAAAGGTAAACATTTTCAGAAAATGAACCTTATACATATAGCAAATTATATATGAAGTTTGCGCGAATTTCAGTTTTGCATGTTGGTCCCCTTTAGGGGAAGATCTGAATGTGGCATAGCATCATTTGAGCAAATGCATCTGCAAGGTTTCTAATATACTTATGGCTTAAATAACTGTTTTTAATTAGTCTGAAAGTCCGATATATAATGAAGCCAGGTTTGATCAAACTGCTACCTTGACATAGGCATTAAAAAGTGTGACAAAATAGCAACGCCCAAATACTGGAAAACAATTTACTGTTTTCTTCAAGATCATAGAGTTTGTTCCTACATTTAAGCATTTCAGAAGCACGTGTTCTCTGACAAATACACATTTTGGTCCATTTGCAAACGTCCAATATTTCTTCAATTGCAATTTCATGGAATCTTTCCGATAAATGCCATTATGAAAATTGGCCAGTCAAATTTCGACACACCAGTTTTTGACACAATATTGAAAATGCGCGTCTAATGGTTTAGACGCAAAATGTTCAAAATATAGACAAACGGTCTTTTATCCCATACAATATTTTATTACCCACCTCTTTATTAAACTTCACACTAATAAATTATATTAAAAGTGTATTCGTAATGTTTTCTCGAGTGGAAGTTCATTTGTTAGATGTTAACACAGAGCGGTCATCGTACATTACAGTTTAAATGTATTACCAAGATCTGAGTCCAATGAACCGCTGCGAAAATATTTATTGCTACTGGAATAACCAAATAAGGATAGCAATCCTACAAAGGAACCAACGGAAAAAATGGCCAAACAAAAAATTCTTTAACTTTGAGAGTGTAATTAATTCTGACACACAGGCAGTGTTCTCACAAACGAGTCACCCAAACATGATGAATGAGGTAAACCGTCGAAATCAGTGATTTATCACGCCATTTCAAGTAAAGTTCAAATGGATCTAACAAGTAAATTAAAACTTTATTTAGTTCCCGATAAAACACCTGTTCACACATCATAAAAGCCTCTTGAGATCGTCTTGGCATCCAATTCAAATTGATTACAGTTGTAACATGCAATGAGTGGAGTTCTATTTAGTCTCCTTTACCCCAACTTATCAGTTTGGTTACATATCTCTTGTGATCTTTTCGTTACATGGGCTATCATACGCACGTACATGCCTATGTTTTATTTTTACGAACTTTTCATTGCAAACTGAACGTATAAACATGATAAAAGACTTCTAAACTACAAGTCCAAGGCCTTAATGTATAAGCCAATATCAATTTAGTACCGCTCCAGATCGGTGAGTATTCAAGGGAAATAATAATTGGACACAAATCATAGAGGTAATTAGAAGAACGAATCATCTCTAAGTAGAAAACGTTAATAAAGAAGTAATTAAAAGTTTAATAAATAAGTAATCACTTTGATTATTTTCAAATCCATATTGGAAATGTTCTATGTTTTTCACAATTCGTCTGAAACATCAGCAGACTAGGCAAAAAGTATTCACTGTAATGAAATATCCAGTTGCGGAACGAGCACACGTAACGACGTCGCCACTGAACAGTCCTTTTTTCATATTTCTGTTTAATAGTTTTCTTTAAATTTGTTTTTAAGACACACATGGACACACAAAACTATTTATAATTTCTCATGGTAGGTTTGGAAGATATGATACTAAGCAAGAAAATGATTAAGTTCGTGCAATAGTAACAGAAGTGCACTTGATTTAAACAACGTTTGTCGTCGTTAATGATACCGCAGACAACACAAGAAAACAACAACCCAAAACAAAATGGTCATTGATGACTTATATAGTAACATTACTGTACTCTAGAGAGACGCTTCTTATATAACCAGTCCTCCCAAACCCTATGTAACCAGTACTCCCCAACCCTATGTAACCAGTGATCCCAAACCCTATGCTAATTTTATATTTTCTCTTCTCTTGCTTCAGATAATTGAATAGGTCTTGCTTTGGACAATAATTTTAATAAACAGTACATTTTGCACAAACTACTGGTCTCACAAATTCCTCAAATGCGTACTGTTATTCCTTATTGTAAGCTTGAAGGACTTATTCAGTTGTTTGCCAAAAACATCCAACTGCAATAAATTAAAATAAAGTATAAAATTAAACTTGCTAATTTTCGACGATTTCTGTGGTTCAGAGTCTGTCTGATGTTTCTTCAGAGCTAACATTTTGTTTTAAATGCCAGCATATGTCAGAAATGCTCCCATTTAAATTTATTATTACTTCCTTATAACGATAGTCGATACACTGAACAAACCCTTTATTATCGCTACTCTCTAAGTAGATTGCATTAGCGTGCTTTTGTTGTTTAGTGTGGTACTATATGCCCCCTCCCCCTCCCCCAAGTTTTAAGCATTTGCTTTATCACACTTACCATGCAGAGAAGTGTTTATGTCTGTGGCATAGATTAGTCCCGTGTTTATGTCTGTGGCATAGATTAGGCAATTTACATCGCTGTACTTCGATATATGTCATTGTTCTGCACCTTGGAGAACATTATACCTTGAACAGGTGTGGGGTGGAAGATATATCTGTGTTTGCTGTTGCGTGATAGCTAAGTCAGTATCTGAGTTATAACATCCTTTGATATAGCGATTGTCCGAGGATCTCTGTATGACGTCACAATTAAGCGTATGCGGAGCTCTGTTTGGCAGAACCCATGCTCTGTATGTACCAAAGTTAAATGTATCAAAGATCATCAAGACTTGTCTATATTCTATAAAGTCAAATCAAGATAGATAAAATTTGTCCTGTTTGTTTGTTTGGTCTTTGTCCTGTATATTTTTTTGTGTAGTGATATTTTCTGAGTCCCTTTTAGCATTTAATTCCAAACCATGTTGTTGTTGTTGTTGCTGCTGCTATTATTTATTACAAAGTATTCTGAAGCAGTGTCGTTAAATAATGTTGATAGTGATAACATTCAAATATCTATATTATATACAATTATGTAGATCCAGAGTTTACTTTATATCTTTTCTAGTTTACTATTATCAACATTTGTAATAAAAATGTAATTTTTATTTTCTTGCCATTTCGATTTTTGTGATAATGCATTGTTGTGAACAGGTAAAATTTGTTTAGTTTTGTGATAGGAACTAAACCGAATAATTAACAAAGAGTGAACAACTGCAAAAAGCCGGTCAAGTACATGTATACAGAAACTATTCTATTTTAGAGAATTGCTAGAAGCAAGTGAATAGTCAATAATATTCCATTTAATAGAATAAGATTGTTATTTTTACATATTAATATCAGTATTTTCAAAGTGGCATTAATTTTCTGATCTAGTGTTACTCGTTTCTTAAATAATATATACTCGTCGAGAGTTTTCTCGCTATCATTAAAAAAATTAACTTAATCGACACCAACATCGACGTGTTTGAGAAGGAATTTTTGTCAAATTTGTATTCTGGAATTAAACTTTCCCGTTACAAAATATGTATATTCGAAGTTCACATGATAGCAATTTAGTATCTAAACGTATCGATTTCATATTTAGTATAAAACCCACAGGTGCACGACGCATCTTGATGTTGAATAAAAGCAATAATCTGAAGGAAAAAATCATATCGAGTGACAAAATTACCTCAGATCACCCAATGACCTGTTCTGACATAGGACCCTGTCACTAGGTATGATTTTTTCTTCAGATTAGTGGGGTTTTTTTAACATCAAGCTCGCGTCCAGCGCATGCGGTAAAACCTCAGGTCTGATTGAGGAACATGCACAACTCCAAAATAAACTTCATCGTCAGCTTCAGAACCAGTTTTATCGACTTTAAGCCAAAGTATGGAGTGAGAATGAATGATAATTACAGAAGCAGGGATATCGTTCTTTTGACAACATCGCAGTAAGTTGTCAAATATCTAATAAGCTTATTATCTTTCTGACAACAAGAGCAGGAAACCCCCACGTGACCATATCCATTAACGTCACAGCGAAGATCGCTATTTAGAGTGTCGACTGGAAGAACCGTTTCAAATTATGGAAGGGCTATGTTTATTTATTTTTTTAGTCTATGACTTGCGACTCAAACATAGCCGTTTTGCTTGAAATAAGTTATGTTTTTGCCGAATTTGGTTGTCTTGGAGGATAGGAACTTCTGGATTCCTTTAAAGAAACATTTATCCAGACTAGATATGAATTAGAAGTTCAATATAGATTATGTATATTTACAGACTGATTGGCAGATAGATTAGTTCAAGCGTGAACTCTCCACGTGAAGCCAGATAGATTATGCTATTTCAATCACGTGTTTATTCTGTTAAATGACTCCTTTAACAATGTTTTTTTTCCCTCAGTGTAAGTAAACTTTAAAATGTCTTTTCTGTTGACCTTTTCTGTACAAGAAAGTGCTCTCCAAAGGGTTTTCATGTGCCCTATTTAAATTAATTTCCATATGCCCTATTTAAAAAAAAAAAATTGCCCTATTGAAATGAATTTCCATTACCATATTGAAATTTGATTAAAGTAAAGAAAAACAACACGTTTTCACTGATTGTCTAGCACATGTGTCAATGCACAAACACAAGACAATATTTAGAGAGTTGGAAAACAGTACGGAATGTTCCACAGTTTGAATTTCTCATCTAAATTAAAGATTCTAATTACGTGGCTTTTCCTATTTTAATTGTTCAAAAAGTCACGAAACGTTTGATATAAGAATACATTCAACATATCCAAATACGCTAAATAATTAATGCAGCCATTCCCATGCAAATATTGATAAAAATATGGAAGACTTTGTTTCGGAATCACTCTTTAAATATGTCGTCCTTACCTTTAAGCATGCAGGACAAACATATTCCTTTATGAATATAACTTTCCGTTCATTAGCAAACGTCACCGATTTTTTCATAAGCATTTTCATCGAGTCGTTTCAGTAAATACCACTACGTAAATAGTCAGCAACATCTGTATTCAAAACAATAACGTTGGTCACAGTATGGTGTTACCAGTAGTTCTGGTTTGGAGCATGTTATTCGTTATCTGGGTATATAACTATTAATTATTGGACACTTAAATCCGTCTTGAAATAATATATAATTGTGTGCCATCTTACGTTTTACCTCTGAAGTGAAAGTTCACCATCATTAGTCTTTCACACAATTTATTCATGATGATTTTCTCGGGTTTCAGTTACGTTATCGGATGTTTACGCTCAGCGGTCATTGTGTAATCCACATTTTTTCGTCGCTAACGAATCACACTACAATAACTAGTCTGTCATTTTTTTGTGTTGCTGAATAAATAAAGTGCAAGAAATGAACAAAACCCTCACTTCCTGAGTAATACGTCATTCATCTATGAACTCGTCTCCAGCGTCGATAATTAAGAGATAAACGTGTCAAAGAAAGATATAAAAAAAAAATGAATATTAGGTCTGCGGCTTAGAATCTGTGATTTATCACATCTCCTCTAGTCAAACTGAAGTGGCTCTAACAAACAAATTCAAACCTTTTATTCTCGTTGAAGTTTATGTCCACACTTTAAGAGAACCTCTTGAAAGTGTCTTATAGAACTTTAGAGGTAACTAGCAGCTGGTTGAAATTGAATACAGTTTAAATAGGAGCAGTAACTCGTGTTATATTTACTTGCCTCTTGTATAATATTTACCAGTTCCAATACACAGTTGATGATGTTGCCACATTACAAACTACTGTATAATGCTACCTATACTTTGCCATATTAATGTTTCAGAACTTTTAATGAGTTTCAGATCACACGAATCTAAGAATACCTTCTTAAGAAGAGGTCGAAAGCATTAACGCCAAAGCAAATAGCAATTTAAGACCCGTTCAAGACTGGTGAATGTAGTACCGAGGTAATAATAAAAAAGGCGCCCAGATGGAATTGGATAAACTAACTGCGATGTCTCAAGTAAAATACTGTAATCAAGGAGTGTTCACTTTGAATGTTTCGAAATCGTTTATATATTTCCTTACTATTCAGTTTGTATAAACGTGTATCTTCAGATATGATAAAACCAACATACGACCAGGCATTGAGCATAAGAACGTCGTTTGTAGTTTTTGTTTTAAAGCGCACATTGTTTTAAATATGCCTCATTCTTCGTCATCAGTTCCAGAAACAAAGGCATTATCTTGTGAATAATTTATCAATGGAAATAAAAGATACCCACAAGCAATGCATCAGTGAAGAAGCAGTATATGTACATCTGAAACTGCATGGATATTTCTGAAACATTCCATTCTTATAATATTCTCAGCTTATTTTCTCTTAATATTATCCAATGAACGACTACAGAATTATACGTTTTTTGTGCCCTGGAAAAATAACTCGACCGGTTTATGTTGTACAAGAGACACAATTTAATGATGATACAATTTCTAAGGAATCTTTGTGTGCTTTAAACAAAAATATTATTCAGGTGAGGTGCGCACACATTTAACAAATACATTCCAGTAACAGTATTGAGGGTGCGCAGAGGCAGAAAAATCCCTTTGATAATCGGTACGTATCTACGTTAAATTGATACACGCCATTTTCTGAGACGGAGCTATAACACTATTTTTAATGGAAATATAACACAGGCACGCTCCTTAAATTCCAATCACTTTGACATTCACATAATAGATCGTTAAATAAAATGTTCATTGATCATAGCTGACTAATCAAGCAACATTTTAAAATAATTTTCCCCGTATTCTATCTCCGGAAATATCAAATAAAGTTGTATGAAAAAAACAAAAACAAACATTATACCGACTATGGACAATGAACGTTTTTCGCATACCTTAACCTTTTGAACATGAGAGGAAATTACCTGTTCAATAAGATTTGTTTGCAGTGAAATATCCTTTCTCCCGTGTTAATTAGTTCAGGCTTGGTAAAACCGTACTCTTTAATATACAAATGTGAACAAATATTGGAGAAGAAAAACCTGGGTCCTATAATTGTTGACACATCAGTCTTTCCAAACAAGAGTCGATTGTATTCAGGTACTGAGGCACGAAGCGCTTTGAAATTTGTTTTAATTTTCCTTTTCCAGTGCTGTTTTAGCGAACAATGCGTTACAGTTTGCAGTTCCAATATTGAATCATGAAAAGCTATGGCCATTTAGATATGGCAGATAGATTAAAGGTCAAATATGGAGATTCCATTTATTTTATTTTAAGTAAAATTATATTGCAAGGTTAAGGACTATTGCTGATAAATTCAACCTCTGATTGGTTTAAAACTCTTGTGGGTTTTTTTTTCTTTTTTTCTTGGGGGTGAGGAGTATTTTTATAAAGGTATAAAGGTTTAAAAGCATGTTACCACGGTAATAGCTATATGATGCCGAATAAAAATGAGCCAAGTGCCTTCCCTAGGACAGACTTAGTCAGCCAACCCATGCTGGTCTGGGCGGGTATCAAACCCGGGATCCTATGGATTACCAGTCCTACGCTCAACCTACTGTATTACTGTACTATCGCGGTTTACTTCTAAATATGTATTTACAATTAGCAAGAGGAAAAAGCCCATCTATTTTAGTGGAATCTCATCCAGATGAGAAGAATTCCATGCAGATTAGGGGAATCCCATGCAAATGAGGGGAATCCCATGCAGATAAGTGGAATCCCATCCAAATGAGGGGAATCCCATACAGATGAGTGCAATCACATCCACAGGAGCAACAAGCGGAAGCGGAAGCCTACTTGGATCTCTTTTCTCACGAACAATAATCTGTACTTAGATAATGTGTCTGACTTGAGTAACGATTGCTGAAGATTGAAAACATTGACTATACGTACAATATTGCAATAATATCAAAGAGTATTTGATAGGAATTAGTATAGCAAAAACATATACTGAAAGACAAAATATGAAAATGTAAGTGTCGAGGGGGTGGTGGTAGGGTAAGGGTAGGGAAAGGAGTATTAACTTCAGCTCAGGTGGTGTATATGTAGTAACTACATACATACCAGAGATATACCAGTTTAGTGTGAATATATATATATATATATATATATATATTTTGAAAATGATATTATAGACTATCTCAAAATATTCGCGTTGATTTCGAACGATAGCAAGGGATTATCCATTAGTATATTTTGGGACAACGTTCCTGTTATTGGGTTTCTGGCAGTAAGATATTTTGTACTAAGAGAAACTGCTTTGAAGAATCTTTTTTCATTTTTGCCTGGACATATCCAGATCTCCAGCCATGGGCACCCGTACATGGGGGGGGGGGCACTTATCATTCCTCCTGGGTTTCATCTCTAAATATAATTTGGCTTACATACATAACACTTACAAGCAGACCACTACACGTTTGCCCAATTCACCCCCCCCCCCCCCACAAAAATCTGCCTCCAGCTATGATAAATTACCAGGCATATGAGACCCCCTGCCCCTACCAACACTAATCTAAAAATGAAAGGATTGTATATATGTTTGCTCCTCCTCCCCAATTCTATACTGTATTTTTTTTCTTCAAAATCAAACGGGAATTTTAGTTTTAAAAAAAGGACCATGTTATTGCGGTCTGTGTTTCCTCTGTTCTTTTTGGATCGGGACGTACTTGTTTAGGTTCACGTTGCCAGGATTCCATTCATTCCGTCCCTTTGCGTAAATTGTATTTCAAAATATGCTTGTTCCCCCTCTTCAGGCATTTCACCATATCGTTGGTTTTCCCACCTGTTTGGAAGTCTTGAAGGGATCCTTGTCATAGATCAATATATTGTCTTTTTCATGTATGCAGTGTGCAAACAGTGCATGTGTTCCTTTGATATGTGTTTTGTCAGTACCGACTTTCCTTCGATCAAATCAGTTATATAAGCTGTTTATTTACCAATATATCAACATATATATCGCGGTTTCTGGATCACAGCATGAACGCCTGTTGTTAAAAGACAAGTGTTTTTATAAAAAGATCTTCCATTAATAAGCTGAAACCTAGCCGAAATATTTTGTGCATTCTCTGTGCTAATATCTCCCCTTGATAGTAATATAAGGGGACCTTTCTAGACCCCTATTAAAATGTCATTTTAAAGAGTGTGCCGAATGGAGATCGCCCATAACTTTTCATGAATAACGCGGTTATTTAAAATGTCACTACTCATAAACGCGTGACTCAAACCTGAACGAAATCCCGCCATGTATATCAAGGATATAACTACACAAGCATGGAAAACGTTAGATACACTAAACTTGATGGAAATTATCCGGAACATCTTTATTTTTTCTTTCTTCTTTCTTGTTTATAAAACCGCTTTCGGAATACAGGAACATTATCTGGGATGAATGCACCCAGCAAGAAAACTATCAAACGAAAGAGAAAAAAAAAAGTTGAGAAAGGTAGAGTCGTGTATGGTGCAACAACATCTGCATTATATGCAAGAAGTTTGGAGTAGACAAAGTGGGAAAGACGCTCAGAAAGACATTACAAATACAGAATGATAACACTTTGGAGAAAAAAATGCACCGTGGAGTGGCTCCTGAATACGTGGTTCGACCAAGTGTCAAGGGGCTAGTAACAAACAACTTCGTGAAAGAACTAACCTTCGTATTCTTTCACTAGAACAAATAGATACCAAATATTAATTTGTACCAAAGTATGTTACTGAGTGGAATCTTCCCACGACTTTCGAATCCAGAATTTTTCTCTCCTGACCAATGACTGAAACCAATCAGCTATCAGCATTCACATCGCGTAAAACAAACAAAATATTCAGTGTTGACGTGGCCGTGCATATCGCATACAGTCTATACATCTCGCACTTGTTTTCTCTTCTGCTCAGTACAAAATAAATCACACCGTTACTATGCAACGCACGTGCTCATTTTGATAGTATGTGTTAGTCGTTTCTTTGCAGGAACGTTAACGTGAGATACAGCCATTATTTCTGCTTGTTAATTCGTACCTATGGACTTTCTTCATTTAGTTGTCTTCTTTTTGGAATTAACTCGTTTAGTTTTAGTTTTACATTGTACAGTCTGGCGTCACGTTCTGCTAGCTTCTAAAAACCTTAATTCAAAGATAGTTTCATGAAAGAAACAAAAGTTGTGCGCAAAAATGTAAAGATAAAAATTCCGTTCAAATGGATTCCTTTGAAAATGCACACCTGCTCCAAACGACCTAAACCCTGCATGCTTTATCTTGAACCCTCTAAAGAGATGGATTTACGTATATATCACATGGATTATAGTGTTTAACAGTCGGGGAACTGTCGATGATAAGCACTTCAGTGAATATGAAATGAAAATATCACATAAAACACAAAGAGTTGTCATTTGTCTGGTCAAATTCATCCTTAAAATGGATATTTGAATATGTTTAAACGCAATTTTTTTTCGGAACAATGAGTGTAAAAAAAAAACTTTGTATGACCACGACGCGAACTGTAGATATTAGCAAAGAGAGAGAGAGAGAGAGAGAGAGAGTAATTAATGCTATATATTTTTTAATAAATGTTCTTTTGTTGTCGTTCTTGTGGGGTTTAACGCGATTTTTCAGCACACGATAGACTATGCATGGCGGCCAGTATTAATGGTGGATAAAGAACCCGGGAAAACCCCGGGAAGAACTGCCGACCCACGAGAAGCTACTGGCAAGCTTTCTCGCATACCCACATTGGCCGAATCCGAGACTCGAACCCACGCAGACAGATGTGAGATGGCAGTGAACCGTAACGGAGAGCGCTTTAGACCACTCGGCCACTCGGGGCCCTTAAAAGTGTTCCGAGTAAGGGGTTGAGTATATTTAATTGATTGTAAAAACTGTAAACGAAAATGTACTAACATAATGTATCAATGTATCACTATTAATTCATTCTTGACCCCAACCTATAGGTTGAATCATGGGACAGAAAGTGTGCCCTGTGTTGTGATATTATACTCAAAATATTAAGCAAAGTGGAACATGTTTTGGAAAAATAAGTGATGAAAAAAATACGTTGACCAAAATATGTCCTCATTATAATTCTTGACGCTATGACCCCCCCCCCCCCACGCCCCCCAAGAATGGAACACCGAGGTAACAGTGTTACTGTTAACTCGGGCGTATGTGATTATGTTTTATTCCAAAATGAAATGAATCAAGTAAAGGGTTGCTGAGTTAAAGTAGATATAAAACTTTCAGCAAAAACTAAAAGGTATCACCAGTATAATTATTGACCCTATTACCCCACCCAGGGGCGAAATCATGGCATAAAGGTTCTATTGGGATAAGATGTATGTATGATGATGTTATATTCACCTCTTTAGTTGATTTGGATGTGGTGATGGAAATATAAGTGATGAAAAAAGTAGCCAGAATGAGTCCCCATTTTAATTCTTGACTACATAAATCCACCCTAGGGCAGAACCCTGGAGCAAGAGTGGCACTGAGAAAAGGGAAGTTTGTGATGATATTATGTTCTATTACTAAGAGAACTGTTCAATACGAAGTGAACTATTTAATACGAAGTGAACTGTTTAATACGAAGTGAACTGTTTAATACGAAGTGATCTGTTTAATACGAAGTGATCTGTTTAATCCTAAATGAACTGTATAATACGAAGTGAACTGTATAAGCGGCTACTGAGTTAATGTACTAATATAAACTTTAACTAACCTTTCCACATACATACTCCCCCCCCCCCCCCCCCAGCACACACAGATATTCCGAACGTCTCCATCATGGTGCCTCGGGGCATGCAGATTAACACAGATGTTGTCACATTTCGTGAAGATATTCATTCCAATCAGCAGAAAATGCGTGATACAATCCTTACAATTTCAGAAGTGTGTGTGTGTGTGTGTGTGCGTGTGTGTGTGTGTGCGCGCGTAGTTATTCTCTTAAAACATAAAGTTAGAAACTCAGTAAAATAAAATAAAGTTATGCAGCATCTGAGTATCTTATTTGCCCTAGTCATTTAAATATTTAAATATTGTTCATTACGCATCCTATATATAGGCCACCGTATAATGAAGGACGATATATAGGCCACCGTATAGTGAAGGACGATTTACTGTGACCAAGAAACGAATCAATACCTATTACAAACATGAAGAGAGAAGCTGGCTATTGATCCTTATCCATTGTATCAGTTTAGATCCGATATACTCCGTATATTATCGATTGACGATCTTTCAATGGAGTCATTTTTATTTCTCTTTTTCTTTAGGAGAGTACAATTTCATTTGTAGTACTATGATTTCCACTATTCTAAATATGCAGGTGTACAAGTTATCGTTTTCATATCACGCGTGAGACATGAATATATTTTGAAACAGACAATTACGTATGTACCCTGAAATAGCAAATATCAGTCGTCTGTACCTGTTGTTACGTTATCATTGCATCAGACATTGCTTGTCCACAGTACATTGCCCCGTTCTGTGCGTATGTGTGTGTGTGTGTGTGTGCGTGTGTGTGTGTGCAATACAATAAAAGAGATTAGAGGTTATGCATATATCTTTTTTGTTCCTTATATGCTTTCTTTGGGTAACAGTACCCACTAATTTTAAACTACATTTTTTTTCGGGGATGGGGTATAATTGAGATTGAAAACAGTACGGTAAAAAAAACCTCTCCATATGTTATGTTGCGGTTCTACCTGTCAATAGGCAAATATATGTTTCAAGGTAAAAAGGTATATATTGGAAAAAAAATATTTCATACTTGTTGTTGTTGTTGTAGGGTTTAACGCCATTTTTCAGCACAAGATAGGCTATACATGGCGGCCAGTATAATTGGTGGAGGAAGAACCCTGGAAAACCCACCGACTCACAAAAAGCTACTGGCAGCCTTTCTCACGTACCAATGTTAGACGAGGTTGAGACTCGAACTCACGCAGACAGGGGTGAGATGGCAGTGATCAGTAACGGCGGGCGCTTTAGACCACTCGGCCACTCGGGGCCCCTGTTATGTACTGTAATTATTGAACTGCTTGACCATGCAAAGTAAAGACAGAGCTTGTAGTAACTTGTGCTGACCTAGGGAGTAGGGTCTGAACATGATCAACAGTTAATCAGGTTAACTAACAGTTTAAGAGTTTATCAAATTAAACATTTCAATAGCTAATCAGGTCTGAGCTCAACATTGTTTCACGATGACAGATACTGTCTCGTGAGGTTTTCACTCTGGAAAGTCCACACCATAATAAGAAATAAAGGAAACATTAAGTTAGGTCATTATCATAACGACCACGTAGTTCATGAACACATCATCAAATAAAGCACGATTTTGTGACTGACAGACAAACGACCAGACGAACAGACAGCCAATGTAAGCTTTTCGCAATCCTTGTCATATTTATGCTGAGGAAGAAAAACAGTCCTGTCAAACCCATTTCAACTGATGCACTCCTCCTAATAAGTGAGAAATACTAGATTTATAAAGCATGAACGATCGCATGTGTCTGAAATACTTACATTCCTGCGTGTCAGTTTTGGCGTCGTGGCGGCTTCGGCCTGGTTCACTACCACCCGAGTTGCCGGAATCTTCATTGGGAACAATGCGAAAACAATTACCAGAGCAGGTGAAATCCACTTCAATATTAAAATTATGTGCGGAATGATTTTATTATTAAATTTCTATCTGTTCTGATAGGTTTGTCCTCTTTTGTCGTTTGCTGAGATCTTTGGTTGAACCGTATATCTATATTGTCCCACACTGACAGCCGTTATGTGGTATACTGAGATCTTTGGTTGAACTTAATATATGTATATATTTATATTCTCTTCTCCACCCTATAAGCAGTTTCTGATATGAAATCCATTTATATCGAACGTTTCCAACGAATACGTAGCACATTATCCTTTGTCGAAATCTCGGGCCAAATAGAGTTTACATCGGTGAAAATTAATACGTTCCTATGCCCGAGTCGCAGAGAAAATATTTTCATAACTAGCTGGCACTCTTTTAGTTTGTCAATTAATAATGAACACTACGCCTTAAACAAACATAAATATAAGTCGATGACGATGTCAACCTTGTGGGTATTATGTTAACTGTACTCTATAGTATGTTTTCCTATTTGTTGTTCTAAGCAATCGACTTGGGATTAATTCTTATCCGACTTCGTATCTTGTCTAAAGCCGAAACCCTATAACATAACCAATTCAAACAAGTCCATTGCGGGTGTTTATTGTTCCAGATACCATCCAAATGGCTGTGTATTTTGTTGCATTTGTAAGGAGTGGCAATTTAAACTTTGAGCGCTTTGATGGCAAGGGCTGATTAATTGAACTGTTACTTTGACCCGCAACAAAACACCACGCGTCCTTTTGTCCAATGTAATAGACATGAACAAAGAGGAACTAAGATTACATGAGTACGTAACGTGTAATAGAAGTCACGTTGAACCTGATTGTAAGCCGGGTAACATTGCATCGCCTGATAAAAGTACTCGTATCCAGTTATCGGGTTTTTAGTACATTTTACTGAGTTTTATACATGTATTACTTGCCAACAGAGACAGTATTTTGCAGAAGTCAAATCTATGATTAAAAACCGTTGTGAAGAAAATTCTTTTCAAAACATACATTGATAGGACAGGAACATAATGGTTATGGAGGATATCGACGAGAGTAAATCGGAATTCTTATTAAAATAAATTATTGTGATCATAAAAATTATGAATAGACCAGAAGAGCTTGAAGGGTGGTTTTTGTCCGTCCATTCGTTTGCACATGTTTGTTGTCGCTACGTCACCTAAACTACTTGGAGCATTTCAATTAAACCTTGCATAAACATTCACCCCATTGACTTGTTGGTCCTAATGAAAATGGATCCGTTCGAACATCCCATCTTGAACTTTTTTTATATCGATGCTATTTCTGAATGGATGGTTATATCAACATTAGGTTTTTACTTAAAGGCTTATTCTGGTGTCTTCTTGGTCCTAAATGAAACGTGTCAATCTTGAATTAAAAATGGCCTCCACAGCAGCCAAATTGAAAATCTTGTTAACACTGATGTTTTGTTTGTCCTAAATGAAAAAGGTGCGGATCTGATATCTACTATGGCTACCACAGTGATCAGCTTGAAAATATTTGCATCGCTACTTCTCCTGAACGACGGGGTTTTCACAAAAAGGACGTCTTATAAATATTTATTTTTTATCCTAAATTAAAACGGTGCCGACGCACAATATATGGCCATATTGAAAATCTTGTTTTCGCTACTCTTCATAAGTCGAAGGTCGTTTTGACCAGGGTTTTCACGAGAAGGGTTTTTATGATGTCAGGTTTATCATAGATGAAAATGACCAATATGGACCTTACAATTATTATGTCTACTACGGTAAATGGATAGAAAGTCACAGGACAAAAAGTCAGGGACAAAAAGTCATAAAACACATAGGATGAAACATTAGAACAAAAAGTCACAAAGATACATAGGAAAAAAAGTAACAGGACAAAAAGTCACAGTTCAAACCTGTATTGTTATGATGAACACGTAGGACAAAATGTCGCAATTCGTATTTTTATGTTCTTTTTTTTGTGGGCAACTCATAGTCCGTCCCAGCGTAAATAGCTGGTTATAACTTAGAGACGCCGTCTCCAAACGTTATGTCGATGAGTTGAACCTCATGTCTATGTTCTTCAACTTCCTTCCCTATGTCTTCATCACTTCCTTCATTTGTTGTTGTTTTGTATTGCTTGTTTCTTTTTGTAGTCGCCACTGTTGCATTTGATTCCCTAACGTCGTTATGGCCTTGAGTCGAATTTCTTCCTGTTGTTTCTCTGCTTTATTCCCTTAATCTGATTTCATCACCGTCTCCTTAGTTAGATGTTGTTAATTGTCATTTGTTGCTTGTTGTTGTTGATGCTGTTGCTTTTGTTTCTGTAAATTCTCTGACGTCACTGCGTCCTTGGGTTGAAATCCATTTTTTTTTGGTTGTTTCTCGGCGTTCTTCCTTTGGCCCACTGAAATCGCTACCTCTTTAGTTGGTTGTTGATTATTGTTATTTGTTAATTTTTGCTGTTGTTGTTGTTTGTGTTGATTCCCTGTCGTTATTGCATTCTGAAGTTGAAATAGAAAGAAGACTTCAAAATTACATAAACCATACTAAGACTTCTTGACCTACATATTTCTCATAACTGCACTAAAATAATTGTTCAGTTTAACTTTTGAATTTGTATCCTACTCTTCTTTTATAACTGTTAAAATCACAATTATGCATTTTTGTCATGTGCCTTTTTGTCCTACACGTCTTTCATAACTGTTAAAATCAGACTTGTGACTATTTGTCCGTGATTTTTTGTACTGTAATTTTCTGTCCTACCATCGTGTACTCCTAAACAGATGTCTTTATCAACATGAGGTTTTCACCAAAAGATTTCTTAAGTTCCTTAGCTTGTCCTTATTGGTTCCATTACTTTACCCATTATGGAGTGCTATATTGAAAATCTTGTCGTGACTACTCCACTTGAATGGGTCATCATTATGAAATAGGGTCTTCAATGAATGTCTTTTAATGATGTCTACTTTGTTCAAAATGAAAATGGTGCAAATCTGATATCAAATATGTACACTACAGCAATGAAAATCGTGTTATCGTTGAGGAATATCAGCGATGGTTTCAACACTCAGCAGGTCAAAAGAGGAACTAGTTTTATCTGGAAATTTATTTTGCCAACTACAGCGTCAGTCCCCTGTATGGGCTCTTGTTATTATTTTCAATCGATTGCTGTATGCCAAATGATTTTCGTCATTCGTTAATAAGCATAGGCTTTCCTTTGCAACATCACGATAAACTTTTCACCACGGATACATGATTTGTATCTTACGATAAATTTAGTTATTTTATTTACTACAACTGTTTCAGAATACAGGAAAATATGCAATTTGGCGACGTTTTAGATTACACTTCTTCCCAATAATATAAATATTTGATCATGCACTCTAGAAGAAGCACCATCTGTCGGTGATTTGGCACGTTACTTTCTTTGATTTCGAAAATCAAAAGTATCGTAATATTTTCATAAAAAAGGAAATCCGTTTGGGACAACTGCACATAACTCGAGAAAAGCGAACTCGAAAAAACTACAAAAATGAGGGAGTCAGAATATGTGACTGTTACAGCACAGTTAGTATCTATTGAAGCACTACACCGAGAAATAGGATGAGAAAGTCTTTAATCCAGATGACAAAATCACAACCTTACAACTTTTTTTAAATAAAATGACAGGTAAACAGAGAGACACTCACAGGACAAAAACAAAACAAAGCACAAAACAAAACAAGTAGAACAAAAAGTCACAGAACAAAAAGTTACATCTATATCTCACATTTCTAATTCCAGTGTTATCACTCGCTATGACTTAATGTAAACAATTTCCAGTTTGTACAGGCTAGAACGAGTCTTTATTAAAACTCATTTCTTCCTTCAACCATTCGATAATGGAACTACATTAAGTATTGAAACTCACCAGACTCCATTAACAACGTCAAAAGCACATTAAATACTCGTGACATTATGTTCCCATACGTTTTTATTGTTGAGTAGAAGGAAATTTCAAATTCTTCATGCCCGACTTAGAACAAATTGCAGTTCACTTAATCAAAATTTATTTACAAAGAATATAATCAGATCACCTCTTTGGAAATGTGCATCTGTGGAAAGTACACACACGTTTGTATTTTCTATGCCGTTCATACATTTATTAAAAAAGTTAAAAAGATTAACTTAGGTGCACATGTTACTATCACGCATTCACTTTCCAAGGGTCATGAACAGCTGTAAACAGCAATTTCCCCAATTTTTTCAAATGATTCGCGCTGTCAACGAATCGTTCCAGAAGGAAGCACTGTTCATTTTTAACCTTGCTTTTCTGTTGATTAATTTCCGTCGCCATATCTCAAAAGTAGAAAACTATTTATGATGTTAGACCTGGTCATTTTGATGACGGTAAATAGCAACGAGTCACCGAATGACTGAGAAACATTAGCTACGTATTAGGTCAATGGTTTTCGACCATTTTTCAGCAGCGACCCTTCAAAAAAAGTTTTTTTTATCTTCACGAACCCGTTTCCACTTGTTGATAAGTTTTACCACTCCAAAAAAATCTTGGCGCCCCCCCCCCCCCCCGCCACATTCTGGCGACCCTGATTTGTGTCGCTATCTAGGGGGTGGGAACCACTGTACTAGGTACCGCAAGTTCTGAAATCAAACGTATATTAAGAATAATGCGAGCTTTTGTATATGGGCAAAACAATGCGAATTGAAACTAATGTTACCTCTTATTGGGCCGAGTGGTCTAAAGCGCTCACCGTTACAGATCACTGCCATCTCACCTCTGCTTGTGTGGGTTCTAGTCTCGGATTCGGCCATTGTGGGTATGTGAGAAAGCTTGCCAGTAGCTTCTCGTGGGTCTGTGGTTCTTTCCGTTGTTTTCCTGGGTTCTCCACCATTTATACTGGCCGCCATGTATAGCCTATCTTGTGCTGAAAAATGGCGTTAAACCCTACAACAACAACAACAACACCAACCTCTTATTGCGTAAAACAGAATTTAAAGTATTGCCTGTATTTACAAAAGTGTAGGCTTATGAATGCCCAGGTAACATGTCCACACCAACCTCTGTCTTGTGAGATTTTACACATTACCAGTGGTGTTTGAAATATGATACAATTATATGTTTGATCATCAATTGCTTCAATTATTGATTATCCACTTTTTTACTATTTCCACATGATATCTTCCCAAAACTTGAGCTGTTGTTAAAACATGAAAGTCTAAAACCAGAACCAGAAGGAATGGCGAGAAATTGTGGTTTGAACAAAATCAATGAGATCAATTATAGTCAAATAATAAAATATAATCTACAAATAGTCACGTCATCATGACTAATACGACTGTACCCTGTGGCCTCTGTCTCGTTGTTATTGTTTTTGTGTCTTACACATATAAATTTTACGACGTAAGACTGTTATATCAGAAGATCTTTTGCAAATCGTGACATCTCCCACAACATAAAAAATAATGACACCTCATCCATATTTTACTCATTTAAATATTTATTCATCTCTTAAGACAGCCATATTTGAGATACAATAGCATAAAACCCTTACGTTAGAAGATGTATTGAAATATCTTGGGCTGCGTCAATGTTATCTTACTTGTTTACATGAATCAAAGTGTACCGAAATTCAAAATTCAATAACCCGATAACCCGACTTATTATCATCTGGCTGATAATTTATATGATCAACCATTTGGGATCACGAGTTTAGTGTCATATTTCAAAGCTATCGTCCAAGACGTCTTCTCGTCCACATTATCAATGATTTCTGATAAACTTGTCATTTTGTTTCCTCGTGTTGTTTAAAATAAAATGTAACTTATTTTCTTTTATATGAAAAGTAAATGGTGTGAAAGGGATATTTTCGCTAGTTTTCTACCTAATTACTAAAATTAATTATTTAATTACTAAACCTTAGTTTTCATGAAGGAAAGTTTGATAGTTTAGGGAGAAATTTAATGAAATTTATGTTTTCAGTTTTGCCGAACTAGTTTTTGAATTTCTTGTTTGGACATCAATATGAGAATGCACACATACACACGTTGTGGATTTAAAAAAAAAGACCCATTAATTTTAATATTTGTTATCTGCTACGTGCCTTTCTCAAAGACATACTGGATCAGCCGACCTGATCTAGGCAGAGTGCGCAGCGTTTGCAGTTGTTACAGTTTTCACATCCAAGTTTTATATTATGTTATTGCCACGATTTAGGATATTCCGAAATTTGTAATAACACGTTTTCGAGCGCTTCAACGTTCAAAATAATAATAAACTTAGTTTCCCTTTAATACTGTATAGTAGAACTCCCCCCCCCCCCCGGAACTTCCAATAAGGTACAGATACACTTGGTACAAGACGATTCCGATATTTGAACAATATCTCTTAAACCGTTCTATTTACTTAAGAGTTTAACTTTGTTTCTTCTGAGTTTATGTGGTATAAACTGTCAGTTGCCGAATCACACAGCAAATAACTCCCGAAGGCAATTATTCATTATTTTATTTAATTTTTATTACTATCTTTGTTAAAGATATTTCATATCAGTTTTAGAGCATATTTAGGCGTATGAATTCTTGTTCAGGCGTCTGCTACGTAGCTATTTACAGAACAAGGAATTCTCCATCTGCAACGTAATAGGTATGTTAATATCAAACAATTTTGTTTTACCAGGGGTAGGCGATCTAAGGTTTTGAACATTCCGCAGCACGATCTTAATCTTTTATCTAAAGTGGCATATGTTTTCTGAGTAGAAGTTTAATATTGAAAGCAAAGGATGTGATGTTTTGTTCGACATAAGAATTACAATTGGATTTGATGCTATCATGAGTTCATTGTGACGTGTGTATCGTTATTGTCCAGACACGTGAGAAACCAATTTTCGGGTCTTTAAATCTATTTTCGTGTTGATTAACAGTTTAGGTTACCTACAGGTGCTAACTACAAACGAAATTATCGGTAAATGACTATAGTGATGCGGGGTCCAATAGTCAAATTGTGCAAGACAGCGACACTGAAAGATACGATGGGGCGTGTAGTGGATCTCCCACCCACCCACATCGTAACTATCAAGTTCGGCGTCTTACATTGTAGGACTGTGAATCCAATTGTTACAATGTTATTCTTTGAACCCCCACCTTCCTCCCAATCATTTTATCCATTCACCTATAGTTTTAAATTCATTTGTAACGAGCTGCAGTGAAAGTGCATTATCCCCAATGATCTTGGCAGATTTTGAGTTTCCCATCTTTTCTTTTTCAAATGTATTCAAATAAAGAATTATGTATATTGAGAAAAACAGCAAAGATGTGTTATTTGATTATGTCAAATCAATTTTTTTAATTATCTAAATAAAATATAAACCCACCGTTTTTATTTCGCTTTAAAGACGAGCAGTGAGTACGCTTTACAGTTCAGTGTTTACGTTATTTACTTTGCGCGTGACTCTATTTATATAAGTTAGTATAAAGTAGATCACCGTGCAGTTTATACAGAAATAAAAACATTTGGGCCTGATCACATGATTATGTTCTGACCAATGGAAATCTTCACTTCATTTATCAACTGATGCAACTGCAATTCTAGACGCATAAAGGAATCGATTTCAGATTACTTTGTGAGTTCCTCAAGAATCGTTTTTTTAAAAAAAATGTAATTAAACCTGTATATGATTACGTTTATGCATGAAGATGTTTCCGATACTGATATTGTAAGTACAGCTATTGATTTAACTGAGCGTAAGGTAAACTCTCACCATATCAAACTCTTCAACAAATATATGAATGTATATGTATGTATGTATGTATGTATGTATGTATGTATGTATGTATGTATGTATGTATGGATGGATGGATGGATGGATGTACGTATGTATGTATGTATGTATGTGAAAGTAGTGAAGGTGGCTGTTTACGGACAATTGAAATCCCCCAAAAAAGTCGTGGGTGTGATTACGGACAAAAACTCCTGAATATATGCTCTTTGACTGCTCTGTATCCCTCACCATAAAGAAAAACTCTATAGCGTTCCGACCCTAAGCATTTTATGGATGTTTTCTATCGCGTCCGCGCTTAAGCACTATGAAGCGTCAGAGTCTCCATTCTGACCATCCATTGTTGACTCAAGAGTTCTCCTTCTCGTTCCGCAGTAGCAGACCCTTTCCTGTGGCAAAACCTGCAGCCAGACGGGGACGCAATCTTAGACGATAAAAGATTGCCATAATCCCTATCAACAAAACAGCCCATTTCAGGGCAACCCCAACCATTTAGAAAAGAGATACTAGTCAAGTGCCAAAATATTTGTCTATAGTTTTAAAAAAATAGAAGTGTGCCTATAAGCACTTCGTTTCTCTGTTTTATGTCAAAGATAGAAGTGTGTCTATAAGCACTTTGTTTCCCTGTCTTGTCAGATAGTGTGTATGTGTTTGTAAGTAAAACAGTGAACGTGAGTGTTTCTTTTAGGTCCGCACATTTCATGTTATGGATAGTGGAGTGGTATTGTAAGTTTTGGCGTAAGGGGATGTTTTCCTTGACGTCCACGGTTCAAATGTATAAAGCGGAGCGTTCATCAGTCTGGTTAGCCATTTTTCACTCATTAATTTAGAAGATGGGTAGAATAGCTAAATTGTTGGAGCTTCAGAGGCACCTGGAGTATGACAGGTGCCTCCTTGATGAGCTGGCCATAGAGCGATCCAGGAGTAAGCCATAATAGAAGAGGAGGAGAGGAAAAAGAAGGAAGAGAAGAAGGAAAGGATCCTGCCTCACCTCATGCTTAGACCTTTGTGTCAGGTCAAGCCTGGGGTGAGGACACCTACAAAGCCACTACCAGTACTACATCCACAACAACAACAACGTCAACAACAACCACAGCCACTACAACCAGTACCAGTACCAAGAGCCTATATCCCCCAGACAGAGAACTGGGAGGAGGAGCTGTAAAGACAGAGAGAGCAACGACAAGGACAGCATCCCCGGGTGTGGCATAGAAGAAGAAGACAGAGGGAACAAATCTTCAGAATTCCAAAAATTGAAAATTGGGATTCTGAAGCCACTCAAAATGCCTCTGCGCTCCCAACCACAACTTAGAATTGGGAACATAACTGTGGTTGTCGTTGTATCTGTGGTGCCAGACCTGGAATATGCCCTCATAAACTGGTGCATCTGAAGTATAAAAAAACCCAGCCCTTCTCATAGCTAACCAGATCTCTAGAAAAAAGACTATTAAAGTTGCCAGTTTGTATGAATGTGGAGTAGTGCAACTATAAACACTAACTCCTTTACTGATGTGTGTGTATGCGTACGTTGGTGTGATTGTGTTTGTGTGTTGATGTGCGCTCGTACGTTTAAGTGTATCTATGTTTGTATGTATGTTGCTGTGCGGGCGTACGTTTCTGTTTATGTGTGTTTGTATGTGTGTTGCTGTGCGCGCGTACGTTCGTGTGTGTGTATGTGTGTTTGTATGTGTGTTGGCGTGCACGCGTACGTTTGTGTGTATGTGTTTGTTTTATATCTTAACAAAAAACCTGGTCCCTACACTATGTGGTTAGTATATAATGGGTGTTTTCTTCCCTTCTGTGTTGATAGTAGATAATGTGTTGTTTTCTTCCCTTCTGTGTTGATAGTAGATATTGGGATTATTTTCTTCCCTTCTGTTTTGATAGTAGATAATATGTAAAGTTATTGTAAGGTATGTTTTCCTTCACGTCCGTGCTTGAAGTATATAAAGCATAGCGTTCGTCCTTCGCGCCATTCAACATTGAATGGAAAATGGCGACAAATCACATTGATATTATGAAGACGCTGCAAGAAGCAATAGATGACGTGGGGATGGTGGATGAATTTTTGATAAGATTGGAGCATGGTGCCTATAGTCTTCACAGACTCATGATGGGAATAAACAATTTAAAGAAGACGAAAGAGAGACTGAGATAGATATTGAAACAGGAAAAGGAGGAGAAGGAGGAAGAAGAGAATAAACAGAAAATGAGAGCCTGGAATGAAAAAAAAGTAAAAGAAGAGGAGAATAAGAAGAGAACGAGAGAGGAGAAGAAGGAGAAAGATGAGAAAACAAGAAGAATAATGTAGGACAGAAAATAAGAAGTTCGTGGAGGAAAAGAGGAAATTAGAAAATAGAAGAAACCCAAAGGAACTTTTCAGGGTCACTCTATTGCCTCGAAAAGATTTTTATTCTCTTTGCCTTATTTGTGTGTATATTTGTTTTGTGTTTGTTTATTTGTTTGTTTGTTTGTCTATGTCTATCCAGTGATATGTCCTGTCCCTCCAAGCGATGCTTGTGCTTTTTCTGTATGAACGGTCAGCCCTGCGCAGAACTTCGTTCCAGCCCCGCCAAGCGTTATAGCATTTTTCTATCGCTGTCCCTGTGTGGCCCGATTGAGTTCTGCCCCTTGCAACATTGTTGGCAATGTCCAGTACCGTGACGTTACCCTACTTGTTCCATTCCTATAGACCCTATACAATCCCAACTTTCCCTTGTCAGTATACAGCCCCATCCTTTATTTTGTCCTTATAAATCTTGTCTGCAAACAGCCGCAGGGATTTTTGTCCGTAATCACGCCCACGACCTTTTTGTGTGGGATCTCCATTGTCCAAAAAATGCCCCCCCCCCTTCACTAATCGTGAGTATGTATGTATGTATGTATGTATGCATGCATGCATGCATGCATGGATGTGTGTGTATGTATGTAGGTAGGTAGGTAGGTAGGTATATATGTATGTATGCATGTATATAGAGAGAAAATACAAATCATAAAGGCAAATAAATAGCAGTACTTTCAGATGTACTGGATCGCGTAAGTGTTTGATGAATATAACGCAAACAACTGACAAGCGCTTCCTTTTGTGTTTATTGCCTCTCTTGTTCGTTTCAGTTTTGTCTGTTTTGTAATATCTTTCAATAAAACCTCACTGAAAGTAAAAAGCGCTTACGATAGTTAAGAACTAGGTTTTCACCGTTTTTGTCATTTTAGAACAAAAAATATAATGACCTTTAAGTTATTCCATCTCTCATTATTTAAACGTTTGTTGCTCGCCAGCCTTCCAGTGTTTGAGCGTATGTGCCTCTCTAGCCTACCGTCAGTCCCGCAACGTCAGCTTCAACTGTGCTCGATCACACAGAAAATGAGATGATAATAACGGACGAAAAAATTCATCACTACCACCTGCTGAATATGATTATTATCATCATTCTCATCACCATCGTCTTCATTTATTCGTTTTCATCACTAATTTTCTTGCTGCGCTTCAGTTTGTTGGGCGTTGAAGTGTAAATATATTACATTTAATTCGATATCTTCCGCTAAGTGGTCATATTTCAATGTTACTGAGTCACCCCTCCTCATTAACTCACGTCTAAACCCAAAACCCCGTTTTGCACATACAAATGTTCGTACCCATGCATTTACGGACTTAAAGTATTACACAATACTTGTTTCATTCTGTTTTATTATTATTATTATTATTATTATTATTATTATTATTAATATTCCTCCTCCTCATTCTCCTCCTCATCATCATCTTCTTGTAACACGTGTCTGTTGCAGAGGAGGAAACGCAGTGGCTCAGTGGTTAGCGTGGCGGACACGTAGTCAGAGGACTATGGGTTCAAAGCCGGTGTGTCTCTAGGCAATGCATTTTACTCTAATTGACGCGGAACTAAATATTCTTTCGTGTGGTGATATGTAATCCAATCAATCAATCTGTCCCAAGACATACGATTGCGTCTCGTTAAAATAATACTAAAAATGTTTTTTTTTTTTTTTTAAAGAGATGACCGAGTTACTGGAAAACACATGTTAATATCGTAATAAAAAGTCTCAAAACCAATATGTAAGTGATGATGATATCGAGCGAGATATTTATTATACCTAAAGAGCAGGATAAACACCACATTCGTCGTAAGCCAGAGCCATGTCGAAAGGATTATCACAATATATGGTTATTAAAAGAAAAATACAAAAACACAACAAAAGCAGAAGTAAATATAAACAAGTGTAGTGAATATAGAAAAGTCGAAGAATGCTACAATATAATTTTAACAATATACACGGAACCACAGAACCAAGGGATATGACTCTGAGAAAAAAGAGATAAATTCGTTGCAGTTATTTTCCTTGTTTTGCGCGTATTTTCCAGGTATTAGCCATCGTTGGGCAATAATCCACTTAGCAACTTGATCACACGTAGCTGCCTATGCAGTGATTGTTTCCAGTAGCTTGCGATAATGGGTTTTAACAAGCAGCCTGTGTACATTTTTGTCCCACGCCTACCGCGGGTCTCTCACTGGACAGTTTTTGGGCTAAATTGTCATCCGACAATGACCTATTACAGAAAATTCAGAATAATTTTACATGAATGATACAAATAAAAACTAACTACTGGGTTTTGTAGAAAACATGATTGTGAGATTTTGCCTGAGGTATTCAGGTTAATTTCTTAAACAATTGGTGGCTTTGGTAATGGACAGACACTGCCACCAACCCATTTTTGTTACATTAATTTTTTTATAGTAATAAGCTAATTTGAATATTTTCATGTGATAAGGAGGCTAAAAGATTCAGTATGTACCATATACATGATTAAGTGCACTAGTACTGTAAAACAATTAGCATACTTCTCATCACCCCTCAACCATCTCGACTTTTCAATATTTACCTCTGTACAGACACACGTAAATACGTAAGCCAAGTCGGCTGTTCATTTGCAGCCAAGTTACACATTTGATCTCCAATGGTAGTCTAATTGGGACAGGCAGTCATCAAACAAGCCAACCCATTTTCAAGCCTGACTCAAAGTAAATCTAAACCACATTACAGATTTAACTTTGGTATGAATTTATAAACGCTGTGCTTACGATAATTGGGCTCATGCCTTCTACCTTACAAATTAGGGAGGTGTCAAAATACGAAACTATCCAGTGATACATTGATCCACTTTGCAACTTGCTCACATGTGGAATCAGGTCACAATTTGTACTTCCATTGAAAAATTCCTATAACTAAGGAAGATATAGCAAATTTAGTTTTGGTTTCTCAAGAGCAGTTGGATCAAAACTTGCACCCTGTGGTACACCAGAACTACATACTTTCTGACAGGTGTCACATGTTTTGTTTGCAAGGAAATTCAAAAAGACTTCATGCATAAAGCTGAAATAGGTGTGGCATGCAAATATAAAAGTTTAACTAAAACTGGCCTAAAAATGGGGCCTCTCAGGAATCAGGTCACAATTAGTACTCCCAGTTCAGTACCCACGAATGTAGTTCTAGTCTATTTTTAGAACATGTTTTTCCTCTCTCATTTTGGTGGTGATAAAAGAGATTTATTTATGCATTTTTGGTAGGAATTTAAAGGTAACTGTTTATTCTTGATACTATGAGCTCAGGGTGTTGTTTTCTGTGTGTATTTCGGCGACAGTGCACAGTGAATAATAAGGCCTTGGTGATGATCCGGAAGTGAAATCTGTGTTCTGTAAACATGCTGCTCTGTTCCCTCTCAAAAAAATGCAGGTCAACCTTTGACAAGAACTTCACCGTGAAGTCATCTTTGAAGGTATTTTAGATTAACATATGATTTGTATTGATTGTCACACTGTGGAAAGATCAGTATTGAGAAAATTTTTTAGAGAACATATAGTAAAATTAATTGTGTTCTATGTCCACATGGCTGCCTGTACAGTGATTGTTTCCAGTGGCCTGCGACGATGGGTTTTAACAAGCAATTGGTGTAAATGTTTGTACCACGCCTATCATGGGTCACAGCAATTCACAATTAATGAGATCTATGCCCTTTAAAACAGAGCTATAAAATTGCTGGGAACTTGATTTTGAAGGGGAAAATTTTACTCTGACACATGAAAAGTCGTCAAACAGAAAAGCACATGAACATATATCCTACTCAGCTCTAATGATATAAAGCACAAAAAAAACCCACAAAAAAAACCTACATATATTAATTTGTCTCACTGACCTTGAGGATGAGACCCTAATCATAAAATGAATCACGTCTATAAGTACACCATTATTCTAAAACGACTTAAAACATATTTAACCGAAGGTAAAGCGATGCAAATGTAATGTGTTAAACTGTGACCTTGACCTTGAAGATAGAGTCACAAATATGGTACGTGACTCGCTTTCTAGTGATACTATATACGTATACCAAGATTGATCCCCTAATATTTATAAAGTTACAGATTTAAAAGGAAATGATGATGTAAAACTTAAACTAATAAGCCGTAACCTTGTTGTTAAAAGTGGACTCTCCGCCACCCATCCACCACTCCCCATCCTCCGCTCTCAATATGGTACGCGACACACCCTCTAAAGATAATTCACATGCATATCGGGATTTATTACTTTATAATAAACGGATTTAAAGATACAACGCGGGAGGACATTCAGCAACCTATAAATGAATTATCTTGATAACCGATTTAAATACCTTTATAGCTGGTTTTTTTTTTCTCTTCTTCTTCTTCATATTTTAGCCAAACTTCTATTTTTGAAAAGTAATCTTGTTCCGATATAATTTTGATTTGGATTTTTCATTTGTCCATATATATGTGCAAGCTTATTGGGCTATTACTGGTGATATGCAGTGTTTGCCATCATTCATATCATGTAAGTCATTACTGAGCAAGATTAAAGGTAATAGATGCATTGCCTAAGAGAATACAACATATCTTCAATATGCGGTTAAAATTCAGAAGAAACCTACTCCGAATATATGCTAAACCCTGTAGCTGACTCTTCAATCACGGCTGTCTCTGACATTTCCAAGTCTGAAAGATTTAAAAATAAAAAGTCGTCCTTGATATTTTTTACACATCTTTAAAATCACGCTAGACGGAGATCCATTTAATTGCAATGCAGGAATTTGAAAATTGGTTGAAAACAATCACAGTTACTAAGAATTATGTACATAAAGGTACCGTGACTTTAAAATGAATTCCGAGGAGACCAAAATACAATATACTCGTGTCATCTGCGTTATTACATAATCTCATGGACATATATAATTCTTTTCCTTTCTTCTTCTTCTTCTTCTTCTTCTTCTTTCAATATATATATAAAAAATAATGCATAGTTACAAATAATTAAAAAAGAAAGGGTCCAGACTGGTTGCTTGGTCTGTGATCATTTGATAAATTCTTTTATATTTTTATAACCACAAAGAACGAGTGTTCTCTCATTTTTGGTAATTGAAACACTGTACATTGCGATTCTTACTGCATTATTGCATTTTGCTTAAGCATTAGTTATAATTATCTGATTTTATGAAAAGAGAAATGCATCCATAGAACACAAATGAATTCCTACATATGCCATATTAATGTAACAGTCATAGGGACATAACTCCGTAATGATTCTTCATCTTGCGTCAATAATATCTACCGAGTTTCATGGGAATTGTTCTTTTAAAAAAAACAACAACTCAAGGACAAAATACAACGCACAAAATAATTACCATGTACAGTAATGCAACTCTGAAAAAAGGTTATAGCCTGGCGATAGAAGGATATGTTTATGTCATGCAACAAGGGGCATAACTCTGAAAAATGTAATACCCTCACGATAGAAGAATTTGCTCTGTTGATCTAAAGTCATCAACATCATTCAATTCTCATTGCAATGAAACTATCGCAAGACAGTGTCTACGCGTGGGGTTGAGGCGATGAGAGGTCTCAGATGCCCCTTGGGGCCAGACAAAGTAGGCGTTGTCGGGAGGTATTATACTTTCGCAGCTGAAACTTTCATTGTATTTCACCATCACCTTACTTAGTTTAACGGGGACAATTCGTCGCGAAACTTATATTTGGGAAAGGGAGAGGAGCAAGAACATTGCAACCGGACGCCTCTAAACCTCACTCTGTCAATGCTGCCAGATAACCATGCCTTCCTCAGTAGCATAGCACATCATATAAATTCAAGAACTTTATGCGGACACGCACTTTGTGCTAAATAGTGTTACATTTATTTAGTGCATATTGAAAATTTCATGGATAAAGGAAGGAAATTTTTTAAGTTACAACGGGTTGAATTTGTATATGATAAGTAGTGGCAGTCGGAGAGATAACGGAAATTTAGCTTAAAAATCCGTGAAACTTAAAGCTTGATTGTAAATCACGTGATGCTCACACCTTTGCCATCGATATTATTGGTCGGTGTTCAATAAATATAGGTAAGTGTTAGGGTGTGAGTGGCATTCGTCGATACGTTAATTCATCTAAGGCTGTGGGATTTGTTGCACGCTAAAGAATTATCAAATAAAAATACACACGTTGAAGTGACTAAATGGACATGACTCATTAAAAACGCACCAGAGCGTGACCAACGAAACGTGCATATTGGTCTAGTGTTGAGTAAGATTTGTCCAGTATCAGAGCAATGAATCAAGAAGTTGTTAATTATATTATATGAATTAAGCCAAAAAGAAATCATAACTCTGGATAAGAATGCACCAGAGCATGACGACGATATGCGCATGTTGGTAATAACATCAGCGAAGATTCAACACAGTTCATGGACTGATGCGCGAATAATTGCAAATACAAATTCCGGGACGTATGCAAGTATTCATTGTACATTATAAACGTGCGTACATACAGACAAACCTGACACTGTATGCCCTGCCAATATTTCTCAAAAGAATCTCTTCCTAAGGAAAGTAATCACTATAGATTTGTATACGCCGTGATATGAAACCTACGTTCAGTACTGCACCTCCTGCCCCCGAACACCACCAAAAACAAAAACGAGATACAACGACAATAAAACCTTTGAATGTTGCTTCCTTTGAAGGTGAATGAGAAAATACTGCAAAGACTATTTTAGAGAGTGTAACCTACCATCGACAGAGTGTATTCAATATGCTAATCGAAATATTTCCTGAGACGAAGGCACGTATCTGAGTCTGTATCTGTAATATTAATTGTTACCCATTCTTTACATGAACGTGGAAAGAAAGAGATTCGCAACAGATGTAACAGAACGTTGACTTTAATGATCCCATATGCATGTATTAAAAACAAATCGGTAAATGGATTGTCTCGTCTTATGGAATGTATTGTATGATACTTTATCAATAGCTATATAGAGCGTTCGTCCTCACAGACCTTTACCCAAGTTGACCCTTGACTAATATTTACGTTTCAAAGAATAAATATCCCCATTAGAAGAAAAAAAAAAAACTCGCATGTCACCTGCAACAGGGTGACAACAAATACAAATAAAACTCCATGAGCATAGACACAATCATATGTTTTGGAGGAAACACTTATTTATTTTTAAGCTAAAGAGAGCCAAAGTTTGTTCAGGACGACTACCGCCAACATCACATTTAGGTTCCATCTTAAATGATTGCAGACAAACGTTGATAATGGACGTTTTCACAATTGCCCTTAGAACATGCCTATAAATCACGCCCAATTCATACATAGCTACGGAAAATAGTACAAATGACGCATTCTTTACATCAACAAGCGTTCAGATCCATATATCAATATGTTAAGTTTGCACATTTTAAGCCTATCGAAGGACCTCGTTTATTTCTTTTGTGATTGACTTTCAGCATGATAAACGTTGCTTTAGTCTGTTGCACACGACTGCATTCTTGTTGAAAAGACATTTTGTAATTTGTACACATAGTGACTTAAAGTAAAGGTGATTTTGCTTTCGTATTAAATTTTGAATAAATGTTTGTTTTTCGTTAACAAAGGTCCCACTGATTAGAACAAAACAGGAGAAAGCACAAACTTCACTATGAAATTTTCGTAGGCGACAAGTTTTCGTAGGGGGACAAAATGAGAACAGACTGATATTATACCTATAAATGAATGACGTCCTTAAATAAACGTTTACGGTATTGAAATTCGAATCATTATAACAGAAAGAAGTTTAAAAAAGTTTCAAATTGGCTCTCTTGCACTCTGTTTCGTCTGCAATAAATAATTTTTCAATTTTAACACGCCTGTCTGTCTGTCTGTCCGTGTGTGTGTGTATATATATATATATATATATATATATATATATATATATATATATATATATATATATATATATATATATATATATATAAAATTTCATAATTAAGTGTTACTCTTATCCGTTATTATGTTCACAAATTTATTTGAACTTGAAAACTTCGTAACAGGAAAAAGAATGATCCCTCTCCTAAATTTTTCAAATCATATAAAGCTAATAAATCTATATAAAATTGCTATACCATTCCATAATCCCGTTTCAGTGTGTAGTCTATGATTTGTAATCCATAATGGTATCAACTAAATAATGCCTTTGGTTGGACAACCACAGGATGATGTTCCAATATAACCAAACATTGAAAGCCGTTATATATTTTGGTCTTAGATGAAGACTGCATTGACGGTAATCGGTGTTGAATACAGAAATCAAATAAAATATAAAATATATCTGGAAGTATGTGAGGAATGGTAGGATATGATACTGGAGGAATGGTAGGATCTAATGTTGGCAACTGGAGATCAATTGAAAATCAGTTTCCATGTTTTTGTATAAACGGGGTAAATTGCCTCATTTAATTGTTCAACGCGTTTGATTTTACACTTTACAGCAAATGTCCTTCCCCAAAACACATAGTTCTTTTAAATACGTCAATAATGTACATATACAGTTTTAGAGATTTTTACGTTTGGTGTATATTTGTAAATCTTTCTCTCTCTCTTTATATATATATATATATATATATATATATATATATATATATATATATATATATATATATATATATATATATATATATATATATATATGTGTGTGTGTGTGTGTGTGTGTGTGTGTGTGTGTGATGTGTGTGTGTGTGTACTAGGCAGAATTAATGTTTAATACAGAGAATACTACTATAAAGGTTAGGAATTTGTCATTCGCACTCTCCGGAGATTAGAACCCAAATCCGCATTCAATATAAAGCTAATCCAGTATGATTAAATACATACTTAATTCTTCTTTGCTATCTGCGTAGACCATAAAACCTAATAATTTCATGTATATCATAAGTTCTTATTATGTGCCTTTACGTCAGTTCCTTGACAATATTTGGAATCTACGTATTCCTCAAAGTCATCGAGAGAAAACGAAAATAGCATACGTAATAGCTTATGCCTGTGTACTTACCTTAGAATTACGATAGCGCTGAAATGAACACTTCAAGAATTTTATAATCTGAGACCGCAGTTTACTAATCCGAGATCTCGATGAGCTCATTCGAGATCACGTTGTATTAATCCACAATTCTCGATGTACTGATCCGCGTAAGTAAATCGAGATCTTGGATCTTGGATTAATAAACGAGATCTCAAAGGAATACATTTGGAGCTCGGGTTAGTAAACCAAGATCTCATGTTAGACAAGAATCAGAAGTGTCCCCTCTGGGCTTTCCTAAAATGCCAGAATTGCTGGTAAACAAACCATATTCCTCGTCATGTTAGGCAGCAAACAAGTTTTCATACCCATTATGAACAATTCTAAAAACGTTTCCATTGCATATAAAAATCGTAAAGGAAAACACAAATACGTGATATTCAAGTCCGTAAATCCTCAGAGCGTAATTTTATCCTTATGATAAAACTCTCATTTGCAGTATTATATCGAGTAACAAGTTATAGTTCTCAAGTGACGTGTATATTGGGCGTATTTTACGGATCTTGTTTTTTCTCGATACATTGTCAAATTGGCGAAACATATTATCTGATCAGCAGGAATATTTTACGCTTTATTAACGTTGAAGCATTATGCCAAGCTGACGGTTGACGTCATTTCATATGTTTAACCACTATGCACCGCGCGGACGTGAATCGGATGGTTATCGAGTAGATAACAAGTGCAAAGGTTAGCAGCGAGAAACGTGTGCAATTATAACTTTTGAGAGAGTTTGACAAAAATTTTGTTTATTTTTTATGTACACTGTAAGGGTCACATCATAATAAGAAATTATACACGTTTTACTGTGTGAAAAGTTGCTGGAGCATAAGGGGAAAGACTTTTAACTCGCGGACAAATATTCTCTCATGCACTAGGAAACTTTTTGCACAACAGACACCGCACATAAATCTGTGCTTGTTTCTCTTAAGTTGTTTGCTTGTTGACTGGGATGATACAATGGAATTTTAATGACTTTAGTGCACGCAGTCACCAACCACACGATGCTACATTTATTATACCTATCCTAATTGAACCCCAGGGAAAATTACTAAGGTTATTAGTCAAAGGCATAATAGTCTGACAACTGCGTCACTCTTCCGGTGCTATTAAGACCATAGGTTCTTATCAAGACAAATCTGTGAATAAAGTACACACATTTTTGTCCATTTTACCCACTGTGCACCGCGCCGATGTCAAGCTAATGACCAATCACCGCAGTTCTTGTGATAGTTTTCAAACTAGACGTTATCGTAGTGTGTTACTACTGTACAATGACGGCACTGACGGGAGACAGTTTGCGACCCTTTGTACTGGCCTGCCAATTTTAGTGGCTGAAACAGTTCTGGCTCGGTGAAATTATTCCGTCATTTTCATGCGTAAATTAGTCTTTAGTCTTCTATTTTTCAGTTCTGTAGAGAAGTAACTTGTTCTTTCATGATTTGAAACGGAATATTGTGCCTAAAAACGCCATGAAAAAATAATTTAAAACCAATTTGTGTTATACACGTGATTTTGGTTCCTCATTCAAGAAAATTGTAATTTTCAAAATGCTTAACCATAATGTTTATCTGAAATAAATTCCACTTGAATGAACTGGTATACTAACTCAAACATTTCGATTGTTATCTTGAAATTTTAAGACTGAATATAAAATGTGAGCCCAAGTATTTTGTAGATGTATGTGTATCACTAACTCCCTCGAACCCACCCTCCTTTGTTTTGGTGAATTATTTATCTGGAGGAGCTTTTATGCTAAGTTCGTATTTGGAAATAAAACTGTTAGTTATCAAGATGCTGTAAAGACATACGATTCTTCGACACGCTGTATTACATGAGCAACGGTAAATACACATGACAAATGACGTATATGAATACTCTGTCTATTTTCATTGCATACAATTTCATCAACTTTTTTCTATAAATGCCAAGATATCAAATACAAGTCACTTTGCTATCTAATGATCGGGACAGGTAATATAATTTAAACTATTTTGTTTTAGAGCCAAATTTCACATGTCACACCATACTGATAGGTCATTATGCAAACCTGACACAGTATGATGGCAGTCGTCAGATCATTTGGTTTTGTTTTGCTTTTGATATGTTCATTAAAACCTATGCACGTTTATTTACTGTCTCATCAGTCCACGTTATCAGTCCGTCCGTCTGTATTTTTTCTCACAATCAAATAATACCAAAATGTGAACTTGACACACTATCACGACAGTTATCTCATAACTTTTACATGCATTTCTTTTATATACTAGTTACTAAGTACTTGCTTTTCCAATAGTACCGCGAATACGCAATTATCCTTTACATATTGATAAATAGTCACTCCGATTTCAATTCGTAGTTTTCCTAGACGAAATAAAATCTCATTAAAGGGCGCATGATAACAACTAAATACACAAACTCTTGTCGTAATTTTATCTCACTCTCTATCTGTCATTGTTAGATCAATTAGGACAAACTTGGGACAACCTAATTTTATAGTAAATCGAAAGCGTGCATTAAACCATATTAAAGTTGCTTAGCCGTTAAATTGTTTCGTTGAGTAAGTAGGCTCAGCTATTAGAAACGGTGCAAGCAAATATCACAGAGAAAGAATTTCGATATAACAGATGTCGTGAAGAACATAATGCACTGGCCCCAATTCAATTAGACGAATATTACAATCTCCTGGAGACGAGTCAGTATTCAATCATAAGAGAGATGGGTCTTTCAAAAGGTCCAGACTAAGAAATGCATGGATAATAAAATTGTTGAGCTCATTTATTCTGGCGATCAAGTTATTTGTCAACATTTCTATATGAACGTTAAGAACTCTTCTTTCATTAATATAATGTTCACATGAAATGAGCCCACGATCGTTATATGCTCTTTTCTCAGTACAATGGTCTAAGAAAAATGGGACATCGACATAAAATATGCTACAGACAATTGTAAACAAGTGGGATAAAACATTACATAAAGAAAATGTATGTCTTGTATTACAGAAAAAATGTCATTTGTTACGTTTACTTTATCGGAAATACGAAGGTAAGCGATAAGTAATTTAGCACATAAACGTCCCAGTACGTTGTAAATATAACGCACTCCCTCCCCCAGCCACATATATTTTCACCGACTTTCTCAATTTTCTTGTCATATGACAATCATGAATATTACAATGATTGGAAATTTAATTAAAAAATATAAGAATTTAATGAATCAAGATGCAAGGTAACTCATTTTTCATTAAAGACAATAAATTGATAATTATTTAAACTGTATTTTAAACACAATGTTAAGAATATTGAAGCTTGTTTCAACCGCATCTTAAATTGTATCCATTCTGATACGTAAATAATTGAATACAACTACCACACCGTAATATTTAAATTCCTGTAACAACAATAGTATCGGTGCACAAATGTCAAATGTGTTTAACGTATAAGGAGTTTGTGGATTTAGTGTACCATTCTTGTCAACGAATGGTTACTATCGTTACACACGAGCATAATTGTACAAGTTGAGTCAAAACGGTTTTACATGTGCAGAACATCTCAATAACTTACAGTCGTTGCATAAACAATTCATTGAAACATTACCTTCGATGGTAGTAACATGCGAGAATGATGAACATAAGGCACGTACCATTGCTCCCGTTATTAGAGCTTACTTTCATAAAAATAAGAGACTTCACGTCGATTCAGGTTTCGTTTAGAATGCTCTGTACGACCTGTCGATCATAGAGATTAATACATGGAATTATCTTTACAACTTGTACTTAAACAAACAGAAAATTCACGTGGCTTGACTAAAATAATATCCAGTTTACGTAAGGGTACTTGTTTAGGATGCTGTGTACATATAACAACCTCAAACACACACTGGTTCTGAGGGTGTGTACTCCCAAACATCATGGGAAACACTGAATCTAACACGACTCTTTCGTCCGTTATCAAAAGGTTCCTTTATAGTAACACCCGTCATGGGTCGGTCAGGTTTCCTTGAAATTTTCCTTGGATAGGTTTCATTTAAAGATAGTAATCCGGGTGGGGATGAGTAAGAGTAATTGCTGTTTCTTCTGCTGGGATGTCTGGTAGACTTCATAAGTATGTCCCTGTAGGTTTTGGAATCAACGCTTTCCTTATCAGTATCGTCCTTAAATGCTGGCTTCATAAATGATGTTTTCAGAATTGATTTTTGCGGTCGTGGTTTTTTTGAAGCATCAGTATCTGAACTTGTGTCAGTACTGCAATGGTGGGTGACCACATTTTGTCCAGTTGGTGAGACAGAATTAGGAGAATCGATACCGTCTGAGCTGAAACACGTCATGGTCCTGCTTCTCTGCCTGGATAACGCTAGAGCCGGTGCCGGCATCGTGCCATATCCGGTATCGGTCCTATTGAGTTGTCCATTAGCGTCCGATTGAATCTCAGTCAGTGGTTGCAAGTTTGCATCTAATGTATCCATATAACGCATTAAACCCGGCGGAAAGTTTAGAAATCCAGCAATCGTGGGATGAGTGGACGAGAACAATGTATCCGCCAATTGTAGACATGTAAGGTCCGTCACAAACGCTTTCTTTGCTGCGGAACTTCCGTTCTTGTCATTACGTTTACAATAATTTGTGTTCATCAACTGCTGTGTACTACTGTTCACACCTGATGGTAAAAAAGCGGAATCTTTTTTCTTGGCCGAAACTGCCGTTTTGTCTCCCAAACTCGGCAAGAAAACTCCCGGGAAGGCCAGGTTAATATGGCTAAGCTTGTTATAACTGGCTCTTCTATCGTTGATGTTAGTCGGCACACAACCTTTCGATGAATTTGTCCAGTAATTGACACCAGCTGTGTCTCGCTGTCTTCTAATAGCATGTCCAATTTCTGCTGTCATCTTGGCCGTGATTGGGACAACGTTTTTGGAAGCCTCTACTCCGTTTGCATTAGTTTTCCTTTTGACAATGCTCATTGCCATAGAAAAAGAACTAGTCAAAACATTTACGAAGGTCAATTCATCCGTAACATAGAAAAGGAAACTTTGTCTCACAGCTTAATCACTTGCAATCAACACTCGGAATCAGTCGGCAACAAACGTTGGGAAATCCTCACAATGCACAAAATCTTCATGAAAGTATCCTTTGACAAACCACCACTGGTCTTTTTAAATAATACTTTTTTATTCAAGATAGTATTTTTTTACGTCAGATCGGATTATAAGTCAAGAGCAACAAGAAAGTCAACTTTCGAGTCAGTATGTTTGTATGTGTATTTACTGATACACTCGACTAATGTAAACTTATGGGCACTTATAAACGATTAAGTTAGTTCCGCCCATAGGCTACAATTACTCACTTTTACCACAGTAAATCACTTATAAGACATCCTGTTTTTATTTCTTTGTAGAAAACTTGACCAGCACAACCTTAGCTGTAGGGCAATAACTCATTCACCACTCTGCATTGTAGCCGTAACAGGGGAAGTGCGTAAGTAGACGGGGACACTGACACTTTCTTTCTCCTCTGTCGAAGAATTGATAAATCAGCCAGTATCACAGTCCACTACAATTTGATAGATTGTAGTTTCTAACCATGCCAGAGCTCTTGAGAGTTGTTTGTACTTGGGCTGATTACATCCGATAACAAGGCTTGTCACATTTAATTGATTCTGTTCCTGTAAAAGCTTTAAAATAGGTTTGTTGTATTCTTACACAACACGGCGTACAAAGTGCACCTGAGACAAACACACATACGTGTGATACAATCTTGCATGGATTGTTGCCATTTGTTTAATTGGTGTTGGTCACTCAATGGTCTGTAATCAACTTGTAGCCTGTTCTTCACACCTGAATCGAAAATTATATTAATATGTATTAAATGTGAAATAAAGAAATACCCTCCCCAAAACAACAACAACCCCCAAAACAACACAAATAACATATACTAAACAAATCCAGATCTGTTATACTCAGTAGAAGTACTGATTTGTCAAGCTGATAAATCTTGAATTTACTGAAATAACTGGATGCCTAAAAGGGCAATATGATATCTTGAATTTACTGAAATAACTGGATGCCTAAAAGGGCAATATGATATTACAAATTAGGCTTAAAACCCTTCTAAAATGACAAAGATAAATCACATTAAAATACATGGACACTATTAACAAAAAAGGTTTATGACAGGTACATCATGGAAGTCTCAAATAACTGAAATTGTAGTTCCATCCCGCTGGTTTAACTCAGCTTACGTTAAAATAGACTAACTAATGACTGTACTCGTTTTCAGTTCAGTATCACTGCTTAACTGAGCTAAATTGCATGTGGATCGATTATTTGATGTTAATGTTGTTGTTTTTTTAAATCCGCCATGCTGTAAATTATTTTTCTCTTTGACGTAGCAAAATCGTGGGTTAAATATGTTAATGCTTGATACTATGTATGCTTTTATTGGAGAATTAAATAATTCCTCTGCATTTATGATCCCTTTTCTGCATAGCACCAAACTATGCATGAATGAGACTAATCGGCATATTATCAAACTACGCATGAGAGACATGTCAGCATAACATCAAACTATGCATGAGAGACACATATCGGCAGAGCATCAAACCATGCATCAGGAAGACTTATTGTGCTTCTTGCAAACATAAAACAAACAAAAACGTTACACACGAGAAATGATGAACAATCACAAATGTCAACACAGATCACTTGATCACAAATTATGATTATCCGTCCACATGACGGTATATGTAAGAAAACAACATCTGAAATCTGACTTGTCTGTGAATAATACGGATTTGTTGTTGAGTTGGTATCCACGAAAATTCACAATCATGCATAACTTTCCTTCCATGCAGGGCCAGATCAGGTCAAGTGTTCGGGGCTTGGGGTTTGGGGTTTTCCAAATTTTTTAAAGAGTCCCGACTTTCCCCCAAGAGCGCCAAAGCAAAAGTCTGTGTGTATATTTACTAAAAGTGTGCAAAATACCCAAATAAACGTGCGCAAGACTAAAACGAAAGTTACTTTTCAAGGGACAAGTGAGTGTACGTCCGTGTGTGCACGCTTTTTAAACAGCCTGGAGGTGGGGTTTCCGGAAACCCCGGAGACTCCCCCTCCCCCCTATCCGGCCCTGGCATGCTCCATGGCACTTACTTGCTCATTTCCCTCAGTAATTTGATTTATTGGAGGGCTAATTATGTCCTGCTGCTTTGTCAATTGCTTTTAAAGGTACCAGTGTTCAAGCAATGCTTACAAATTATATATATATATATATATATATATATATATATATATATATATATATATATGACCGTGGTATTAAAATCAATAGAAAGCACAGCTTAAATGGAGGTCATTGCGCTAGTAAATGATGTATCGCTGGTTAATAATAAATATCGCCAAGATTTGCATGCATGTGTATATGTTAGTATACGAAATGTAGATAAAAACTAAATGACGCGTAAACACAGTCTCTTAATAGTTCAGGGTAATCGGGCTGTTATACTCCTGTATTTGTCTGTCTAGAATCGAAATATAAAATCGCAAAATGACGTCAGTAATATTTGAATTTTAAACATTTTTATTTCCATGAACTTATCACGACGAGTTTCACTTTTATAAAAAGATTTCAAAAGCAGAGAACAGCTTATTCAGAGAGAGAGAGAGAGAGAGAGAGAGAGAGAGAGATTTGCATTTTTAACGTAGCTTTAACAATTTTTCAGTCAAATCGCTACAATGTCCGCATTGTGACAGTTTATAGTGATGTCTAACATTGGGGCATCATGCCGCAGACATGTAGCATCCCGTCCCACCCAGTCACATTATCCTGACACTAAGTCTAGCACTAACCGCTTAATGCTGAGCGCATAGCGAGGCAGCTGTTGGTACCATTTCTATATGTCTTTGATATGACTCGGTTGGGATTTGACCCCACGACCTCCAGCATCCGAGGTGGATGCTCTAACCACTTAGGCCACCGAAGGGATCGAGCATGGCCCCTGTGCAGAGAGAGAAAGAGAGAGAGAGAGAGGATCATGTTGCCAGGCATTCACATATTGTTGATCAACACAAACGACACAGAAAACAGGAACATTAAATTTACCCTGCCTAAAACTCTAGCTATCATAAATCATATCAAGGGCTGAATACCGTTAAACTTGATTCGGTTTCATGGTGAAAGTTTTAAGTACTCGCTATGACTCACTAATGATAAATGGTATTATTATATATTATTACCCATGACCGCCTTGCACCGAATAATGCATGACTGTGTACTCGTTTACATACTTTAGGAATATTATCCACCTAACAGAAATAAAAGAAAGAAAGGAAAGGAAATAAAACACGAAAATGTCATAATATACTTGCATATACCATACTAACAGCAATGAACAAGAAGGGGGGGGGGACATCAATACTGAGTAATGATTACTATTCTAGGGTCGTAAGAGTCTCTACCTGCTTAGTTGGGTATTAGGTCCCTTGATTCCGTCTATCTCTTAGTGAAAGATACGGATCTATATTTGTCCGTAAACTCTTCTCCTCCTAATCCGCTGGGTGTAAATTCACCCAACATATGGGTTGCCAGTGCGGTGACAGTCTATGAGAAGGATATAAACTATGTGCCTTTGACCTGTATCTCTTGGATAGTCTGAGGTCAAATACATCAACAAAGTAAAAATCAAACTGCACTGACACTTTCAAATATTTTCCAATCAAAATTCATTAATTCAGCCATATGAAAAAGACGCATTATATATATATATATATATATATATATATATATATATATATATATATATATATATATATATAAGGCTGATTTACATTTTGGCAGTTAGTTTATGGTAGGGAATTAAGGGCGTTAACTGGATTCATTATAAAAGCCCTGTCCGCAGCACATGGCACATGACCAAAATATACATATACAATGTAGAGTTATGCACCAATGTGAACAGAAGTAGAGTTATGCAAGACAACTAATCAGTATTGTAAATACGGAAATTGTTAACATACTGTTGTAGTAACATTCGTTAACAAAAAATAGTGTCTGGTAATGTTGCATTTTATCACAGATAATTAGAGCATCTATAACTGAAAACATCGGTACTGCGCGCAGGAATAATGGGTCAAGGTACCGTATATTTTTACTTAGTATAACTTTGCAAATTTTATAGATCTGCATATATGACAAACTAACCTTCTTTACACCTCCAGAACAGAGGCAAATGGACCTTATTTACGCCTACGGTACGGAGTCAAATGGACCTTATTCACGCATACAGTACATAGGCAAATTGACCTTATTTAGGCCTATAATAGATAGGAAAATTGACACTATTTATACATACAATACCTATGTAAACGGACCTTATTTACGCCTACAGCACGGAGTCAAATTGGCTTTATTTACATTAAAACAGACTTTACTTTTCAGAATGTTGCTTCAAGAACAACACTGAAGGCACTAGCACTTTCCAATGTTGCTTTGTCCCAAACAACAGATATCGCTCTGCAAATGAAGTCCATGCTGCCCCAAACAACATATATCACTAAAGACAAGAATGTCATGCTGTGCCAAACAACATATAGTGCTATGGACATGAAATTCGTACTGTTCAAAACAACATATATTGCTATAGACATGAATTTCACGCTGTGTTAAGTGTTACCTCTCAGATAGTTCAAACTAATTACAAGTGTGAGTGGCACGATGTGTTCTGATACTGAAATCAATAATGGATGTTGTTGTTGTTGTTGTAGGGTTAAACGTCATTTTTCAGCACAAGATAGGCTATACATGGCGGCCAGTATAAATGGCAGAGGAAGAACCCAGGAAAACACCGGAAAAAACCATGAACCCACGAGAAGCTACTGGCAAGCTTTCTCACATATACACACTGGCCGAACCATAGACTCGAACCAACGCAGTGAGAAATAATGGATGTAAACCAAAGATTAATTTTAATATTGGACTATCCGGATATACTTTATGATCTTAGGCATATACATAATAAAACCAAAGTAAATCTTGCTCAAGGTGATTATAGGCAAACAGGACCCTTTAGATGTTGAGAGGTCAGCGCCACTTCGAAAGTTTGAGGCCCTAGGCCCTGTTTACTATAAAATTTGGAATGTCAAAATAAGCCCATTTGAGGCCCCTAGGCCATGTTTACTACAAAATCTGGAATGTCAAACTAAGCCCATTTTAGGCCCCTTTTCTCTGTTTACTACAAAATTTGGAATGTCTAAAGAACCCCATATAATTTACTATATACAGATTAAAAAGACAACTAATTATACAATGAAGTATATTTATTATTTTCAGAATTATTTATTTAAAAAACACTGTTTCCAGGGCCTTTATGGGTTGAAAACCGAACCATATGGCATCCATGACACTCTATGATTGGTCTGGTAGACGATAACATTGATGACTGATTTATTAATATGTGTATATTTGTATATGATATAAATAAAATATATGTATAGTATGTACGCTGTATCAATGAAATTCAATGAACACTGTATCAATGAAATTCCAGTCGTTTTATATATTTTTCATTAAAATAAAACTCGGTAATCCTCGTTTCGTTTTAATGAAAAGTTTGTAAATCATGTAGTATATCATTGACACAGCGTTCATTATATATATATATATATATATATATATATATATATATATATATATATATATATATACCAAACTGAGCTGAGATGCTAACCATATATCCTTTTATCAGAAGAATTCTTGATAACATTAAAAGTGTGTTTAAATACGAATGAATATTATTTTTACATGGCTTGGAAAATTTTAATTCGTACTTTTGTGAGATTTGACCCCGGGTCCACACATATCACCAACAATGATGCCACAAAGTCGGTGATTTAATCATTCGTGCATAGCAGAAATTGTTACTGGGGTCGACATGCAGGTGCCTCTGCTACGCACGAATGCCTGGTCGAGATGGTATAGGGGGTGGTGTTTACAGTAAAGGTGACATGTGCCGTAACTCGTGGGCCCGGGAGTACGAATTATAATTATCTAACTTGTATAATAATAAAATAATAATAAAATAATAATAATAATAATAATAATGATAAAAATAATAGTAATATATAATAATAATAATAATAACGCAATTTCTTTTGACTTACAATTGTGACTTGCAACATTCCTTCCTGACAAAATCCAATTGATCTCTATTCTCTCTCTTGAATCGCTAGACCTTAATGCCTGTTTGCAGGTACAGGTAAGTTCACACGGCTGGAAGTACAGCTGTGTTCACTTTGATAATTGTTGCTCATGTCTACGCCATTCATATTTGATTTACCCTTACGGAATCATTGTTGAGTTATCCTTTATCACCATACAACCATTTCGTTTAAACTTTAAACAAACGTCATAATATGCAATCCAAATACCATCGTTTTATTGTTGTGGAGTTGAAGAGAAATGGCGCCCGCTTATAGTATTACACCGTATCAAACGTTATCAAGAAAGCGACATCGCAGGCCGACTTTTGTGCCTTGTATCTGAGAGCTGTCGAATAGCTAGGCTTTGTCACCATCAGTAATAGAGTATTTGAAATCAGCTGCGAAAGAAATGTAATAGATATTTAAGTTTCCTTTATTGGCGTTGTATAGTACATTAAAAAACTGTTGTTGTTTCCTACTGCAAAGAAATCATATACGTGAAGAATGCGCTTTAGAAGTGTTAATTGTCGATTTCACATTTTCACATCAGAATAATGTATTGCGTTTTAGCTCTTTCCTGAGAGGAGTTGTTATAAAATATAAATAAAACGTGTTTTATACAGATCTTATACAGGTGCAATGATTTTATCCCCATTATACTATTTTACTTTGTTCACGTAGTAAGTTAAACATACCGGGACTTAGGACTAAATAGATGCGCATTTTGTTCACACGATTGTAGGAATCTATATTCAAAAAGCGCGTTAATGGTTCATATGCGTTATGTTGATCAGTGTTTAATGGCACATCAGCACTAGAAAGATTACATCGCGATAAGACAATTCGTAGTCAAATCTGTTGCCAGTAGACACATCACGGCATTCGGCCCGGTCAGGTTTGTGCAGGATTTTAACTCGCAATACTTATAGTCGCTAGTCTGACTCGTTAACCGCTGCATGCGTTAGGAGAAGAAAGTATGGTTATTAACATACCACTTTTGCATATATAAATGCATGGGAGGGGGTGTGTGTCAAACATAGTGGTCATCTTTTAAGTTTTACGGATGTAGGCCAAAACATGTTTAGAGGTGAAATTCAGGGGTGAGGCAAGTGCTTCCTCTTGCACATATGTGCGGGTGCCCGTGTATACGTGCTATCTTAATGGCAGCAACACCAAAGTCTAGAAGAATAATGACACAAAATAACATCAATGACAATAAAAACAGCAACATTTGTACGGGGAACACACAAGTTAAGTAGCTGTGATAATGTGAAACATTCCGACGTCGATGCAAACAATTTGTTCTTTATTTTATTTTCTGACACACAGTAAAGCTAGATGTAATATTCCGTATAATCCCTTCTTTGACATCCTTTTATTTGTCTGGAGTTCGCAATGTTTGGAACAAGCGTATCGCCCTTTAAACGTGTTATAGAAATAAGCCCTTTAGGACGTCTTTTGCAAAAAGCCCGGACGAGTACAAACCTTTTTAGGGGGCTGTTTAGGGACTTAAAAAAAAATAAAACAATTAGGTGGAATGTGTCCACATGATACAACAAGAGCTGCATAATATATATCCGACTCTTTCATCCATAATGCTTTTAAAATCGACAGCAGTATTGAAAATTATAAAAACGCTAACAGCACCCATTCTAACGCATCTAAAATCTCTGTGACGAATTGCCTGCGGAAAATAATTGGGGGTAGGGGTGTAAAGTATGGATGATTGTAAAAATTAGTAGAAATATAGCTGAATAGTCCAATCGCCAATTCATACTCAACACAATAAACATTTACTCGATACTGTACTTGACACTCGTCCCTGGCTGGTCATCAGATTGTTTTATAGATTGTTACAATAAGGCACACTTTTAAAATGTAAACAAAAGTACAGCAGAACAGTCTACAACATTAACATATGAATAATTCAAAGATTCACACTTAGTCTCCAACATTAACATATGACATGATTAAAAAATTCACGCTTGAAAAAAATTTGCATTTAGTAAACAGTCATATAAAGACACATTGTTTATGTGAAGCCTTTCAACTCTGGACACAAGTACAGTGCTATCAATTATTCTTATCTGAATAAAATAATAAACAATAGAAGTAAACAGATTTATTGTTAAATAGAAAAGTGTCTTAAAATGCACAGAAAGATAACAAGCTTGACGTTAAGAATGTAGTTGGCATGGGCTATTTGAACTTATTTTATTCAATATATCTCGATAGAAACTGCTTCTCTCGGTTGCAGGCCTAATTTTGAATCTGAAGGAAAATTAATCATGTTAAGATGGAAGTTGACGGGAAAATCACCTTTCGTGCTTGTTTAAACAAGTCGCAGACAGGGTGTGTTATATTGCTCCAATCAATACGCTGTTTGACAAGACAAGAACTACATTGATGATGCATGAAACTGACGCAGCGAACTACATGCATTTAGTTTAAGTTTTGTTATTTGCATATATATATATATATATATATATATATATATATATATATATATATATATATATATATGTATGTGTGTGTGTGTGTGTGTGTATATATATATATATATATATATATATATATATATATGCAAATAACAAAACTTAAACTAAATGCATGTAGTTCGCTGCATCAGTTTCATGCATCATCAATGTAGTTCTTATATATAAAATCTTACCTCATTGTGAAATGTGCTGCTTCAAAGTTCAATCTCTTTGGGGCCCAAAACAGCAACGTTGATGCCAAGCGCATGTTTCTCAAAACAAAGAAAGAAAGAAACATAACTACTTCTAAGGGAACACAGAGCTCGTCTCTACACCTTGATCTTGCAGACGTATATAGTTTAAGAACATATACGGAAGCTTTGCCACATACGCACATTTGCATTGATATTATATATAGAAATCTTCATGTTACTATGGTGAATCGGGCTTAGCTCTGGAGATATGAATCACTTTCTATATTAAGGAAGACAGGATATCATTGTATCAACGCTGAAAGCAGGCATCCATTTTATTTGCAGCTTCCGGCATCAGCTGTAGAACATTCTGGATCAAAGAAAGCTTGGCTTTGAGTTAGTGATTCTTTTTGAATTGACATTTCAATCAATAAGAGAAAAACAAGTGGAAGAAATCTTTCTGAGGCAGACCATGACTGTAATCGATTCGAGCATCTAAAACGATGACAGGAACTGTATCTCTCTACTAGGTTGTTGAATGAAACGGAGATAATATAATTATAACCAAATATAGACGTTCGATATAACTGACCAATCATCAGATGGTAATCCGTTACTGATGACCAATTATTCATGGCACCGCAGGTCAATAATATCGTTGGATACGAGTAAGTCATTCCGTAATCGCAACTACTCTGCAACTATGTGGAATAGTTTAGGTTTGAGCCTTCGACGCCTATGATGCTAACACTGTATGACGTGTACACAACCTATGATGTTAACACTGTATGACGTGTACACAGATAAAGAATAACTTAAGCATATTTTATACGTTGTCTCCTAAAAAATAACATATCCACTCAGGGCCGTAGAGAGCGATCACGTGCCCTGGGGTAAACAAACACCCGGGTCTCTCCTAGTTCTTGTTCAAACAAAATTTTTCTTTTATAAAATTAAAAAGTATTGTTCGGATGTATGCATGGTCCCCCCACCCCCGGTCGGACATGTATTCACTTAACAATAATATGAGATCAGTATATAGTTATTATCTAAGAGAAAGAAAAAAAAACAACAAAACAAATATCTGATTTAATAAAATATGTTTTCTTCATCGGCATGCGGAGTGAACAATCTGGCGAGAGGTTTGTTAGGGCAGCCTCGTGACTTCAGTACAGTTAATAGGGTGAAATGAAATGATAATAAATTAATTAGGCATTACCTTTTAGTTGAGTCTATAGTCATCGATCTAGAAAGATGAATGACATTTATTAAAAATTATAATATTTCAGACGAATAAAAAACGTTTCACCCAGCAATTGTAGTTCGAAACTCGTTAAGTGGTTCTCTCTGTGTGCCTTTAAACGTAATACATGAATCAAAGTTTACACATAGAGCAGTTTCAAATCGAAGCAAAGAGGAATTCAGTACCTCACTGAATTGCTTGAATGAATATTTGGTTATTATATATTGAATATTCATTGAATTGCGTGTATGTATATTCGATTATTATATATTATACAGATTTCTGAACTTAAGGGCGGATAGGATAAAGTTTTCGTGACCTGTGATCTTGATTCTAAGTCCATGAGCATGGTATGTACCTATCTTAGTATTTGTGACTATCTTAGTATATGTGACTATCTTAGTATACCACATATTATCTGACTATCAATATCTTTTCACGATTCTATGTTTCCCCACCCGACCCCACTCCACACCACCCTCTCCCTCCCCACCCTCTCTCTCTCTCTTATGGTCTTGTTGACTTGATCGTGAAATATATGCGACTCACAGTTATAACAAAAATGTGTGTAAAGTTGTATATCCCTAACTAGAATAGATTTCGAGTTGCATCCTATATGCGAAAGCTTAGTGACTTTGCCATGTAACTTTGCACTTGCAAACCTGACTCATACAACGCCAAATATATTTCATTTTAAGAAATTGTAATAGTTATTATTATTTATTCTAATTTATTACAACTATATATATATATATATATATATATATATATATATATATATATATATATATATATATATATATATATATATATATATATATATATATATATATATATATATATATATATATATATATATATATATATATATTCATATGCATGACATGAATGTGGCGTAACGGAATATATTTGTCTTTTGGATTAAATTCATTATATCGAAATTTGAGTATTTTGTCACACTGGATCTAAGATTGTGGAGTCTACGAGTGTGGCTGCCTCACTCATATTCACAATGAGAAGCCCTTCTTAACCACACATCCTTCTTCTATTAATGGATTATGGTGTAGCCTGTGATATTTTCAAGTTTGGAAATATTGTATCCATGCGAAATGTTGAACTAAAACTTCCTCAGACGGAATGTTCTGAAATAAATTGCCTTGAACGGTACATAACTATTTTTCTTGTCTGTTGTTGTTCTTCTTCTAGGGTTTAACGCCATGTTTCAGCACAAGATAGGCTATACATGGCGGCCAGTATAACTGGTGGAGGAAGAACTCTGGAAAACCCAGGGAAGAACCACCGACCCACGAGAAGCTACTGGCAGGCTTTCCCACGTTTCTTGTCTGTCGTTTGAAAAATTGAGTATAGCACTTCTAGACGTGTTCAATTTTTTCATATAGTTTTGCTCATTAGCAATAGCTCATTAGCAATAATGCCAAAACTGCAGAGAGCATACGTGCGCCATGTGGACTAATCATTGTATTGATGAATTCCTTTGACAAATAAGAGTGCAAATTCATTATCCGTTATAATAATATTTAATTTCTTTCCAAATTTCTTACCTAGCTAATTCCATGTTGAAAATTGAAGCTGTTAGAAATACAAATAATTCAAATTTCATCAATCTGTGCAGAATGTCCTTTAGGCTATTTGTAGAGCAGAGACTCACATGAGCGGCATTTCGCAACAAAATTATTCAACTTTACATATTAAATAAAAAACTCTTCTCCATCAACAGATTCTCCCGAAAATTAGATCACATCCGCTTTCAGTTTATACGTCTGCTTCTTACCGATCTAATTTAAGGTCTTGCTCCATAGTCATGATCTCGTTTGGTCACAAACATTGAACTGTTGACTAAAAACTCTAAAAGTAAAAAATATGCTTATGGCCTCTCAATATTACTGAAATTTGGCATGCATTTAGAGATAGGTGCGATAGCACATTCTTGGCTTGTTCTTGATGCTAACCAAATCGGAAGCAAAATTCTATAAGTTCAGAGTTTTTAAAATGTGATCACCAGTTCCATTTTTATGAACATAAAGTTCCGTAACTATGAGACTATGTCCCCTTTCTCAAACGTTTTAAGGACGAAACTCGAGTTCAAGCTTAAAGTCTGGTCTACAAAGTTTAAGAACTCGTCTGCTTCAGAGATAAAATGTGCTACTTATAATGGATTTTGATGTGCTGAATTCAAATATGACAATTAAAACAACTGATTACTACTGTTTCCGAAATATTGAAGTTTTTACATTTTACGTCTACATATATATATATATATATATATATATATATATATATATATATATATATATATATATATATATATATATATATATATATATATATATATATATAGTGTGTGGATAGTAGAGTTTTAATCATAAATTGTAAACCTAGGTATTTTCATGTGCTTATGGTTGCTTTACATGATAATATTTCGCCTGTCTTGTTTATGTAACACTTAAAAAAACAGCAAAAGGGTTATATAAATAAAATGTGTTATGAAACAAAAGGTAAAAACTATTATGTGTATATAAGTACATAGTTTAGCCCTAATTCAGTGTCTACTCAGCACTTCTTGGCTTGTCTCTTGTTGTTGTTGAGTTTAATTATAGTGGCGTGCGCACAATTGTGCATGTGCCACATTTTTCTGACTGCACCGCAGCCTGCTAGTTGTTCCCGGGGAAGGGAACGGTGCCACCTCCCCCAAGCTTTTATGGGTTCAAGGAATCCTGATAGTTTGGCCTCAATCTGTGGGTCCATAAAGGTCCCTTGCAGTGGAATGGTTGGCTGTCATTTGTGGGAAGGAGAGCTCGGGAACGGACCCGGCTGCTTCACATCGCTGGTTTCTTGTTGCATTTGCCTCGTGTGTCTTGCGGGTTTTTTTGTGTTTTTTTTTTGTTTGTATTGTTTTGTTGTCAAAATGTTCTTAAAAAGGGGGATTGGGGTTGTTCTATTTCTGTTTTTAGAGGTTGTTAGTAGAAATCATGTATGAAGAGAGATTTTCAAGGTTATTATGGTATTACTAGTCGAGGTGTTTAGGGTGTGCTTCCTACGTTATGTTATTTATAAGATTTTAGATATTGCCTCTTTAAGTTATTTATTTATTAATGTTTTTAGAGATTGAATGTTATTTATACTTTATTGAGCAAGAGACAGGAGTCCTAGCCGATTACACGGTTCGTTAAGGACATCTAGGACCGGAGTCCTAGCTGATTACTCGGTTCGTTAAGGACATCTAGGACATCCGATTTTGAGGTTTCCTTAGTTTTTGATAGGTTCTTCGAAAGTGAATTATTTATTAATTTTTTTTTATAAAATTGAATGATATGTTATGGGTTTTTATGTGGGGGCTTCTACATTTATTTAGCTAGTTACTAGGTCTTTTGGTTTTGTGGGAATAGTAATTATATTTTGTTCCTAAATCCTGCTGAGTCTATGAATTTATTTATATTTTTATATGCTGATTGTTTATTTTTATTAGAGTCCATAAGAAACTCTGGGTATGTGTGTGGTGATCCAATCTCTTTTTGGTTTTTGATAAATATTTTCCTAGCGGGTTGATATTTTGGGCATTTATTGAATACGTGGTGTAGATCTTTGGTGGTGTGGTAGTTAAAGCAGTTAATGGTTGCTGGTTTGGGTCCTATAAACCTTCAAAAACTGCTTGCTAGTTTAGTTTTTCCAGTTATTATCCTGTTTATGGTTTTCTGTTCTAAATAGGTACTCTTAGCTAACTGTATGTTCCTATCTATGTTTTTTTTGGGTTACATGGTGCTTTTTACCTTTTGTGGAGTAGTTCCAAAAATCTTGCCATATTTTGTCTATATGTTTGTGCGAAGCTTAGTGCTTCTGTAGAGCTATAGTTAAGCTAGATAGAGCTTTGATCTCCTAGTTTGGTTTGTGCAACTTTGTCTGCTGTTTCGTTGTCAGAGATTCCAGTGTGCGATGGTATCCACATGAGCTCGACTAATTGATGTGCTGTGGTGATATCGTCGATTAATTGGCATGCTCTGTCGAGGAATTGTTCCCTAGAGTGTGATTTTGGATCGATTTGATAACGCTTATGGAGTCGCTTATAATGATTGCTTTAGGTATTTGGTTGTCTTTGATCCATTGTAGTGATTCAAGTATATCCCAGAATTCAGTGGTGTAAATGGAGCAATAGTCAGATAATTTGGATCCTGTTTGTATATTGAATTCATGGATGACTATTGCTGCTGCTGTTCTTGTTGGGTTGTTTGTTTTTGATCCATCGGTATATATTTTAACATAGTCTGGGTAGTTTTGGTTGATTTCGTTTACCAGTACAGGTTTTAGTAAGTTTTCTTGTCCTTCTTTATTGTCTAATTTGGTAGTTTCAATTTTAATCCTTGGTGTTTTTTGTAACCATGGTGATTTGTTCTGGTCTGTATTGTTTGTTACCTGTTCTTTTAGTAGAGGTATCTTTTCTCTTAGTTCAAGGATTACTTTGCCACTTGGTGTTGTGAGTATAATTTTGGGTTTGAATACAACTTTACACTTGTTTATAGCTATTTTGGTGGGATGGTTGTCTGGGTGGGTATCTAATCGAATGGAGTATTTATTGTATTCATGAAATGGAGCATCACTGATGGTCTTCGTTTGCATTGATAGCGTATCTCCACTGTTGCAATGTCCTGGTGAAATCGCTCGTCGTGCTCGTCGCTCAGTGCTCCACAGTTCGGTGGAAAAAATCTAGATGAGAGTGCAAAATATGTATTTTTAGTGGCATGTTACATCCAAGGCTTTTGTATGCCTTGAGGAAGTTTTCTGCTAGCTCCATATAGTTGTCTACATTGTTGTTTCCGAGAAATATTTTTGCCACTAACTGGAAGACTTTCTATGCCGTCTTTTCCTTGCCACACAGTGCATGGAAAAATGCATCGTCTCGAAGACGTTTACGAATGTGAGGACCAACAAAGACACCTTCCTTTATCTTATCTTCACTTAACCTTGGTAATATTCCTCGGAAGCACTTGAAAGCTGCTTGTGTTTTTTCCATGGCCTTAACAAAGTTCTTCATCAGACTCAGCTTGATATGCAAGGGTGGTAACAAAATCTTCCAGGCCTGGTGTTCTCTGAGAATATGGGCCAATGCCTGGCATTCTCTAAGAATACGGGTCCAGTCCTGGCGTTATCTGAGAATATGGGTCCAGGCCTGGCGTTCTCTGAGAATATGGATCCAGGCCTGGCGTTCTCTGAGAATATGGGTCCAGGCCTGGCGTTCTCTGAGAATATGGGTCCAGGCCTGGCGTTCTCTGAGAATATGGGTCCAGGCCTGTTGTTCTCTGAGAATATGGGTCCAACCCTGGCGTTCTCTGAGAATATGGGTCCAGGCCTGGCGTCCTCTGAGAATATGGGTCCAGGCCTGGCGTTCTCTGAGAATAGTGGGCCAGACGTGGCATTCTCTGAGAATACGAATCCAGGCCTCGCATTCTGGAACAATATACGTCGTTCTCTGAGAATACAGGCCATCTCTAAGAATATACAGACAGACCTGGCATTCTGGAAGGTTTCTAAGCAAGAAATTCCAGCTTAGTTTCAAAGTCCAAAATTTCTGACGTCTATTTAGGTTGAATAAATAATGAAACTAAATTAATAGAATTTTAAGATTTGTCTTAATTTGAGTTCCTTTATCAGACTGCCTAATTTGAATTAATTATAGACATTCTGAGTACCATATCTGATTTTCGGGCCTTCAGTTTCAATTTCTTGTGCTCAAATTATTTTAAGACTACAGGGACAGGTCTGGTGTCGCTTTCTTGAAACGTTCTTACACTTATTCTAATACTTAATTTTGAATATTTTTTTACTCAAATGCCGTCTCAATCTTGATATTTTATTTAAATGGTTTTCACAAACTAATAACTCAATGTTTAGTTTTTTTCTCCAAATATTTGAGTCTGTTGGCGCCGAGTCTCAACGTCGATATCTAATATGGCGACTTTTCCATTTTGTCATCCACTCCAGCGTTTACCCTCTAAATGTTACTAAAAATTATTTTCACTTAAAGGATAGTCGAATTTTCACCTCACTCGATATTATAAACAATATTCCTTTTCACGGATTGATGAGCTCCAAAGCTTAGACTTCATTCGGAGTAAACGGTTTCCGTTTAGGAGGAATTTTGACAATTACACTCCGATATAACGCAGGTTTAAGGCACATTATATAAACGTTTTTCTAATGTAAATTGAGACTGAATGCATTTCTTTTCTTTTTCCTGAAATAATGTTTATGAAGAATCTGAGTTAACACCGTATTAAGCACAACATATATTTGCCCAGATTGTTTTCTGATCTTTTGCGAGGGGACGTTACTCGTATTTATCTTCGGAGAAGAGTACATTGGTCGATTCTCAAGATTCAGTATACAGGTATTGATATCATGATATTGGATGAAAAATTTGCTTCAATTAACAGTTTATCTGCTGAGGTAGATCAGTGAGTGTAAAAGCGGAGATTGGGAATCACGGTGGGCTGCTGGTAAATTGACGGCTGAAAAAGTGAACTTCATTTGATAAAATTTGAACGTTAAATAATTGAGTAGATTCGGTATTTTATGTCTTTAAAAGGAAATGAACGAACGCGCGAAGAGAGAGAGAGAGAGAGAGAGAGAGAGAGAGAGAGAGAGAGAATTAAACTGACAATTTTATAATAGTTCCTCACAAATCTTGCAGTTGGTACTGCTGGTATAATTGCAACCCTATAATATACGAATTGGTCCAAGGGTTTTGATGTGGTAAATTGTCTGCAATACCGACGATAATACAATTTACACGGTTGTTTACGGTTTTTATACGCTTTCCTTCCTGACATCGATCCTTATATTGATTTAGCTATGGCCTGCTGCATCTATTTAACCTATGTACTCCGTCCCTCTCCCCTCCCCTCTTTTTCCGCTCGCATTAATTCTTGACGCAACATTGCATGGTTTAATTTCAATTTAATAAGCAACCAAATATATGTTTCAATTTAAAACGTACTGTAAATGTTTCCACTAACAAACGTATTCTCATTACGAGAAATTCATTTAAGGGAGACAAATTATTCTGTCAAGGTATACAAACGCTGACCAATATCCTTTATTTTTTTATATCCTGCTTCATTTCTACATTCAAGTGAAATCCCTTTAATTCTAGCTTTTGAAGATACAACGATAGAGATAGAAACATAGAGGAAAGAGAAACAGAGAGGAAAGAGACCCATGTCCTAAGTCCTACTAGGGACGGAATTTCTGAATTTTTGCAGGGATGATTTTGAGTTACGTAGTAGTCTTAGTAACATGCTGTAGTAGCTTTCATATACCACCTAAAACTTTTCTCCTTATATCCTTGGTGGGATGTAAAAGTCGAAGAAAATCTCCCAAGTGGAATTGTGTTATTGTTTTTAAAATGTAACAAAACTTGCCAGCGTAATAAACTTTACGTAACATGATCGGTCTCCTGTATTGTCGTCCAACAGCTGCAAGATGTAGCTTACATTCTGAAACAAATTGTAGCAGATGTCTTGAAGTTAAAATGAACGTGTGACCTTTATGTCGAAACTGCTTCTATAAACTACAACAAAACCATAAATTACTCCTACACGACTACTGCTACTACTACTACTACCACCACCACCACCACTACTACTACTACTAGGACTACTACTACTACTACTACGATTGCTACAACTACAGCCACGGCTACCATAGGTGAGAAACTACTTAGATGTCTTCTTTGATATCCGTGCATTGATAAAGTTTGGCGCAGTTAATTGAACTTTTATAAATCCGAAATTCGTTTACAATTTCATTCATACTTGAAAGCTAAAACTATTCGAAACGTGTAAAAGAAACTGTTCGAAAAGTGGTAAAGAGAGGATATATATTAATAAGTACAAAACCGGTATGCGTGTTTTGTTCTGAGTCGATGAATGAACTCGTTCGATATGGCTTTAGGGCTTATGAATGCGTCTCGACCTAACGACCTCTATGTATCCCTAAGACATTTCAGATTCGTTCTTTCCGCTCACTCAGAACACAGCACGTACATGTTGTTCGTTTTGTGCACGCCTGTCACTTTTCTTTGGGGAACAGACTTTAAAGTTAACGTCTACAAGTATGAAGATTTGCTGGTAGATAATCTTCTTCCAGAAAATACTTGAATTTAAAAGTACGAAAACTTTAAATCTGCTGACAGTTTGTTTTCATGAACTCCCTTAAGCATTGCTTGAACGACAAACAATTTTGTAATTAGCTCTTATAAATTTTTTGTGTATCACATTAAACAATCCATACCTCTCTCTCTCTCTCTCTCATACACATACACACACACAGACACAGACACACACACACTCAATCCACGCACACACACACACCATACTCAATCAAAATTCCCCAAACGTAGTAAATAAGCTGCTCATATAGTAGAAGTAAGTGGGATGGGTACATTTTTAGCTTCTTCCCATGGGCTTCCTTGAACTTAGTCCAAGATCAAATGTATATAAATTAGTAATGGTGAGCCACCGAAGTAGTTCTGATTTGTATGGTATCAAAGGCGTTCTGTTTTGATGTTAAGTTAAAATGGGGATAGTCTATTGATAATGGAATATTGCAGCTGCATGCTCAGGAAAAAAGCAGAAAACAAAACAACCCCCTCCCCCCACCAAATAAACCCCGAAACAAAAGGTCCTTCTAATACAACCGCTGCACAGCTTCCTTTTTGTCTCAAGTTCATTTCTCTTCCGCGCTCGTTTTCTCCTCTTCCATCTCTTATTCTTCTGGACATACCTTACTAAATATCTTGAAATTCGCTGATTCCTTTATTTATAACTTGAAAAACGTATCTCTTAGCAAATCGTTCGGGAAGATGGCACATATTGCAGAGTGTTTCAACGTCTTCTCGTAGCTAAATTGCACGTGCCACTCATCAGACCAGATAAATAAATAAACTTCTTTGAAATTGAGGAAATAAGAAATGCCAAATTACGTATTGGCTGTGTTAGAATATGCCTAGTGAAATATTTGACGAAATACTAATTTTATGGAAGTAGACAGAACGATAGCCTCCTACTTCACAGGAAATACACGTTGACCTAATTATCCAATGGGAACCTGCTCAAACTGAGCTGGGGAAGTTTGACGAAGGCTGATTGATCAAATATCTCAACTGGGCACAATCTCAGGAAGCAGAGGAAAATCATAACCAATTTGCTTAACAACCTTTATTTAACTCAGGGATCTTGTTGTAGATTATAATTAACCAACATGCAAAATATGAGATGATTTTGTTTCTTTTGTTATTTACAGTTTTTTTTGACTGTGTTAGTTTTTATCTGTGATTATTATATGACTGTTTTCGCCATTAACTTTACATTGTCAGAATCGTTCAGTGTTTTACGATATTGCACTCATGCTCAACTTCATATTGCACTCACGTTTGCCCAATAGTGTATAATGAACTACTTTGTAAAAAAATTACGTACACTCACATAATAGGCGCTTTACGTTTTGGTTAATTAATTTGTTTTTTAATGAACTAAATAAATGTTTCGTGGTTTGCCAATACCGGCTGCTTTTCCACATTCCGCGTTTAATTTTTGGATACAATGTTTCGGATTCAGGCTAGCTATAAATGCCAGACAGGATCCTTACAGATAACATGCATAAAGGCATAAATTGTCTCCTTTAGCTGGTAATAAGAATGGCAAAAAATATACTGCAAATCCGAATTACATGAGCAATGTCATGGGTTCACAAGCTTTATTACACATTTCGAAATTGTACTGTAATTTCAACTATATTCAAAGTGTAATTACATACTCCTTAAAGCACTCAAAATAAAATAAACATTATATTCCATTGCGTCTCTTTGATAATTGCATTTGAAAAACATTATGATTTCAAACATTCAGTGACAGAACAGAAACATGCGTGCAGATGTCAACACGCTGCTGAATTCCGATGTACTGCATGTAGAATTGGCACAGATAAATACAGTCCATAATCACGAAATTTCGCAGAATCGACAAAAATAGCAACATCTATACATTTTAGATCAAATGGAAACGTTGTTGCAATGCACATTCATTTACAATATGACTTCAAATTTCAATTTTACGTAGACCAAAACAATTTTCTTTCGAAAGTTATGTATAGCGCGCGACTATGTTCAACTTTATCTCGGCGGAGTTATGTGCGCATTAATAATGTTGTTGTGTAATTATGAATCTGCGCTTGTGTATTTAGATCATAATACGGCATACATTCAGTTATTTTGTTTGTTGTAGTGTATATTTTGTTTATATAATTAGGCCTTAGGTACAGTAAGAAAATGCGCATATAATAAAAAGGTTACTGCATTTGTATGGGAAAATATGAACTCGTTTTGTTGGATGGATAAACTGCACTCCCAAGGTCGTGCAGTATTTCCATCCGAAAAACTTGTTCGTTACTATGTATAATAAATTTGTATTGTGTATTGGCTTTTATCCGTGATTATATGATATGTATATTTAATTTGTATCGTGTGCTGGGTTTTGTCCCTGATTATATACTGTGTATATTTAATCTGTATGTTGTGTTGGCTTTAATCCGTGATTATAACCTATGTATTTTTAATTTGTATAGTGTATTGACTTTTATCCATGATTATATATTTATATTTAATTTGTATCGTGTGTTGGCTTTAATCCGTGGTTATAACCTTTGTATCTTTAATTTTATCGTGTATTGACTTTTATCTGTGATTATACTGCTACTACTACTACTACTACTACTACTACTACTACTAATAATAATAATAATAATAACGAGGACTTTGTTTAGCGCCTAATCTTTAGAAGCTCTAAGCGCTTTACAACATTAGACAACACCTATAAGATAAAAAACATATATTGATATGATTACAAAACTAAACACTATGAAATTAGAAAACATTTAAAAAAATTGCTGAGAATATTTAAGGTAGGAAACATTATTAGGTCTTTAAGTTTGTTCTTGCAATCGAAATAAGTGAGTTTTGAGAACCCTCTTGAATGTGATCACTGTGTCTTTGTGTCTAAGTTCAGTGGACAATTCATGCCACATTGCTGGGCCTTGGTATGCAAAAGAACGCTGTCCATATGACCTTGTTTTCATAGTGGGAATAATGAGTATAGGATTGTCAGAAGAGGAGCGTAAGTATCTTGCTGGTGTGTACACATGGATGAGGTCGGATAGGTATGTGTAGAGTCCGACAGTGAAACGTAGCACAGAGAACAAATTTTGTGTTTGATTTTGGATCGAATGGATAGCCAGTGTAGGGTACAGAGCAGCGGGGAGGTGTGCTCTGATCGTGGTACTCTAAGTACGATCCGAGCAGCTGTGTTTTGTACTTTTTGAAGTTTCTGGCGTAGATATTGAGATGAACCAGACAGAATTGAGTTACAATAGTCCAGTCTTGAAAGTACTAATGAACACACAAGTGTTTTAGTGGCATCAACTGAAAGGTATTTGCGAACTGAGCTGATCGGTCTCAGCTCAAGATATGCAGCCTTTCATATGTTCATGACATGTTGGTGCAATGTGAGATTACTGTCCAGAGTAACACCTAGGTTTCGTATTGATTGTGTGAATTTAATGTTGGTGTAAAACTATATGCTATGTATATTTAAGTTGTATCGTGTGCTGGCTTTAATCCGTGATTATATCCTATGCATATTTAATTTATATTGTGTGTTGGCTTATATCCGTGGTTATATGCTATGTATATTTTATTTATATCGTGTGTTGGCTTTAATCCGTGATTATATATTATATATATTTAATTTGTATCGTGTGTTGGCTTTTATCCTTGATTATATGCTATGTATATTTAATCTGTAGTGTGTTGGCTTTTACCCGTGGTTACAAGTTATGTATATTTAATTTATATTGTGTATTGGCTTTTATCCGTGATCATATGCTATGTATATTTAATTTGTACTGTGCGTTGACTTTTATCAATTATTATATGTTATGTATATTTAATCTGTGTCTTGTGTTGATTTTTATTCGTGATTATATGTTATGTATTATTAATTAATATTTGTATTGTGTGTTGGCTTTTATCCATGATTATATTCTATGTATATTTAATTTGTATCGTGTGTTGGCATTTATCAGTGATTATAAGCTATGTATATTTAATTTGTATAGTGTGTTGGGTTATATCAGTGATTAAATGCTATGTATATTCAATTTTTATTGTGTATTGGCTTTTATCTGTGGTACATGCTATGTATACTTAATTTGTATCGTGTGTTGACATTTATCGGTGATTATATGCTACATATTCTTAATTTGTGTCGTGTGTTGGCTTGTATCCTTGATTATATGCTATGTATATTTAATCTGTATTGTGTGTTGGCTTTTATCTGTGGTTACATGATAGGCATACTTAATTTGTATTGTATGTTGACTTTTATCGGTGACAATATTCTATGTAAATTTAATTTGAATTGGGTGTTGGCTTTTATCGGTGGTTTTATGCATGTATAGTTAATCTTTACCGTGTGGTGTCTTTTATCGGTGATTATATATGTATATTTAATTTGTGTCGTGTATTGACTTTTATCCGTGATTATATGCTTAGTATACTTAATTTATATTTGTATTGTGTGTTCCCTTTTATCCGTGATTATATTCTATGTATATTTAATTTGTATAGTGTGTTGAATTTTATCCGTGATTATATACTATGTGTATTGTTTGTTATTGTGCATTGGATTTTTTGTCTTTGATAATTTTATATATGTACTTAATTTGTATCGTGTGTTAGCTTTTATCCGGGATTATATGCTTTGTATTTTTAATTTGAATTATGTGTTGCCTTTTATCCGTAGTTACATGCATTAATTTGTATCCGTGGTTTAACGCTAGGTATACTTAATTTGTATTGTATGTTGACTTTTATCGGTGATTATATGTTATGCATATTTAATTTTAATTGTGTGTTGGCTTTTATCTGTGGTTTTATGCTATGTAAACTTAATTTGTATCGTGAGTTAACTTTTATTGATGATTATATGCTATGTATATTTAATTTCTATCGTGTGTTGACTTTTATCTGTGAATATATGATATGTATACTTAATTTTTAATTGTATTGTGTGTTGGATTTTATCCGTGATTGTGTTCTATGTGTATTTAATTTGTATCGTGTGCTGACTTTTATCCGTAGTTATATGCTATGTATACTTAATTTGCATCGTGTGATGGCTTTTCTCCGTGATTATATGCTGTGTATATTTAATTTGTATCTTTCGTTCGCTTTTATCATGTTTTTATGCTATGTATATTTAATTTGTACCTTGTGTTGACTGTTGTCGGTGATTATATGCTATATATATTTAATTTGTGTAAGTGTTGACTTTTATCCATGATTAAATGCTATGTATACATAATTGGTATGTGCATTTTTGTGTTGGCATTTATTCGTGATTATATGCTGCGTATATTTATTTTATATCCTGTGTTGGCTTATGATAGTGATTATATGCTATGTATATTTAATTTTTATTGTGTATTGGCTTTTATCCGTGATTATATGCTGGGTATATTTAATTTGTATCGTGTGTTGACTTTTATCCGTGGTTACATGCTAGGTATACTTTATTCGTATTGTGTGTTTGCTTTTATCGGTGGTTTTACGCTATGTATACTTAATTTGTATCGTATGTTAACTTTTATTGGTGATTATATGCTATCTATATTTAATTTGGATCGTGTTTTGACTTTTATATGTGATTATATGATATGTATACTTAATTTGCAATTGTATTGTGTGTTGACTTTTATCCGTGATTATTTTCTATGTATATTTAATTTGTATCTTGTGTTGACTTTTATGCGTGATTATATGCTATGTATGTTCAATTTGTATCGTGTGTTAGCTTTTATACGTGATTATATGCTACGTATATTTAATTTGTATTGTGTGTGGGCTTTTATCCGTGAAATTATGATATTTATATTTAATTTGTATCGTGTGTTAGCTGTTATCCGTGATTATATTCTATGTATATTTGATTTGTATTGTGGAATTCATTTTTGTACATAATTTAGAGTAGATGTTGGCCCTACCTGACTAATGTCATTTAAAAAAAAAACAGCAACATATTATACAGCTAATTATTGTCTATGATTTTAGATTATTTTCAAGATCAGTATTACTTGAATGCAAAAACATTTGCAAATGTTGAGTTCAAGATCAAGGTTATTCTTAAAATATAAATTAAGAATGATTTTAGTTGTTTGCGAATTGGATGGATAAATGACCTTCGTCATGGTTCTGTTATGGTGTATTAACTTTTAATATAAATGTTGTTTATTTTAGAATCATTAATGCCATATGATAACATCAGTTTTAGTGGAATCCATTTAAATTGTGTTTCAGTTAAATGTTTGGAGTATTTATTTATAAATCATTCTTTCTCGAATCTGTTCTTTCACTTTATGACTAAATCACTTTTTGGGGGATTTTTGTGAATTCATTAAAATCATTTAGGTTATATCATTATGATACATCGAGACTGTTAGCACATTCAGTCGATTCAAGGCTAATAGTACATCAGCACATTCAAAATTACGAACACCACTGAAACTCATTGGGAATACTCTATCCTGTTGGACTTGTGGTAGGAAGTTTAGGACTATTTGGGATTTAATTCACAATAACGTAAGTTCTATTTAAATTTTTACTTCTATTCTTGGAAAAATTATATTTTTAATTTTACAAAACTTGTTTGTTTTCACTCTTTTCTGTTACTTAGTTTACGACCATAGACTCGTAACACTTTCTCTAAGCTAAGATTTGTTGTACATATGCGGTTCGAATATAGTTCCACATGCGACGAATTACATCTGATATTTCTTTCTCGACATGACGTAAAAGGCCGAGCAGGTTCAGCTTGCTCTTAACCAGTGTGCCTTGAATCTTGTGTTGGGCCGCAGTCTAATACAAAATGGATTCCTTTAAGCGGCATTCTGGCAAAGTGAATATCCATGCTGTTGCAGCGCAGTATTTATCAAACGATCAAGGTTGACTCTGTTATCTCACGTACTCTCTGAGCTTTACCGACAAATATCGAACAGTGCTTGCCTTACTTGCACCTTTAAAACTTTTCGGTAGAAATAAATAAATATGTATGGTCTGTATAATTATAGAATGGGTACAATGTTAAGGTTCCTTGAACAATACCTAAGATATAAAATACACGTTTTATATTTGTTTATTTTTTAAAAAATAGCCATTATAACCAGTGAGAAAAACGCGGAGAAATTATTTTCTTTAAAATTCTAACCCTATGGAAAATACGAAACTGTAGAGCGCCACCGTTATCTCTGTTACCGTGCATATTTTAGAGCAAATTTAGCGTTAACCACACTGGAGAGGATATTTAAGCGTGCGTCTACGAGGGAAATTATCGCAGCATGTCATTTCCATCTTTGTATAAGTCTACTCTTGGATAGATCGTCTAAAGAATGTAGGCGTGTTTTCCAGCCTTACCACGAAAGTATAGTAATTTGGCTAAACATTAAGTTTTCGGTCTATGGTAATTGAGTGATCAGTTTGTGTCGATTATTCACGCACTGGATATCTATAATCATTTAATTAGGTAAATAACTCATGTTTGCATATATGAGATTAGCAAACAGAACATCACGTAAGGAAAGGTATGTAACAAAACAAAACAAAACAAACCCTACACATAAATGCTTATTTATAGACTATTAAACCGAAACGATTATTGGGATGCCGATTCTTTATTGCTTGTAATAAATACAAAAAAACAAATTAACCAACAAACAAATGGTTTAAGCTGGCAAGGATGTAAAGTTGCAGACGTTTATTTTAAATATTTTTCCTGAGTTAACTGCCGTATAAAAAAACTTTATCTACTAAACGTACGAGCCGCGATAAAGTATTGCGACTTCAGATTGCTCGAAATGGAACCAGTATTGTGTACGTGTGCATGTGTGAGATTTGGACTTTTAACGTAACTTTAACTATTTGTCAGTCATATCGCTTCGATGTCTGCATTGTTGCAGTTTATAGTGATGTCTAGCAATGGGGCATCTTGCCACAGACATGCAGCATGTTATCCCACCAAGACACATTATCCTGACACCAGGCCGACCAGTCCTAACACTAACTTCTTAATGCTGAACGCCAAGCGAGGCAGCTGTTAGTACCATTTTTATAAGTGATGATTCGGCCGGCCGCCGGGGTTTGAACCGGAACCAGTATTGGAAAAAGGATTTACAAATATATGTCAGCAAGATTTGCACCACATATTCATGTGAATGTATACAAGCGAATACATGAAAACAAAATGAAAGTTCCTATTTAGAATGGAATGTTTCTACTAGATGCTACGATGTTTCTATCGTAAATTCCATGAAATTAAGACATGTGATGTAAAATGGTTGATACACGGTAAAGTTTATTTTATTCTGAATGAATCATGAGCAAAAATATATGCGAATATACAATATCTATACAAAATATTTACGTTAATAAACGCATCAATATATTTAAAGTTTATTTATAATATTTACATATATTAATACCTGAAATTATGCACCAATTGAGGTTACCAGATACATAAGAAGAATTTATTCGCAGGCAAAGACAAAACAAAAATTATTGATGTGGTAAAGAGTATGCAGCAATTATATCATTCCCGTAGTAAACAAAGTATCCAAAATAAAGATATCATCTCCCCCACCCCAATCTCTACCTCTCTCTCTCTTTCACACACACACACACACACACACACACACACACGAACACACACACATTTCATATATTATATTATTCGTGCATAAAATGACTGACCCCTGTAAAAATATATGAACAATATAGAATCAGTTTCTCTGTCAAATATGCATTGTAACAAATCACATCTTGCTATATATAAAAAGAAATAGGACAGGCACATCTTCATATAAGTAATTAAACAAAACGTCAATAACTCAGGCATCAGTCGCTTGAATACGAGACATAACTTGAATTACTCGTTCCGTTATCGTATGGAGTATTTCCTGGTTCGCAATAATAGAGAGTGGAACCCAAAACTTGAGCCAGCAATGCTTCTAGGTTTAGGAGTTTCAAAGTATATACAAGCGATAATAAAATTAAGATCATAAAAAAACATTGTTTTGAGTTGATTGAAGAATTGACCATTTTCAAAAGTAATTTTCTAATACTTTCGGTCAAATGCAATTTAAACGAAAACCAAGTGTATCTATTGCATCAAAGAAATACTTGTTATATTCCAGAGAGCACTGCAAATATAATTATAAATTAGATCGAGCCAGAATATCACTCTAAAATCATGAATGGAGGGTTTGCTGAAATGATACTTGGAGTGTTTCAGCATCATATGTATTAGGATTACGTAAAGAGGAACAAAACCTAGCTGAAATGATATACTGAGTATATCAACATTTAAATTAGGTCTACTTAAAGAGGAACAAAACCTAGCTGAAATGATATACTAGTATATCAACATTTAAATTAGGACTACGTAAAAAGAAACAAAACCTGTCTGAAATGATACACTGAGTATATCAATATTTAAATTAGGATTACTTAAAGAGGAAAACAAACCTAACTACGATGTCGTAGCCTCAACTTGGCTGAGAATACGATATAATCCTAAACCGTACAATGGAGCACATAAAACTATTGTCAAAGACACACAAAAAATTTGACTGTAATTAGAATCTAATACCTAAGTAGATTTATGTTGTTCAGGAAGTTTGGCTAATGATACAATTATTAAGCTTTCATCAGGTAAATTATATTGGTATATTCACGCTGACCGTATTTTGTTCACCATGACAGAAAACACGAGATTCTTGCGGTAATTCGTTTTCCAAATAAGGCTTTCTATGCCATATATGGATATTCTAGGATACTTTATTCAATGCATATCATATTTACTGCGATTTGTTTACTTTTCCAATAAAGCAGCTATGGCCTTATATGGCACGCGAGAAAAGAGGCTGAAAACGGGAGTAGTTATCAGTTAAACTAATATTGTGGACGACCTGAAAGAAACTATCGAATGAAGAAGGTAAATGCCATTTCATACTTATTTCTATAATGATATGCAGAATGTCGGGTCTTACATAAGAGGAACATTTAATTTCTTTAAGTATATGTAAGGAACATGTTCAAAACATTTGATAGCAGGATGAACAATCGCTGGGTGAGAATCACACCCGGCTGCTCCATTGATACACATATGCTCATGTTAGCACCCGTCCACGAAGTAGGGGTAATACTTTTAGTGGTAAACAAGACATAGCTGAAATGATACATTACGTATATGAACATTTAAATCAAGACTATAAATAGAGGAACAAAAGTTAACTTAAGTGTTTAAAGTACTGCACATAAGTAAAAACAAAATTATGGAAGATCATCAAATATACATTTTTCTTGCTGTATTATATTAAAGTTACAGACCCGTCAAAATATTCAGACTTTTACTTTAGTATCTGGTTTCGATTTAAAACATTCTGAGAACCCGAATCACTGGAAATTAACTTTCTTTTAAACCAGTGCGATGTTAATATTGATCGAATTCAAGTGTCCGAAAGGTCTTTACTGCTTTATTTCCACATATGAATTAATTAATTAATATCACGTTTCTTTCCATACGTTCCATCGACAAAAATGGTCAAATTTGAAAAAGTATGAAAAATGAAAACATAAAATGACATTTAAATTTGTTAGCAATGTAAATATGGTAAAACGGGTTGGTGATGTTGTACTTAATGACGTCGTTTACCACACAAAGACAAGCAAGTCCTGCATTCGTCCAGGTACACAACATACGTATGGGGGAAATTTACTGAAAAATGCTTACTAGAAGTTGGTCGTTTCTACTTTTCAGGACGAAATTTGTTCTACCTATTTGCTGAGCTTTAGTCGTTAAATTCAACCCATCCAGTGGCGTCACTATGGATGTGCGGGGGTGGGGGTGGGTGGTGCGGACCGTACCGTGTGACATCATCAGAGGGGGTGACACCAAAATGACATTACTAAAGATTCTGAATGGTCTGTTGTTACTGAAGGGGGTCAATTGGGGTGACACCATGAGTTACCGCACTGGGTGACACTAACTCTAGTAAAGCCGCTGATCCTATGTCGTGATAAAGAATGCAGTTTACCATTTTCGATGTAACAACGGTGCTTAATTCAACTCCGGTTTCTGATACATTTAAATAAAAGATTTTCAATTTAAATGTCACTTATCACATAGTATAAATTCAAGTCTTATAGTTGTTAGGGCGGCGGGTTCGTAATCCATGCGTCGATGATTCGACGCCTGTTCAGGCCGGTCACTGTTAGCTACCGATACCTCGGCGAGTTCCTTGGAAAGGCACTTACCTATAAATTTCTCAGTATGACATGGCCAACAATGCTTTGAAAGTGCCGTTACAAACACTGCAGGATAAGGGAGATAACTACTGATATAGTGGGACTCGATACGCATCGTGGAGTCACCAATGACGATCTTAAGCGGTCTCTGATGGAAGAGATACCAGATAATCCAAGTAATCCACAGCGCCAAGAATTAAACATGTACGTCAGAAAGGCAAAATTAGTTCCTTCATTCAATATTACGGTATTGTTGGATTTTCTATCACAATAAGTACTAGTGGAACAGTTCATTTTTCATACGCAAGAACACCGATATAAAATACTCAGTCACACAAACTACTAGTTACAATTCTTATTTTAAGGCTTACCATGTCGTTCATTTATATTTAAGTGGAAAAAAAAAACAGCCATGAATCCACTGTTACATTGCTGTAACTTTCCGAGTGTGGGAACCGAAGATCATGACAGCTTCCGTTCTCACCAACAGGAGGACAATATATCACCGACAACTTCTAAATTGCTACGATCCTCCATACAGTAAACATTGAGTAACGGCTGTTAACCTGATGTCTTGAATACATTTTTTAATAATCACATATATAGGTGTGGTCAAGATAATGTTTAAGGTAAACGAAAAGCAAGTCAGAAACACTTGACTACCTTCATTTCAGATTTCTGCCACTAACATTACCATTTTAACTAAGTATAAATCACTGCACGTTCATTGCTGACCCTTCCATCAGTTGGAATATGATCTACAATACTACCACACATAACCTTACCAGAAAGAGACTCAGGGCCATCTGAATGTCCTTGTTAACTCTCACAGCAGTCAGTGTTATATAATCGGAATGATTTTATTTCTTTCTTGGTGGTTTTTTGTTTTGTTTTGATTTATTTTCATACAGCACATTTTGGTAGCTTTCCTCGTCATTTATTGTAACTGGTGTTGTTGCCTCCCAACTCGGTGTGGCATTGATATTTTTTGGATGTACGCCAAAGGGGAATCCTCTCTCATGTTTGGACATGTTAATGTAGTCCTTTGGCCCTCCTTTTCTCTCTTCATCTTCCATGGGTTTGCTTTTAGCATCAAAGTTCATGTAACTTTTTTGGTCCTGTCCTGAGTCCGGATCTATATACAGCTCCTCACCTGGCGTGGAGCGCATGTCAAGATAGAGTTCCCCGTCATTGTTTTGAGGTGTGCGTCCAGTGTACGGTGGCCGTTTGGCAACAGTTATTTTAGAGGGCTCCTCTGGAATAATATAATCATCATCTTCGTCAATCACAGGACAGCTGGGAGCTATTTCAAGTGGCATAGAAGTCCTGTTATCCTCCACTGAAGGAGGTGGAGGAGCATATATTGTAGGGACTGAATCTTGTTTCAAGACTGGGGGTTTCCTACTTCCCGTAGTCTGGTCAGCATTGACAGCCGAATCAGAGTTTTGTCCTTCAACGTTATAGTAATTTTCTTGGTCAGCTCCAGGGTTTTCATACAATACTTCTGGTATGTCTGCTTTTGGAGGATCCTTCTTAACTGGTATGTCTGCTTCTGGAGGATTCTTCTTAACGTACTTGTTTTCTTTTCGTTTTTGCCTATTTTCGGCATGCACATTCTTTCCCTCATCCTGCGACTCTCCATCGCTAAGCGGGCTTCGATCATGTCTCCTTCTTCTGCTGAAAAAGTAAAGGAAGGTAAATCATCCATAAAAAATAAACATTTGTCAAGAAAAGCAGAAATTCAAACTATGTAATTTAAACTTTATTATTTTGAACATGTTCTGTTACATTTCAACTTGCCAAATATAACATTTCCACACATGACTAAAATCAATTTCTTGTTGTATTTAAGATAAATATTCAAATTAACTATTCACCTCGTTCCAAAACTGGGGGGGGGGAGTATATAAAATGTATGTCTTATTTATTTACACTGCAAATATTAGATTATGTTTGGTCAAACCCGTATGAACGAAGTCAGAAGCATATCTTTCATTTTTCGCCGGCCGGGGTTCTTAATAAAATATGATGACGGCCTGTAAATTGGAAAGAAATCAACCAATTCAAACAAAGACCGCGCGAAGAGCTGTATGAGTGGCCGCTGTTACATAAATTCAATTCAATGCAGAGCTCACTAATTTTTTTGTGTGAGCAGGTATAACGGTACCAATTGCGCAAGTCCAGGTGGGCGGAGCTTAAGGTGTATGGAACATTGTATTCAGAATTAAAGAACAAAACTAGCTGTGATTGGTGCATTATGTAAGACTTGTACTTTCTGTTTGGCTTAAAAAAAAGTTGAGCCTCTTGGCAACATGTGAGTTTGTGTTAATTTCTATCTAGATCATATTTTGTATTTTTTATGATTTTTTTAAAATATGGTACACATGACTGAAAATGTGCTTGTTGTGACTAGATAACTCTTACCCCTGTCTAGTTCCAGTAGAGTTATCTCTCTTAAATGCAATGGAGTACCTGGTTATGTCATTGTCAAATTGACAATCTAGCATTGTTCTATAGGACAGCGTGTGACATGCATGCCCAAGTAGGACAGAAAGTATATTTATTTCACAAAACATTAGCATTGAGGTATATGGAAAAACAATTGGTACCGTGATACCTAAAGGAAAGAATAGCCTCACAGTGTTTCCATAGAAACGCATACATGTGGGCGGCATTTATGAACTATACTAGTTTGATGTAGGAAAACAAATGTATGCTGAACACTTTTGGTCAAATATTGAAAGTTCTTTAAGAACAAAATGTATGAAATCTTTAGAAAATAGCACAAGATGGCTTTGGATGGGGACTTTTGATAACTATAGCTATGATAGATATAGACTTGTGTTACCTGATGCCTTTATGTATGTGCTGTTACCTCCTAGATTGGAATGCATGCAACAAAATAAGTTATGTAAACATAATATAGTTGATTTTGGCCAAATATTGGCTATTGTACCTGCAAAAGATGAAAAATCATGTGTACAAAAACAACTATCTTGTTCTTGTAAGGCATGCCATAAACCAGGATAGAGAACATTCTAAGTACACTTGTAGATAGATCACTTGTACCATGTGGGATGTTCTGGCATGAGTAATTTTTAGGTAATTTATTAAGGATTTGGTATTCCTTCCCATTTTGATTTGAATTGTCCTGCTCTAATTGTCCCTTCTTTTTTTTTACACTCTCCTGCTTTGAAATTGTTCATGTAGTTAGTTCAGTTCTCTTGCATTCCCTTTTGTTGAAGTAGCAGTGAATACCAACAAACAAGAACAGTTTCCTTAAGTCAGCATTTCCCATTGGCACTTGTATAAGCCCAATTATAATCTACTATTGACTTTCAATTAATCCTATTTCTTTCTGTCAAGCTGCTCCTGTGGAATTTCCATGTTTGGTCCAACATTACAGAATGATAACCATTTTAGTCACAAAGTGCGTATTCATTCCATTCAAATCCACACTGTTCTTGAAACTTTGCATCCCATCGCAAGAATCCAAATTGGCATGAGATGATATCTGCATGGTTATGGAAGGCTGCACTCTACATGCCGGCATTGTAGAAAATATGAACTATGTGATATGAAAGAGCTGCGTCATCTTAGAAATTAAAATTACATGACTCTTGAGGTCTCCACTAAACATAGGAGTCTAAATGTTAGGTTCTCACTTTGTCAGTAATGTATTTTGAGATAATTTAATTGCAATGAAGTTAATACAGGTTGTTGATGAACTCATCTATATTACATGGATAATGTATTCAAGGTTACCACACCTTATGTATATCATTCAGTTATCTCCCTTACACCAGTCATAACATTTCAAGGAAATAAAATCTCACATTTTTAGTGACTGATTATGAAAATAAAGAGAAGATTTGTGAAGTATTATATTAGCCCTCAATCTTGATGCAAATGTAAGTAGAAGCAATTTGATAATTTCTCACAGTAAAGTTTACAAGTTTAAAAACTGATAAGGTATGTTCTGCTTGGCTCTGAGATAAGTTTCTCTCTATCTTATGCCAATTATTATTAAATTCTTATTTAGAAGAAATATACTTTATATGTATCTATATTATCTAAATTATTCACCCTTTTATATTAGATGGAAATGAACACAACTTCACTTGAAATTTGGGTCCTGTAAGGGATGTTATAGCACAGTTGCCTTTGGGCTGTCCTTGGACCTGTTGGGCCCTGCCCCATATATTTGTCCAAGGTAAGGTCATCAAACTTTCACTTCTCATTTTTCGCATTGCTGATTTTGCCACCTTTAATTCCTTTATCATAAGCTACCTCTCCCTTTTAGATAAACACTTTCCTCCTGTTTTTAACTCCATTTGATGTGCTATACTTAGTGTTTATATTTGGCATTTTTCTGTATTTTATTCCCCTAATTTCACCTCCCAATCCAAACATAACCACTTAGAAGCTGCGATTTACTATATTTGGTGACTGACTGGCTTATTGAAACAATTTTATTCACATTACAAAGGAGGAAAGCTTACTATTTGTGTTACAAAGAGGATGGGTAGGTGGACCTTTGTGTGAGGACTGGTGGTTAGTGACCTCTTGTATCTGTAGATAGTGTAAAGTGGTCAAAGCTTATACTTTATAATAAGATTGGGCCATGTCCACCTGTCTCTGATGTTAAGTTCTGCACCTACCAAACAAATATAAATTCCTTTCTTTTAGGTGAATTGTACATTTTGAAGTAGGACAGGTGCATACTATTTGGTACATTGACCTTTGACCTAGTTATTACATAATATGATATAATGTGATTTATCCCATATCACCTATGTGAAGTTCAATAATTGCTGATATGAATAAGATACAACTCATAGTTGAAAGAATTCATTTTATTTCAAAAGATGATTTTGATGGTGAAGCAAAAGTATGAAAACAATAGTTCAAACAGCTCAATGACATTTCTATACACATTCATATAAGACATAGGTTAGTACCTCATCAAATTGTTTTTCACAAGTGAGACTAAGTATATTTGTTACTTATACAGTCCCGAACTATTTCACAGATTATTGGAAAAATTAAGGTTTGCTATAGGTATAACGGTACCAATTGCGCAAGTCCAGGTGGGCGGAGCTTAAGGTGTATGGAACATTGTATTCAGAATTAAAGAACAAAACTAGCTGTGATTGGTGCATTATGTAAGACTTGTACTTTCTGTTTGGCTTAAAAAAAAGTTGAGCCTCTTGGCAACATGTGAGTTTGTGTTAATTTCTATCTAGATCATATTTTGTATTTTTTATGATTTTTTTAAAATATGGTACACATGACTGAAAATGTGCTTGTTGTGACTAGATAACTCTTACCCCTGTCTAGTTCCAGTAGAGTTATCTCTCTTAAATGCAATGGAGTACCTGGTTATGTCATTGTCAAATTGACAATCTAGCATTGTTCTATAGGACAGCGTGTGACATGCATGCCCAAGTAGGACAGAAAGTATATTTATTTCACAAAACATTAGCATTGAGGTATATGGAAAAACAATTGGTACCGTGATACCAGCACGTGAATTAGAGAACTCTAAATATCAATTTGAGAGCTCTGTGAATCAATTAGGGTCATCTCTTATTCAATAGTTCCCCAAAATTAATAAATATTGATATCGATAATTGTAGTATTATTGATATCTATAACTGAAGTATAGACCTTTCCTACTCAATTGGAGACCTCTGCAAATGAATAACAAAAATCGTTAAGCCAGTTGTAGAACTCTCTAACAGAACGAGAGACCTGTCGAAATCGGCATTGGTTCAACAAATCTATGGTACCTGGTCGTTCCGTACCCAAGTCGTTTCGTACTCAGTGGAAATTGGTCATTTCGTACCCAAGGTGCTGGTCGTTTCGTACCCAAGGTGCTGGTCGTTTCGTACCCAAGGTGCTTGTCGTTTCGTACCCAAGGTGCTTGTCGTTTCGCACCAATTAATTTACAAGTGTACAAGTATTTTCATATTTACAGCTCCCTTTTCCTAACTTAAACAAAGCATATCCGTGCAAAAAATTTACCAAACACAGATAATTACAGTAATTGTATTGTTTTCACTGTATAATAGCAACTATGTACAAAACGGAATTAAAAAAATATTCACATTGCCAGTAAGAAGAAGAAAAAAAAACGTTGGCAGGTTTAAATAACTGAATAAGTCCATTATTTTTGTATAGTTCCAATTAACAATTACTTGTCATATTTCTTGTTCTTATTTAGTAATGACTAACGTGTCCGATAAATTACAAATGGTTATCCCCTCAAAATAACTATACATTTTGCGATCTTTTGATAATGGGGCTGAATGCAGCAACAATAGAGTCGTTTGTGTAAGTTTCTCTTTTCCAAGACCCAATACTGGTGTTAATTTCAATTTTTGTAGCCTGCTTTTAAAGGTGTTGAACGTGGTATATTATACGGGCAACCAAGCCATTTTTTGGGGGAGGGGGAGACAGCCGATCGCATTGGCATACTTGTGCACATTTTTTCTCACTTTTGTTATCCTCCACATAAATGAGAGAGAGAGAGAGAGAGAGAGAGAGAGAGAGAGAGATTTAATTTGGCATTGCATTTTGTATATATTTACTTTGTTGTTTTAAAACAGACTTAATTATTTAAATAATCGAAGATATGTATGCATGCTTTGGGTACGAAACAACTCATTTGGGTACGAAATGACCAGCACCATGGGTACGAAACGACCATTGTTTTGGGTACGAAACGACTCATTTGGGTACGAATCGACTTGGGTACGAAACGACTTGGGTACGGAACGACCATGAGCCCAAATCTATAAACGAATTAAAGAGGTCTTCAGTTCAGTTACAGAGCTCTCTTATTCGTTTGAAGAGGTCCTTAGAGTGTTTCTATGCATCCAAGCCCAATTTCCTTAAAATGAAATAATAACTGCTCTCTTGATTAATTTTTGTCTCGTTTGATTGCACATGCATACGTAGATAGGCGGCGAGGCTACCTGGACACGGCTTGGATTTGCACTACCCGGTTCAAAACCGATCCGGCCGGGTACCGGCAAAATTTCCCCAACCGTCCATCCCCAACAAAAACAAATTTAGCTGCACAACAAGAAAGAGATCGGGAGACCAATACTGCAAAATACATATCGGCTTGGGCCTGAAACTCAAATAAATCAGCCACACAAATAGATTTAGTTGTGTGCGAAGTAGGACATCATACAAGGTCAAAAGAATTCGGTTTGTTTTCTCTAATATTCTAGACCACTGGCAATTGTGCGTTTATCAGATATTATACAGAGGTACGCGAACATCATTGGACTTCTGAATAAATGTCTGCATTTTTAGTGCACTAGCTTATCTGGCTGTACACTGTTCACGGTCGGGAATCTCTTAAACAAGTGTACGTACAGTAGTTTCCGTGTGGCTTTTGTTTAGTTTCCACTTCGGAAAGTCACTAATTACGTTACATGTTTTTCCGTTGGGTTGCAAAGCTTCAAGAACACATTTCTAAACTCATGAAGTATACATTTGTAACATTAGGGAGATTTTACACCGATTTTTGTTGTATTAATTCCGTCTCTTTCTATAATCAAACGTACATCTTTGACAAGAGAAATATAAACGTAAACAAATTTCACCCCTGGGGAATTCATTAGAAATGTCTCAATCCCCCCCCCCTCCAAAATCAACTGGCTGTTGCCCTTGGGTCAATACAATGTAATCAGCCCTATTTTTTTTAAATTTAAAAACAATTTCAACCAATCACCCTGTCCTGCGCGACATGAATTCATCTGTTCACAAACTTAGCTATATGAACCCCGTCGATCTATCGAACCAAGACACTACGCGAGATCATCATGATCATCTGTACAATTGGCCATTTTTAATAAATATTTGTCATTTGAAACCTTATTTGACAAAATGTAGGTATGCGAACAGTTGTGTGACAGAGGCTATCATAACTTACATTACGATGAAGACGATAATGGCCACGATAATAATGACAAAAACAATGACCCCGACTGCTATTCCGGCTTTTTGTCCGTCGTTCAATCCTGCAAACAAAAGTAGTTTGTTATTAACAGATAAACAAGGAAACTTGTACAGTTTAACCTACCTTAGTCTAGATGACTTAATTAAAATATCCATATACTTCAATGCCCTCTCTCGCCCTCTGTGCTGAGAGAGAGAGAGAGAGAGAGAGAGAGAGAGAGAGAGAGAGAGAGAGAATATGGTTAAAGTTTTCGTTCATGATGCACCACAATGTGACACCACTTAGTAATGCAACATAGCAACGTCATTCTGCAATACAAAGGCCTTAATGTTCTGATAACTAGAATATTAAACTTGTGTCCATTTTTAGATAAACAAACTTACCAAACGATACAGTATGCCACTCGCTGCAAGTCGTGACATATAATAATATTTAACACTGTTTTGTTAAAAACAGTGCGCGTAATTTGGCTCTGTTGAAAACACGAATTACACAGGATCTATAAATAGATGTTTACATATGCGTTGACAATTAGTAATATTAATCGCAATAATAAGACTTAAAATGGCGAATATGGCGTAGTTTCTCAGTGACTGATGGGATATGGAAGTTTCGAAAAGAAATCTGTGGATTCCCATTGGTTGCATGAGGTCATGTGAATATACTTAATGCGATGAAAATCAATAGTGTATGTTGTCACACGAGGTCCATCGCGAAATATAATCGCAATATACGCTGCATATACGGAGAACATTAAGCGTTCAGTTACATTCCGATTTTTGGAGTCATTCACACTTCCTGTGTTCCTGATGTAAGTCTGCAGACGTGTTTTATGTTGTACTTAGATATTTCTCAAGAGGAAAATCATTTGTTTTAGACTGTTCAGTGGAGATAGAAAGTGCTTCATATTTAAAAGATAATAGTATTCTGGAACTGTTACAAATTATTCGAAAGAATTCTGGACAACGTCATCTTGACCACGTTACAGTGCTTGGAGGACCGGTACATTTCCGGTTTTGAAATTCATAAGGGATTTTTCGTTCGTTGAAGACTTTCATAACCCTTATAAGGAGTAGCATAGATCGAATTCAAAATACTATAAGTTCCTCTCACGTTGTCAGTTATTTTGATAATTAAATTGTTTGTTAAGTTGCACAAACTAATAGATTTTGCGTCTTTTCTGTTACTTAAGTTAGTGACCATAGAGTCGTAACACAATTATTTATTTTACTCTTGCATTCAACCACTCAGAGCTCGGAAAGGATCGATAAATCCGAAGACAATGAAAAATCACATTCAGTTAATGTATATCCTGTAACATTCAACAAAGATGACTAAGTCTATTTGCATTACAATTATGTGGATAATACATATCTATATAGCAGTTTCATAACTTTTAAATTATCTCGTATTATATGTGTTGCACAGTACACGATCATTCTTGTTTTGTTTTTTTAACCTAAGATTAAAGGACTACTCCACTTCTCCGTAAACCATACATGTCGGAGATATATTTTAAAAACAAAGGTAACTTAACTTTTCCATTAACTCCATATTACTATATCCGCATACTTCACCGCCACAGAGCAAAACAACTATTGCCATTTGCAAAAACTTTTACCTGTTATTTCAATGGCTAGCGAAATCGTTCTAGTCTTTACCAAAGATTAAAATACAGGTTTTGTAGCTTGCTCAGAGAGGCGCGTTTTTATTAGAAGTAAACGGTCCACTTCTACTGAAATAAATGTGGCTTGCTCAGAGACACGCTTTTTAACAGAAGTAAACGGTCCACTTCTACTGAAATAATGTGGCTTGCTCAGAGATACGCTTTTTAATAGAAGTAAACGGTCCACTTCTACTGAAATAAATGTGGCTTGCTCGGAGACACGCTCTTTAATCGAAGTTAACGGTACATTTCTATTGAAATGTATTGTGGCTTGCTCAGAGAGGCGCTTTTTAATACTACTGAAACGTATTGTGGCTTGCTCAAAGAGGCGCTTTTTAATAGAGGTAAACGGTCAACTTCTGATGAAACGTATTGTGGCTTGCTCAGACAGGCGCTTTTAAATAGAATTAAGGTGGTGCTATACCGTTTCGCATTTTGCATAGGTTAGGATTTTAAAGAAAAAGAATTTCCCCGGCTCTCCTCACTGGTTTTACTGGCTATTTAAAAAAGAACTTGTATATCTTAGGTATAATGCAAAGAACCTTTAATTCCCTTTATTTTGGTGTATGATTGATGGGTGTACTATGGGTTATAGAGTATACAGCTTGGCCTTACTTCAAATATGCACCTTTCAAAAAAGTGCTAGCTCTACTTGGTCATTTTCACTTCCTGAACTTCAGAGGTCAATTGTATAAAAAAGAGCCGATAACTTTTTTTTTACATTTTATATATTTGGTAATTCATTCATTGCACTTTCAGAAGCTGGCATTGTCTAGTCTGGCAAAATTCATTTTCCCTATTTTAATAGCTACTATGTATAGTGCACTTTAGACTAATTCAGACTGATTTTTTAACACAAGGGAGCAGTCATTTTAGTTAGCAGTGTACTTAAATCATGTAAAATTTCCAAAAGTACAATATCCAAAAGAAATATCATCCACATTACATTAATGTAGCATAGAGATATGCCAACATTCTCTCCACTGTGCATGTTTTAAATGCGAACTACTTCACCTTACATACATCACTCTCTCAGAAGTACATATTATCTGGTGAGCGCCACCTAAACGGTCCACTCCACTGAAACGTACTGTGGCTTGCTCAGACAGGTGCTATTTAACAGAAGCAAACTGTTCAATTCTACTGATATATTTACAGGTATTTAACAGAAGCAAACTGTTTAATTCTACTGATATATTTACAGGTATTTAACAGAAGCAAACTTTAATTCTACTGATATATTTGCAGATATTTAACAGAAGCAAACTGTTCAGTTCTACTGATATATTTACAGATATTTAACAGAAGCAAACTGTTCAATTCTACTGATATATTTACAGGTATTTAACAGAAGCAAACTGTTCAGTTCTACTGATATACCGCTCCGGTGGTCTAGTGGTTAGAGCGTCAGCCTCGGATGCGGGAGGTCGTGGGTTCGATCCCCGGCCGAGTCATACCAAAGACTTACAAAAATGGTACTAACAGCTGCCTCGCTTGGCGCTCAGCATTAAGAGGTTAGTGTTAGGACTGGTCGGCCCGGTGTCAGGATAATGTGACTGGGTGGGACATCATGCTACATGTCTGCGGCATGATGCCCCAGTGCTAGACATCACTATAAACTGCCACATTGCAGACATCGTAGCGATATGACTGAACAATTGTTAAAGCTACGTTATAAATCCAAATCACATCACATCTACTGATATATTTACAGGTATTTAACAGAAGAAAACTGTTCAATTCTACTGATATATTTAGAGGTGTTTAACAGAAGAAAACCGTTCAATTCTACTGATATATTTACAAGTATTTAACAGAATCAAACTTTAATTCTACTGATATATTTACAAGTATTTAACAGAAGCAAACTGTTTAATTCTACTGATATATTTACAAGTATTTAACAGAATCAAACTTTAATTCTACTGATATATTTACAAGTATTTAACAGAAGCAAACTGTTTAATTCTACTGATATATTTACAGGTATTTAACAGAAGCAAACTGTTTAATTCTACTGATATATTTACAGGTATTTAACAGAAGCAAACTGTTCAATTCTACTGATATATTTACAGGTATTTAACAGAAGCAAACTGTTTCACTCTACTGATATATTTACAGGTATTTAACAGAAGCAAACTGTTCAGTTCTACTGATATATTTACAGGAATTTAACAGAAGCAAACTGTTTAATTCTACTGATATATTTACAGGTATTTAACAGAAGCAAACTATTTAATTCTACTGATATATTTACAGGTATTTAACAGAAGCAAACTGTTCAATTCTACTGATATATTTACAGGTATTTAACAGAAGCAAACTGTTTAATTCTACTGATATATTTACAGGTATTTAACAGAAGCAAACTTTAATTCTACTGATATATTTGCAGATATTTAACAGAAGCAAACTGTTCAGTTCTACTGATATATTTACAGATATTTAACAGAAGCAAACTGTTCAATTCTACTGATATATTTACAGGTATTTAACAGAAGCAAACTGTTCAGTTCTACTGATATACCGCTCCGGTGGTCTAGTGGTTAGAGCGTCAGCCTCGGATGCGGGAGGTCGTGGGTTCGATCCCCGGCCGAGTCATACCAAAGACTTACAAAAATGGTACTAACAGCTGCCTCGCTTGGCGCTCAGCATTAAGAGGTTAGTGTTAGGACTGGTCGGCCCGGTGTCAGGATAATGTGACTGGGTGGGACATCATGCTACATGTCTGCGGCATGATGCCCCAGTGCTAGACATCACTATAAACTGCCACATTGCAGACATCGTAGCGATATGACTGAACAATTGTTAAAGCTACGTTATAAATCCAAATCACATCACATCTACTGATATATTTACAGGTATTTAACAGAAGAAAACTGTTCAATTCTACTGATATATTTAGAGGTGTTTAACAGAAGAAAACCGTTCAATTCTACTGATATATTTACAAGTATTTAACAGAATCAAACTTTAATTCTACTGATATATTTACAAGTATTTAACAGAAGCAAACTGTTTAATTCTACTGATATATTTACAGGTATTTAACAGAAGCAAACTGTTTAATTCTACTGATATATTTACAGGTATTTAACAGAAGCAAACTGTTCAATTCTACTGATATATTTACAGGTATTTAACAGAAGCAAACTGTTTCACTCTACTGATATATTTACAGGTATTTAACAGAAGCAAACTGTTCAGTTCTACTGATATATTTACAGGAATTTAACAGAAGCAAACTGTTTAATTCTACTGATATATTTACAGGTATTTAACAGAAGCAAACTATTTAATTCTACTGATATATTTACAGGTATTTAACAGAAGCAAACTGTTCAATTCTACTGATATATTTACAGGTATTTAACAGAAGCAAACTGTTCAGTTCTACTGATATATTTACAGGAATTTAACAGAAGCAAACTGTTCAATTCTACTGATATATTTACAGGTATTTAACAGAAGCAAACTGTTTAATTCTACTGATATATTTACAGGTGTTTAACAGAAGAAAACCGTTCAATTCTACTGATATATTTACAGGAATTTAACAGACGCAAACTGTTCAGTTCTACTGATATATTTACAGGTATTTAACAGACGCAAACTGTTTCATTCTACTGATATATTTACAGGTATTTAACAGAAGCAAACTGTTTCATTCTACTGATATATTTACAGGTATTTAACAGAAGCAAACTGTTCAGTTCTACTGATATATTTACAGGAATTTAACAGAAGCAAACTATTTAATTCTACTGATATATTTACAGGTATTTAACAGAAGCAAACTGTTCAGTTCTACTGATATATTTACAGGAATTTAACAGAAGCAAACTATTTAATTCTACTGATATATTTACAGGTATTTAACAGAAGCAAACTATTTAATTCTACTGATATATTTACAGGTATTTAACAGAAGCAAACTGTTTCATTCTACTGATATATTTACAGGTATTTAACAGAAGCAAACTGTTTCATTCTACTGATATATTTACAGGTGTTTAACAGAAGAAAACCGTTCAATTCTACTGATATATTTACAAGTATTTAACAGAAGCAAACTGTTTGATTCTACTGATATATTTACAGGTATTTAACAGAAGCAAACTGTTTCATTCTACTGATATATTTACAGGTATTTAACAGAAGCAAACTGTTTCATTCTACTGATATATTTACAGGTATTTAACAGAAGCAAACTGTTTAATTCTACTGATATATTTACAGGTATTTAACAGAAGCAAACTTTAATTCTACTGATATATTTACAGGTATTTAACAGAAGCAAACTGTTTCATTCTACTGATATATTTACAGGTATTTAACAGAAGCAAACTTTAATTCTACTGATATATTTACAGGTGTTTAACAGAAGAAAACCGTTCAATTCTACTGATATATTTACAAGTATTTAACAGAAGCAAACTGTTTAATTCTACTGATATATTTACAGGTATTTAACAGAAGCAAACTGTTCAATTCTACTGATATATTTACAGGTATTTAACAGAAGCAAACTGTTTAATTCTACTGATATATTTACAGGTGTTTAACAGAAGAAAACCGTTCAATTCTACTGATATATTTACAGGTATTTAACAGAAGCAAACTGTTCAATTCTACTGATATATTTACAGGTATTTAACAGAAGCAAACTGTTTAATTCTACTGATATATTTACAGGTGTTTAACAGAAGAAAACTGTTCAGTTCTACTGATGTATTTACAGGAATTTAACAGAAGCAAACTGTTTAATTCTACTGATATATTTACAGGTATTTAACAGAAGCAAACTATTTAATTCTACTGATATATTTACAGGTATTTAACAGAAGCAAACTGTTCAATTCTACTGATATATTTACAGGAATTTAACAGACGCAAACTGTTCAGTTCTACTGATATATTTACAGGTATTTAACATAAGCAAACTGTTTAATTCTACTGATATATTTACAGGTATTTAACAGAAGCAAACTTTAATTCTACTGATATATTTACAGGTATTTAACAGAAGCAAACTGTTCAATTCTACTGATATATTTGCAGGTATTCTTTCTACATTTGCATTAGGCAACTAAAAGCGTAATGTTTACTTTATTTTGTTCCATTAAAAGATCAAAACATTTGTCTTGACAGTGTTAGCTGTAAATGCCCCACCCTTGCAATGTTTTTTATTTTTTTCAGAGCCGCTGAGGTCTCCAATTCACGTTCGCTTGCAACGACCACATTATCTTTGTAGCATAATATGAACATTGTTTCATTACAAGAATAAGTAATTTTCTACATTAATGTCACGACATTAAAATTCATTTACATCACTGAAGTATAATGGAAAAAGAACATGGGAAATACTGTCACCCTGTCTATTCAGCAATAGTGCAACGAAAATAATCAGACTTAGCATAATTTAGGCATAATTTTAATTTGATCGTTTTGTAATTCCTTCAAATTTATATCAGTTTATGGATTATAAATATCTTGTCAATAGTTGAGTATCCTTCGCTAAAACCACTCTGACAAATTTCAATCAAAGTTACATCTTAAACGTATGATTTCAAGCTATTGTTTAATGCAGATGTGAAATAATAGCACACGGCAACTCAGAAATGTAATACTCCGTTAGTTTTCTGGCGTATTAAGGGCCTCCATTGTTTGTATAGACTGGAACTGTAATTCCATTGACCCAACATTTTGGTTGAACACATCTCAAATATAATATTATCCAGTTTAACGTCAAGAAACAATTATGCAATCAGTGCGAATTGTAACTTATAACTAAACACTGGATGTTATGAAAAATGAACATTAATTAATGTAGCGATGCCTACATCACCCTAAATGTCTCGATCTAGGCAGGCTTACCTAGGCATAGAAAACATCACATTACGTGGTTCGACCAAGACAGGCTTACACAGACAGAAGACATCACACTACATGTCTCGATCAAGGCATATTGACATAGACAGAGAAGACACCACACTGCATGTCTTGAACAAGGCAGGTTTACACAGACAAAGAAGACATCAGACTACATGCCTCGATCAAGGCAGGTTTACAAAGGCACAGAATACATCACATTACATGCCTCGATCGAGAAAGGCTAACATAGACATAGAAAATATCACACTACATGCCTCGATTTCGGTAGGTTTACACAGACATATAAGACCTCATACTAAATGCCTTGATCAAGTCAGGTTTTCAAAGACATAGAAGCTATCACATTACATGCCTCAATCTCGGTAGGTTTACACAGACATAGAAGACCTCACACAACATTCCCCGATCAAGGCAGATTTACATAGACAAAGAAGACATCACACTGCATGCCTCGATCAAGGGAGGCTTACAAAGGCATATAATATATCACACTATACGCCTCGATCTCGATAGGTATGCACAGACAAAGAAGACCTCACACTACATGGTTCGAACTGGGCAGGTTTACACAGACTCCCACTACGTGCCTCGATCAAAGCACGTTAACATAGACATAGAAGATATCACGCTACATGCCTAGATCAAGGCACGTTTACACAGACATATAAGACATCACACTACATGCCTCGATCAAGGCAGGTTTACATAGAGATAGAAGATATCACACACAAAGAACTGGGATCTAGCTAAAGATACTGCTATATATAATTGTTGTTATAAAAGGCTTTCTAAACAGTCCACTCTAAGCTCGCCTGAAACGTACATTAGAACTACTACTACTACTACTGATGATGATGAAAACGATAATGTAGTAGTACTATACATACCAGTCGTGGTGACAGACGTTTCTGTAGAAGTTGTTGTAGCATTTGTAGTCGATGTTGTGGTTTGTATTGTCGGTGTTGGTGTCGGTGTTGGTGTCGCTGTTGTCGATGAGGATGTTGCAACGCTGGATATCTCGCTCGTGTTTGACATTATTTTTGTTTATACCATCTTAGGTTCAATTCTTTGGCTAGAATAAAAGAAAATATCGTATGCATCATATACGTGATAAAATAAGGGGTAACATAAACAAGTTAAAGTTGAAAGCATGCCACACTATGATTTGGAATGGTAAAACGCAAATAATGCTGTCGAATACCAGTATGTTTCACACCGTTTGATTTCTGAACACAGTATTGTGATGCTAAGGTTGAGAGAGCCTCGGGTTCATCACTTGACTCAAGTGTTACAGCATGCTATTGACTCTCTCTCTCTGTTTCAATCGCGGAAAAGATGAGTGTAATGCACAGACAGTGCACCTGTCCAGGATAAATAGCAACAAAGTCTGCAAGAATCTTGCAATGATTGGCACACGATGTCGGTAAAGGGACTGGTTAATCGATTTAATGATTGTCATAAGGAGGCAATAAGGGGACTGGTTAATTGATTGAATGACTGACATAAGGTGGCAGTAAGGGGATTGATTAATCGATTGAATGATTGGCACAAGCTGTCAGTAAAGGGATTAGTTAATCGATTGAATGGTTGACACACGCTGTCAGTAAAGGGATTGGTTAATCGATTGAATGAGTTCATATTGTTATGTATATTTGATTTAATTATATCTGATTTAATATATATATTTATTTCAATTTAATTGTTTGATCGTCAGTTTTAAATTCTTTTATTTTTCATTACATGCTATTGTAATGTAAATTTATTCACTGGAGATGATACTTTTTCCAGAAAATAGTTTGATCTTCACTGTTCGTTTTAGTAAACACAAGGTGTTGGCCTAGATCCTGACCTTGATTCAAAATTAGTAGCAACCACATAAATAAGTTCTATTTTTATTTTAAAATTATTGGTTGTTGTCGAAGTCATGATAGGACTACTGATTTAAGATGTAAACAATTTTTTGATATTTTATTTCTTAGAATAAAATGAATGGATCTTATCAAGGACATACAGGGGCTACGTGATTTATTTTAATATATGTAAACATGACCACGCGACCCTTATCCGGGGTGTAAAATCCAAGTTTCAAACCATCGTATTAGAGAAGTAAACATAGTTGGGTTTTTTCTTTACACTGGAAAGTGTTGTGTCGTTTTGAGTTATTTCAAATTATTTGGATTCAAAAGGAATAATTCTTTTTTCCTGGAAAATACGTGTGCTCATATGAAATTACTGAACAAGGACAGCTTTTATAAAAATGTATTCGGATTTCCAAAAGCGGAGTGATAGTTATTGTTTCTACAAGGAACTGTAGACTTCAAGACTACAGATTACATCATAAGTCATCGTCTTCCATCTTCGATTCTTCGTCGGGACTCGAAAATGAAATCATCAGAACATTTTAGTATTAATACAACTAAAATTTTATTCGTGGATTATTCAAGGATTATTTTTGGATTTGATTCTTAAAACCGTAAGTTCATATTTTTTCATTTTTACAGAATTTTTCCAGGGACATGAATTCTTATATTTTTTCAAAGCTTGTTGTTTTCACTCTTTCTTGTGTTACTGTTTATTTGAGCCTAAAAACGTAACATAAGAATATAGGACAAGTTCCGATCTTAGTGATCTGAACATCCTATTCAGTATTTATAGGTTACTACATTTGTATAGGAAAATATGAACGAGGTGTTAGGATGGAATACTGCACGACCTTGGGAATGCAGTATATCCTTCCGACAAAACGAGTTCATATTTTCCCATACAAATGCAGTAACCTTTTTATTATAAGCTCATTTTTTTTATTCTACCTAAGGCTTAATTATATAAACAAAATACAATACAAGAAACAACGTAAATGAATGCATGCCGTATTCCAAACTAAATACACAAGCGCTTATTTATCATTACACAACAACATAATTACTGCGCAAATAACTCCGCCCAGATAAGTTTGAACATAGTCGCGCGCTTGATTTTCGAAAGAAAATGGCGTGTCTAGCTAAAATTGAAATTTGGAGTCATATTGTGAATGAATGTAAATTGCAACAACTTTTCCATATGATCTGGAATGAATAGATTTTTGTATTTTTCTCGATTCGAGGAAATTTCGTGATTATGGACTGGATTTGTATGTGACAATTCCACATGAAATACATGGGATTGAAGAAGCCAGGGAGAAGCGTGTTGACATCTGCAAATGTATTTCTGTTTCTGTCACTGAATGTTTGAAATCACAATGTGGGAAAAATATGACGTCTTTCAATTGCAATTATCAAAAAGACGCTATGGAATTTAATGCTTATTTCATTTTGAGTGCAGTAAAGAGGATATAATTGCAATTATCATCGAAATTACAGTACAATTTCGAAATGTGTAATTCAGATTGAGAACCTATGACATTGCTCATTTAATTCTGATTTGCAGAACTAAGAAAGTACATTTTGCGGAAATTCAGGATGTAAAACTGTAAATATATATTTTTTGCCATTCTTATCACCAGCTAAAGAAGACAGTATATGACTTGCCACTTGTATGTTATTTGTAAGGACTTTATCTTGCGTCTGTTACATATTATAGCTAGCCTAAATCCGAAACATTGTATCAACGCGGAATGTGCCAAAGCAGCTGGTATGTGGCAATCCACGAAACATGTTTTAGTTCATTCAGAAACAAATTTAAACAACCACAACGTAAAGCGCCTCTTACGCGAGTGTACATGATTTGTTTACAAATCAAAAGTGCTGGCGTCTGCGTCCATTGTTTGTTTACAATAGAAAGTAGTTCCTTTATGCACGTGAATGCTATGTGTGCATTGGCGCGAGGGTTCAATAACGGGTAATACTGCACGATTCTGACAATGTAAAGTTAACGGGGGAAAAATGAGCATTTAATAATGAGCATTATGGACATCAAAATGTTACATATAGGTGTTCAGCGCTAAGGACTCCTCAGTTAACATACACCATCATGCACAGTCTGTGTCTGAAACCAGACTTTCTTTGTGATAGCTGTTAGTCAAGTAGATATCAACGAGTGTTAACATTTGCAAGTAAAAATGATTTTATGTACACTCATACCCGAGGATTCTGAAAGAAGCCTTCCAATATTCAAACCTTAACCACAACGATGACGTCTGATTGGCTAACGTGATATCACAGCAATATTTTGAGTATAGTTATAATCAGAGCATGGTTTTCTTTAAATACTGGGGTACGGTTTTGTTCGTTACACTTAGCTCCTCAGGTTAACGTTATTCCTGTCATCGACTTGTTGTAGTAGACTAAGCAGGGCAATATGAGTAGCACAGGCATCGGGGTACTCGATTATAATTACGATTATAGGGGTTGATTACGATTAGGATTAAGATTACCCATTCGTTATTGTAACAGTCAACATTCGTGGTATTTTGTTTATGGAACTTTATTATTTTTACAATTATTAAAAATATAATTATTGATTTTATTTTTGTCGTATTTGTTTGTAATCATGGTTACACTGGCAATAAAGGACGATTACGATTATGATTACAGTTTCTAAAATCGCTGATTACAATTAAGATTACAGCTCAAACTATACTCGATTACAATCGATTACGATTACAATCGTTATCGGCCCCATACCTAGATTATAAATTGTGGCCAGTTCGATTGTCAAGGGGAAAGTAACTTAAATTAGAACTCTAGGTACAATCATATATGTTATAACGCATTGAGCAAATGTCGGATATCTGATTCACTTTAAAAATAAAGAAGATTAATACAATTGCTGTGCAATTTTCTGCCAATAAAATTTCATCCACAAATGTCACACAGTTATAATTATCAAAATGTAAATGCTATTAAATATTTTACCACTCACAAGACAGAGCTGATTCCACTTAATTTCACATGAATTTTTTTCCGAATGTGCTGGGGTTAAGATGTTTATAAAATAAGGCTAATTCATGTATATATCCCAAACGTTAAAATTATATATATATATATATATATATATATATATATATATATATATATATATATGACACATACCGTATATACCGGATATTCAGTATATACCGTAAAGTATATAGGAAACATACCATATATACCACTTATAATTCAACTGCAAATGACATAGACCGTAATCTACCGTCACATAATGCGCTGACAAATCAGGGTCCATATTGTTTGCTCTACTATTTACTCCAAAGAAACTACACAGACCCACAACTGCCGGCGCATAATTCGACGGTAGATCTTAGTCTATACATTTTGCAACTGGCTTCTGCTTATAAGCGTTTACATAAAGTAAGCAATATTAACAAAGTTTCCCGCTAGCAGTTATATTATTTTTTCCTGTATTCGGCGGATAGATCAAGCAAAATAAATCCTATTCAATATAAACAAGAAGGCTAGTAGGGGATAGTTTTCCTAATAACTGCCATTTAAGACTTTCTGATATTACAGTAATTCCTTTTTCTATTGTATGGCTCTAAAATACGGTGTTTCGAACGCGCCAAAAATCCTTTACATATGACACGTACAACTGTGTCAAACTCTACATAAATTATATAAGAAAATTCTGTCATGTATCTTTTATGGTGAATTTGGCTGACCCCCCCCCCCCCTTTTTTTTTTAGATTCAACAAAGCGTGGTAAATTTGGAGTGCTAAAAGAGTGTCCAATAAATTTAATAGGAAATCATGCCTTATTTACAAACTTCTGTATCAACCAAAGATGAAAAATGCTTTTAGAGTGACATGGTTTGTTTACGCACAAAACAGTTTGAATATCGTAGGTTTTTATCATTTTTTGGTTACTGCAGACATCTCCATCCGCAAGTTGGTTATTATTGAAACACGGTTTCAAGATCAATTACTACTGTCATCGAAGTCAAAAGACCAGTCCAGCTCTAGGAATAGAATATATTTATCATTTAAATCATTATTTCGCTTGAAAAATATCTGATAGATTTACTGCCTAAATACAGATTCCGTGTATATTCAAAACTTTATATTTCACCTTACTGGTTGAAGAGCTTAAATGGAATGCCATAAATGGTGAAAAATGTTTTATTTATTTAGAAGGAAAAGTGAGCGATGAAATTAAATTTTCTATTACTTTGCCCAACTCTTCGTCTTTATACCTTATTGGTCATCCAAATAAATACATGCCGATAAATCTACTAAATACAAATTAAGGATTGCTTTCATTGAATATTCGTACTTTTTGGTAAAATGTTAATCACTTCCTCGTCCTCATCGACATTAACAGCTTTCCTAAAAACCTGAACTGCATGTGTTCTTCGAAAAATGTTTCCTCCCTTTTTCTGTTTTAATCCAAATGATTGTTTTCAGGTTATTGTTCTATACTTTGATTCTTTTTCCTGTTTATTACTGATTATAGCTGACAATCTTGCTTTATTATGTACAAGACCGATTGTAGCTTTTACTGTCTTTTCATATTTGTAACACTTTCATTTCTAATTCTGCTGACGTTTCTGATATTTGTATTCTCTCACACTACGAACATTTCCCGCGAGAATAAAGAAACGAATCTAGAAAAGTGTGTGGGGGGGTGGGTGGGGTGGGGTGGGGTGGGGTGTGATTTGAATTTTTAACATAGCTTTAATAATTTTCCAGTCATACCGTTAATATGTCTGCAGTGTGTCAGTTTATAGTGATTTCTGGCACTGGGGCATCATGCCACATATATGTAGCATCATTCCCACCCAGTCACGTTATCCTGACACCAGGACGACCAGTGCTAACACTAACCTATTAATGCTGAGCGCCAAGCGAGGCAACTGCTAGTACCATTTTGATAAGTCTTTGGTATGACTTGGCCGGAGTTCGAACCCGCGACCTCCCGCATCCGAGGCGGACGCTCTAACCACTTAGGCCGGCGTTTTAAAAAAATCGATAATTTTTTTCTTTAAAAGTATATCTTACTCTCCCTCGTGTGTTCGAGATATATTCAGATTGGCCTTATATCTCGAACTATGCACATGCTACATTAATTTCCCCAAAACGTGTTATGCAAAGGTTATTTTTTAAAATAAAACTATTCATTCAAATGTCGAAGACAACCATATTAACGAAGTTAGATTTGATTATACAACCAAACTTGGTGTTTTACTTGAAAATATATGGTAACAGTGTGCAAGAAGCGATTGTGTTTAAAACCCTTACCTGTGAGAGGGTAAGGAAGTTTGTTTGTTTGTTGTGGGGTTTAACGCCATTTTTCAGCACACGATAGGCTATGCATGGCGGCCAGTATTAATGGTGGAGGAAGAACCAGGTAAAACCTCAGAAAGAACCACCAACCCACGAGAAGATACTGGCAAGCTTTCTCACATACCCACATTGGCCGAATCCTAGACTCGAACCCACGCAGACAGAGGTGAGATGGCAGTGATCATTAACGGAGAGCGCTTTAGACCACTCGACCACTCGGGGCCCCAGTAAGGAAGTCGTCATAGATAAATGCACACAATCTAAGTATACTTAACAACCCAGTATCGTACACAAGTAACAGTATATCAGCTCAATTCGCAAATATCTTTCAGTTGATGCCACTAAAACACTTGTGTGTTCATTAGCACTTTCAAGACTGGACTATTGTAACTCAATTCTGTCTGGTTCATCTCAATATCTACTCCAGAAACTTCAAAAAGTTCAAAACACAGCTGCTCGGATCATACTTAGAGTACCACGATCAGAGCACACCTCCCCGCTGCTCTGTACCCTACACTGGCTATCCATTCGATCCAGAATTAAACACAAAATTTGTTCCCTGTGCTACATTTCACTGTCGGACTCTAGTCCAACATACCTATCTGACCTCACCCATGTGTACACACCAGCAAGATACTTACGCTCCTCCTCTGACAATCGTAAACTCATTATTCCAAGTATGAAAACAAAGTCATATGGACAGCGTTCTTTTGCATACCAGGGCCCAGCAACGTGCAATGAATTGCCCACTGAACTTAGACACAAAGACACAGTGATCACATTCAAGAGGGCTCTCAAAACTCACTTATTTCGACAGCAAGAACAAACTTAAAGACCTAATAATGTTTCCTACCTGAAATATTCTCAGCATGTTTTTTTTATTTTATTTTTTAAATGTTTTTTTTTTAATTTCATGTTGTTTGTTTTTGTAATAATATTATTATGTTTCTTATCTTATAGGTGTTGTCTAAAGTTGTAAAGCGCTTAGAGCTTCTAAAGATTAGGCGCTATACAAAGTCCTCATTATTATTATTATTATTATTATTATAAAGTAACGTAATACATGTACCACCATGTCGGCCAGTTATGCGCGTCGGGTAATTCTGCGCAACGATACGTCATTTCTGTAAACATTAGATCACGTGTTTTTTTGGGTCAAAAAGCCATTTTGTATCAAGAAAGAACGTACGTACTTTAATTAAGAAAAGTGATATTTATAAAGTGTACAAAAATATCCCACATTTTGACTCGAACGCGTATGAAAATGTAATTTCTAAATGTCAACATGAAGACCCACTACATGATCTACTTTAACCTGCAACCCAGAAAATTCTATTTACTATGTATCTTTTAGAATCATACAAATAAATACATTATTTGAACGATGGAAATATTTACCTTAAAAATTCTGCATCTTAATCCATATTTCTAATTTTGCAAGTTGTCCCATACATACAAAATCGTCTGCTACCCAATGTATCAACTTGACGTTAGAACGGATTCTCAAGAAATTCCCAAGCATATAGACTGTTTCTGAGTTCTTTAGTAATTTTTTATTATTAACAAGACGTTTTAAACACATTACATCCTATTTATTGTTGTTTCATTTCCACATAATAGCTTTTTTAAAAAAAATCTAAAATGTCTAACTTTACTAACATTTTCCCAAGATCGGTTTAGCTTGCCTAATATCTCCTGCCATTTATTGGCATTGTTACGTTGAATTTTGTAAAACTAGCTGTAAACCGGACCTAATTACTCGATTGAATTGCTGACAAAAACAGTCAAAAGTAATTTATTTCATTTCTATAGCCCGCTGGATAAACATTACATCTTTTCTGAATAGGCCGACATATCGCGAGTCATGAAAATATGGGGGTGGGGGTGGGTGCAAGAGTTAGATTTAGGCATTCTTGGTATGGATTTAAAGGCAATTGTTTATTCTTTAGAATATGAACTTATGGTGTGGTTGTCTGTGTGTGTTTCGGCGAAATTGTACAGTGAATAATAAGGTCTTTGTGATGAACCGGAAGTGAAATCTGTGTTCCATTACACGCTGGTTTGTTTACAGTCCAGCCTCTACACAAAAAAATCGACAAAAATTAAAAAAATAATGCCAGTGAACCTTTGACAAGAACTTCACCGTGAAGTCATCTTTGTAGGTATTTTTTTTTATTAAAACACGATTTATATTGATTGTCACAAAATGAAAAGTTAAGTAATGAGAAACAAATGTAGAGAATATATAGGAAAATTAATTGTGTTCTATGTCCATACGTAACAGACTTTAGTCCGTGTATAACGGGCCACTCCTGCAGGGTGTATGTGTGTGTGTGCTTGAGATGGCGCAACCGTTCAATTGTCGTATCTGTCCAACTTCTAGATTTTGTGAATTAAAAATACAGTTCATTTGTCATCTTGTTTTAGGCATGATACAATGCTTTTTTGTGTACGAGGCAAAAAAATTGCTCAAGAGTAAATAAACTTTATTTTCCATTGCCTGGCCCCGAGGACCTTCCAACGAGAGCTGTTATCATTCATGTCGTTCGAATAAATTTTCTGACAAACGTTGAACACTACTTTACCTATCATCCAACACTTACATAAAATTACATATATGTTCCATGGGATCCCTTTCTTCCGAGATTATGCGATACAGGTTGTGTAATTATCTGTACGCTTATCGCCATTGGCAAATGTTATACTTGTACAAGAAAAGTCGGCCTTGGTAATACAAGGTACAGGAATAATGACAAATTTTTATATAAACGACATTTTAAAAATAAATAAATAGACAACTCACTCCCAATAACTTTCTGGGGATATAAAGAGGGAATCTTGTCCTTACAAAATCCAACCTATCGATGAATAAGGAATGTACTGATTTAGGAAGTCCAACATGTAAAAGTTTATTTTACGTGAACAAGGCTGCAGTCGGGTTACTGTGCTTGATAGCCTGGTTATTAAAGGATATATAAAAGAGATAGGATACCGAATATACTTAGCTCATCCGATTGTGAAATATTTATCAATTAGCCGTTCTCTGACAACAAAAGAATGATTAAACAAGGAACGTATTCTGTGTTTATTTGATCTGTTATTTAAATACAAGTTGGAATTTCAGGACGTAAAATGTTAATAAATTGCCTCGAATGTAATGCAGATCGCCCCAACCACCACATCTAACATCAACTGGCGCATAAGAAATACTGCTACTACTGCTGTTACAAAACGAACAAAAACAACTACTATTAGTAGTATTACTACTACTACAGTAATCCGATATCCCATAGATTGTGCAAGATTCGAAAGACTAGACGTTCGGCCTTCATTAAGTCAGGCAAGTTATTTCAAAATGGAGTCTTTTGATCAGTTTTCAACAATGATCACTTCTGACGTTGCACAACGAAAATGGAAGGTGTTGCACACCGAAACACTACAATCGCCAATATTGTTTTCTTTTCCTCTGGATAATATCATTCTACGGGCGATTGTAGATCTACCTTTTGGGATAAAAAGGAAAGGAAAAGAAAAATAGAAAGAAAAAAACGAGTTTTCAAAATTATGCTTTTTGCTACATAATTTTCATTACGTGATAAGTTGATACATACATACATACATACATACACAGATACATGCATACATACATACATGTATACATACATACATACATGAATACATACATACATATATACATGCATACACACATACATACATACATACATACATACATGCATACATACATGCATACATACATACATACATACATATATACATACATACATGTATACATCCATACATACATATATACATGCATACATACATACATACATACATACATAGATACATATATATATACATACATACATACATACATACATGCATACATACATACATACGTACATATATACATGCATACATACATACATACATACATACATGCATACATACATACAGCCATACATACATACATACATACATACATATATACGTGCATACATGCATACATACATGCATACATACATACATACATACATACATACATGCATACATACATACATATATACATGCATACATACATACATACATACATACATACATACATACATGCATACATATATACATGCATACATACATACATACATACATACATACATACATGCATGCATGCATGCATGCATGCATGCATACATACATACATACATGGACAGATAAAACTTTACTCATCATAACTTTCGATTTCATGGGGTATATACTATTCATGTAAATTTAGCTATCTCATTAACTCATCATTCGTAAGTGATTAAGACCACTTCAGACAAGAGGATTTTGTTGTCAGATGACAATCTGCGGCGACTAAGCCTTCTTTCATATACTTGATGCAAACAGGAAATCCTTAACCCATTACAGCTGTACATTAGACACTTTCTGGATGAGGACAAGCGCAGCTACAATGATTAATGTGTGTTGTGTTGTGTGTGTGTGTGTATATATATTTTTGAAGTGTTATTCTATGCGCTCAATGTACCTAATACATGTATAAGCCATGGAAACGACTGTCTGTCGAATGCCAGTATAACACTGTATAACGACAGTATGGCTGCCTCTGACATTGCTTCTTCTCCGTAAAATCTCCTACATCTATATTATAGATGAGCAAATATATTGGGTAATATTACAAATCGTTCCTGTTGGCGACGTGTGATCTAGTCTAAGATTATGTTGAGCAGAAAACACAGCCATCACGATCAATACATTTAGGAAAAACCCATTATGAATGTTTATGCCAAGCATATTCGAAGAAACAATCTCCTTTTAGCCACGACCTAGTATTATTTTTTAAAACTTTATCAACGATGGTATTGCACGTTTAGACAAGGAAGTGATTCATGCATATTTCTTACATTTCAACCTGAATCTAATGTGGTTTGATGGTCCATATATACATGCGTATGCATCGGCTTTGTCAATAGTTACCTCTGTGAGAATGGGATAGTGCTTTCTGTGGATGACGCAATGGTTCATTTTTCTGGGTTGGGGTATAGGTTTTTAAATATAGACTTTAAACAGCCTCTAAATATGTACTTGTCGTATTAATAGATGGCATTTTCTTTTGTCGGAATACTGTTAATTACAAGGATGTTGGACATACAGACAATAATTAAATTGTTTGTTTAGAAATAGTTTAAATCCACATATGTTAACGTTCAATCAAGTACAAAAATGTTTTATTCAATAATAACACTACATGTCATCTTTTTGGTCTTAGGTGGGAACATATATTCAAATTATTATTGATAGAATGTTTAAACAGAATTCAACCTGACAATGTTATACTTAGAATCGGTCACTTTTTGGGGGGGGTGTGTGGGGTGTGGGGTGGGGTGGTGTATTCAGCGTGCCAGATATAACTGTGAGCAAGCAAACATTTCTTTTATAGGGTGACTAAACCTTCTGTGTGAAATTTTAAAAGTTTCTTCCAGTAAAAAAAAGTTATTTGACGTGAAAGAAAAGTAAATTTCAACATACATACAGATGCGATATTAGGACCCCCCCCCCCCCAAAGTAGAACGACATGTTTAATATAGCTAACAGTATTTACAACAAAAAAGATGTATGTATGTATGTATGTATGTATGTATGTATGCATGCATGCATGCATGAATGGATGGATGGGTGGATGGATGGATGTTATAAAACCACGTGAAATTACGTTATTATTTAAATATTGATACAAGGCATGACTGCTTATAATGTGCTTTTAACCCTGAATAAATTTTATGATCTGTTTTATTTATTTGCTTTCCTGTTTATATGTTTGTATAATGATCGAGCGATCAAGAGACTAATTGTTATCGGATTACTCTCGATTGCAATAAGGCAAATTCCAAAATCGGAACTGATTACTGCATTACGTAGTGGCAGAACGAATCGTCGAGAGTGTTTCTGGAGGGATTTAAGCAGAAACGCGTTTTACAATTGATCATTCTTGTTCGGTCGTTTTGGCGATCATGGGTATGACTGAGTAAACTGCTCCCAAATAACCATAACTCGGCTTCTCAAAAGCTCGATGTATGTCATCTACAATGTACCTTTATAGGAATGAATATAATCAGGAAATATTTTGTCTTTCAATTATGCATGCTTACATTTCGTGCTTGTGGATGCAAAAGACAGGAACTTAGCTTTCTGCTAATGAAGTATGTTACAGATTCAAAGGTGTTTTCAGCTTGTAGAGAAAACAATTTGTATCTAATACCTACAGGTATTGGCCAAGAACTGTTGCCTTAGTTGCTTCTGATTGACACATCTAGCTATTTCATTTAAATCCCCATTAAAATGTCAAAATGAAGTTAAAATTCCACATCGCATTAATTGTCGCCCATGTTAGTCTAAGTGACATTTATATAAGTAAATGTGAAAACGTGATTTATCTTTCCTTTGAACAGCGCTCTTTCATGTTGAAAGAACCAGTCAGAGGAACTTGATTTCATGACGTACTGAGATGCTCTATTACACTGTTACAATGCCAGAAATGTAATATATTTTTGTAGTTTGTTCGAATTACAGTATTAAGTGGATTGATTCAGCCATCATTTACATTTGAGTACCCATCAAATATCAAAATAAAGTTTCATCACACGTTAATTGTGGCCCATAATACGAAGCGTGGCATTAACGACACGCGGTACTAATTCGTGTCATATGATGCATTCACGGAAACACATTATTTTTTTAAAATTCAGTTTCTGTTAATCTCTGCATGCTCAGGACCAAACCCTATGCATGAGATCTTACAGCATAGAACTATCCTTGATGTATCATTCTGCCATGAGGAAACTATCTGAGTCACGTCATTGAAGACTACATCTGCTTTCAACTTGCGTCACCCATTCCGCACAAAAGGAATAAATCGCTGCTTTCATTATTGGGGTTCGTAAACTAGGCAAGTAAACACGCCACAAAAAACCCACCACTACCCACGCACCCACCCCGACAAATGACTGTAGATGAGGAATACCTCTTGTCCATGCCCAGTCATATATATGATCTCCTTTGAAAATAATCTTATTTAACTTTTACTTCGTATTATCAACAAGTTATTGCTTCCGAAACCCGAGTATCCTCTTTTTCATGGTATCCACTTCTAGACTGATCTAATATTTTTTAATTTGTTATGATTAGTTTCGCGAGTATTATATCCCTCCTTGATTTACTTGTCAGACGTTTGATAGTAACAGAGAGCACAGTTAAACAGTGTGCATAGTTCTGCTTGTCAAATGTTACACTAGTGGATGTTTAGACATATTGTAAGTCTGCGTAAACCAAAATTAATATTTATTTGAGCTTCATTAAAAACAATATCAGAATAAATATTAACAGAGTTTTCCAATCAAGAGCAGCTTTGTCTTTGTCTGCTATCACTTGTATCTCACTGGAGCTTAAGATTCAGATATATTACTATCGATTCTTTGTCACATTATGCACTGAATGAGTAAATGATCAACGTGGCTATGTTCTTGCTGTATACCTGTGTTCAAAGCAGGTGATTCATATTTCATATATATTACTTAACATTCCTCCAAAACAAATATAATTAAAGGTTAAGTAAAGGAGACATAAGCCAATCGAATTACAGTAATGGAGACATAAGCCAATCGAAATACAGTAATGGAGACATAAGCTAAACCAAATACAAAATATAAAGCTCTACAATATTCACTGAAGAAAACCTGGAGCGCACAAAAATCAAGAGGGTTCGTCAGAATAAAGTAAAATCTTTGAGACTTAACTGGTCAAATCTAGAGCTTACTGTTTGAAAACATAGCTAACAAATTCAAACTGGTGACCATAATTACTCAGTAAATGATACACTATCTAGCATAATATATTTGGTTGCATGGATTTTATCCAGTGTGTAAGGTACACCATCCAATTTAGACAAATGCACACATTTTACTACCCCCCCCCCCCCGCCCTGGCTATCCCTGGCAAAAGTTGTCGTACCTGTTTAATTTTTGAAAAATCTTTCACAGGTAGACAAATGGTGTTCATTTTGCTTGCTGTTAACGAACGGAACCAACATACTTCATAGGTGGCAGGGCCAGATCAGATAAAGTGTGTGTGTGTGTGTGTGTTTCCAAAATTATAAAAGTGCCCTTAGTTTCCTTGAAAGAGCACCAAAGCAAATGTGTGTGTGTGCTTGTTTACTCAAAGTGTGCATAATATCCAATAAACATGCGCAACAATAAAACGATGGTGACATTTCAAGTGAGCAGTGAGTGTACGTGTGTGTGTGTGTGTGTGTGTGTGTGTGTACGTTTTTAGCCGGGTGGTGTGTGTGTGTACGTTTTTAGCCGGGTGGTGGTGGTCAGGAAACCTTGGATACATCCCCTACCCCAACTTCCCCGATCCGGCCCTGGGTAGAAACCTAATTGTGAATTAACATGTGGAACAACAGTAAGGCTATCCTTTGCACTCTACTGGACTACTCTCTCTCTTTCTTTAAAATAAAACAAAAAACAAACAATTTTTTTAACGGAACTTTTAATACTTTGTTGCCAATATAGTGCTGAGGAAATATGAGCTAAGTGCCTTTCCCAAGGACAAACTGGTTTACCAACTGAGCTGCTTCGGCTATCGTGGTACTAGTCAATTCAAATGATTACATGGTTCGAGACCAAATTTATATCTCACAGCGTAGACACAACCTTGTTACATTGTTCTGTGTTGAATAAACCATATGAGCCACGCCCTCTTTAAAACTAGACGTGCTTGAAACTTATAACACATATTTCCCACCTAAGGAATAAAAACGGTACTTACATTGATGGGGTTCATAAACAAAAGCCATTAAAAAACCCACAGCACACACCCATCAAAAGAAAACCACGAAAATTCACAAATATAATATTGTTTCCATATCATTTCAATTAATGAAAGTATTATCTTTGAAAAGACAATTTTTTACTTTTCATTACCAGTCAATCATGGCCTCGCAAACTCGTATATAATCGATTTTATATTCATCCATTTCTAGACTGGTGCCATGTGAGTTCTATAATTATACACTTATAAAGACTGGAAATTAAACTACGGTCATGTTCAATGACAAACCAAGACTATAAACTGCACGAATCGATCGCTTGATAACATTGTGATGTACTGTCATTTGTAATTCTCGAATAGGCAGGTGGAATATGAAACAGTCTTCTTGATAGGAAGTACCCATCCAAAATTTTGATTCGGACTTATTTTCCTCAAAATTATAGCCTTAATTGGGGCAAAACAAAGGGTGAGAAAGCTAAATTAGTTATGTCAGAAGTCAAGTAGTTAATGTCATATACTATATTGTATATTTGTTTAGTTATTTATAGATTGAAAGACATGAAAGCAAAAACGTACTATCAACAGGCGGAACACTCGTGTTGTCTCTACCCCTCTTCCACCCCAAACAGATGCAGCAACTCCACACCCATGTTCAAAGTGTCATAGCACACACTAACAGAAAAAGCAGCGCAGCATGCACACAGACACACATACACATACAAATTACATAGTCTCTACTATATCATCACTACTACAACCACATCTCTGCCTATGGTGATGCCTCGCCTAGTTTCTATGGTGTGATGATAATGAGCATAGTTTTATGTCATCTAGACTGGACCCAAGTCCATCTCTGGTTCAACATCACTGGATGTTGGTACGCCTTTTATGTTGTTATTGTTCTAAGGTTTAGCGCCATTCTTCAGCACAAGATAGGCTATACATGGCGGCCAGTATAACTGGTGGAGGAAGAACCCTGGAAATCCCAGTTAAGAACCACCGACCCACGAGAAACTACTGGCAGGCTTTCCCACGTAACCATGCTAGCCGAGCCTTGGACTCGAACCCACGCAGACACATGTGAGATGGTAGTGATCCGGAACGGTGAGCACTTTAGACCACTCGGCCACTCGGGGTCCCCGCCTTTTATGCAATTTGATCGAAAGGTATAATCAAACATTTCTTTCGCGTTGCTCTGTGAATAGTCCGTCGAAGTTTGGCGAATAAAACTCCAAGATAGACCTGGGAACGGACGCACCCTCCCTATTGTTGTATCAGTTAAGGGTACATAACAGGGGCCGTTTGGGGGCTGTTCGGGACCAGTGCGAAATGAGGACATTGGGCGCCAAGTCTACGTTCTATGTCACTGAAGAAATTCTGTGAAATATTCATAGAAGAACGCAGGTTTGTTTTCAATATCAAATTTATTTTGAAATAATCTGCTTTAATTGTAATCTGTTTTAAACGAACTCAGTCTACTTTTCGCTCTACCCACTGCTTGCCACCCCGGTGCGATTCACGCCTTGCTACGGTCGCTACTGCATATAATTAAACGAAGTAAACTATACGTTGTATGTACTAACTTAATACCTTTAGTAAACTCTCACCCGGAAAAAATAAATAAATGAAAAAAACTCAGATACAACATAATACATTTAGAGAGTGTGTGTTGTGTCGTGTGTGTGTGTGTGTGTGTGTGTGTGTGTGTTATGTAGATCAAGTATGTCCAGAAATATATTTATTTAGAAAAGGAAATATTAAAATTTGATACTATGAACTAAATGGGTGATCTCTGAAGTTTAATGCATTTAAACAGATCAGAGCAACCTCTAATGTATCACTGCTGTTTGCGACGCTGGCTCGTTCTCGATGGGCTCCCGTTATAGAAGACAATTCTTATATGATATAGTGAAAATGGTTTATAACGGTGCAAACATCGCCTAAACTGCATATTGGACAATTACATTATGAGGATGGGTTGGTTGATTGGTTGGACGGACATTTTTAAATACAATATTGGAATTTTCATGCCGAGGAAATAAGAGCCAAGTGTCTGTATTAAGGACATACCGAGGCAGCCGATCCGGGCTGGACTGGGGTGATATCAAGCCCTCGACTCTTGGATTACGAATCCGACGCTCTTCCAAATAATATACCGCGGCCTCCTGCAAATAAGCGGGACATGCAAGTAACAGGTAGCAGCAGAGAGACTGAGCCCACCAACTATTTCGTCAAACAGAACCTTCTATCGAAAACACTCTTGATAGAAGATTTGTCTTCACAAAATAAACCCTTCTAGTCAGAAAACACTGATAAATAGGCTTTCTCCGCTGACCAGAAGGGTTATCTCATGAAAAATATCTACCTATATAACTACTTCTCGATACAAGGGTTTACTAGACGAAACATTCGGTGTTGTTTCAGTCTCTCTGCTGCTCAAAATGCAAGCATTTTTAATGCAAGCATTTTTAATACAAAGTATTTCTGCTGAAATAATTGTTTGTTTTTCAGGAATTTTTGCAAGTGTGGCCTCACTCTGCTGCTGTAAATTAAATTATCAGTTATCAAATAATGGCAAATATCGGAGAAGCTCTCACAACTAGATTAGCTCGAGAATGACTTCAAGCAATCAAACAATTTCTTCCTGTTCGTGATAGTGTCAGAGAAAAATTGCAAGCGAGACAGCAATGGCGAGAAGGTTTCGTAGAGTTGACAGAGGAATTATTCAAACCTGTCACTGCAGTCACTGGAAAAGTTTTAACTGCAATCGCAGGAAGAACTCCCGAGGATGTTGAAAGAGAGGCTGGAAAACCACAGCGAGGTTTGCTTCAAGCAACAGAACAACTTAGTGAACAACAAGCTGTAGCTGATCCAGTTGCAGTAGGTCCACTTGCAACTGTCAAAGCATCATTTATAGACAAATTTACTGATGATGGTATCGAAGAAATAAAAAATATTCCACTGAGGGACAAAGAGGAACTTAAACAGTTTTCTGTTTGGATTGTTGATAATTTTCATCGTAAACATGAATTTCTAACACCAGAAACTATTGAAAAAGGTATAACTCAAGATGAGTGGACTGATTATGTGTATAAAATAAATCGAGGTATATCCCGAATATCTAAAACTGACGATACTTATAATTTTATAAAAACAGGTGTAGTTGGGTATAATAAACAATTGAGAGATAAAAGAAAAAAAGAAAAACAAGAAGAAAAAGAAGCGAAAATACAAGCGAAGGAAGAGCGAAAGCGAGCTCTGGAACAGAAAGCGCAAGAACCTAAAAAAAAACGAGGAAGACCACCAAAAACACTAACTAGTGCAATTACAGTGCCACACCAAGATATCCCAGATCCTTCTCCTCCGACTCCAGAAAAAGATATTCTTGAAGAACTTGAGTTGTTTGAACCTAAAACTGGATCTGGTCTAGCTATTTGTCCTGATAATATCATCAATGATGTATCACGGCTGGAAGTTCTTATCGGAGGGAAACGTGCCGGGAATAACTCACCAGAAGTAATTAATGAGGCCGCGAGTATCTGCCAAAGATTGTTTCAAAATAAAATTATAGACTCTCATATTTATCGGGAATTTATTGATGAGCTCATCGACGATTATAGAAATATTAATTAGATAACATGATCATACACAACGCTCAACCTAACCCGGTCAGAGTAGTAAACTCACGATTACCAGTCTATCAAGTAACTTACGGAGATGGTCTTGGTGATGTTATTCAGGGTTTGTTTAGAAGAATGGGTCCTAAGGCGTTACCAATCGCAAAACAATTATTGATGAAAGCTATTGATGTTGTCAAGGATAAAACCTCTGGAGCAATTGGTAATCTTGCGGGTAAAGCATTCACAGTAAATCAAGGACAGACTGGCGCGGTTAATACGTAAACCTCAAAGAGGTTCGCCGAAAGCGGTCCAACCAGTAAAATTACCAAGCACAGAACTTATGCCCGCGGATGTCAGTAAAGTAATAAATCATGCCGCAAATCAAAAACTAACAGACTTGGTAAACCAGGGAATACCCGAGCAAATAAATACGAGTCTGATATCAGGAAGTGGTCTTCGTTTTAGACGACGATAATTTATATAAAATGTTTAGACGTGTATCAGATCCAGCGTTCGATATGGATGCACCAATACTCAAAGATGAGTCTGTGCGCGATTATCAGTATTATTCTTATGAAGCAACAACACCCATTCAACGCGGACGAATTGAATTACAAGTTCATGATACAAGTAGATATTTCTTACCCGCTGAAGCATTCCTTGAAGTCACGGGGGAACTTGTAACAGATGTTGTCGCTGATACAGAATACGGAGCTAATGTCAGAGTTGGTTTTGTTAATAATGGCATCATGGCATTATTCAAAAGTGCTTCATACAACATCGATGGAAAGGAAATTGAGATAATTCAGGATAATGTTGATGTTGCTACAACAATTATCGGGTTAGCACGATACTCAGATGATTACACTAGATCAGCTGGTCCGACTATGATGTTTGCTAAGGATAATTCTAATCATCCGGATGGTAGATCTATCATTGTGAGACAACCAACAAACTGTGATACTCCTCCCGTTGCTATTAATACAGTAGAAGATTTAGCATTTCCCAACCCTAATTAAAATCTTGGTTTTGCTACACGTAAATTAATGTTATCGGGTAATCGTAGAAAATTTTCATGTGTAATTCCACTGTCTCACATCTTCGGATTTTGCAGAGGTGTTCGGAAGGTTACTTTTGGAGCCAAGCATACACTTGTACTTCACCGAAAAGGTGATGATAACGACGCTATCTGGCGAGAAGACGGCGTTGCTGCCGTTAAAGTAATATTATTCAAGCTTGTGTTGTGGATGCCAGTAATGTCCCCATCGATCACTGAAGAACAACGGCTACTCTCTTTCATGGACACAGGTGGTAAATCACTGATATCATGGTTAACAACATCCACAGCTTCCATTCAAGGCGCCGGTGCCGGGCAATTCACGTGGCACATAGCATCACAGCAAGGAGTGTCAGCACCACGACATATTTTCGTTGCACTCCAGGCTAATGCGAGAGTAAATTCACAATTACAAAGTCATATGATATTTGACAAACTTAATGTCTCTGAAGTTTCGCTGCGAATAAACGGGCATCAAGAACCATCCGAAGACATATTGATAAATTTTGAAAACAATCAAGTCGCACGTGCGTATCATCGTCTGATGACATTTATGGGACGTGATCAAAATATTGATACCGGGTTGCAGATATCACAGTTGGATTTCACAACGCTGTATCCGATTTATTACTTTTCGCTGGAACATCTTGATTTAACCAAACAATCTGTCGTTGACATACACCTCAAGGCTACCGTGGGTGAGTTTCCCGTTGGTGCTGCAGGTCCACCTGTAGTTCCTGCTGGTTTCAGAGCGATTGCTGTCATACTCTCCAATAAAGCAATGCTACTTGTAGGTGTTGGTGGACGAATGAGAGTCATCGATGCCCCGGTGGAAAATATGTAATTTTCAAAAATATGTAACATCGCTGCTAGCAATGCAATTAGATCAATCTCGTTTTAAATAAAATGTCATACAGTCATGATAATGTCATTCTGACTCCTGGTCAGGTGAAGAAATTACAATCGAAGAACGCGAGCACATGTGGGACAAAAATAACACTAAAACACGATCAGCTAATGGGCGGTCCAAACAAGCTGTCATTAACTAAAACCCAACTAAAACATTTCAATAAAGCAAAGCAAGCAACGACTGGAACTCAACTTGATTTCTCTCCAGCCGCGGTCAAAAATATGGTTAAAACCGGCGGTATCTTTCCTCTTCTCGCAGCCATACCAGCACTGATAGCTGCTGCTGCTCCCGCAGTCGCAAAAGCAGCCGCGTTAGGGGCTGTTGTAACAGCTGCTGGAATGGCACTGAAGAAAGCCACTGGAAAAGGATAGAAAAAAGGGAAGATCCGCTCGCGGATCAGGGCTAAGACTCCCAGGAACTCCTCCATCATGGTACCCAAAACGGTTTTGAAAAATGCTAGCGTAAAAACACAAAGTGTTTTCACACCGATGTTGAAGCTTCCAGCTTCTAATTTTGATTTGCTTGATGCTGTTAAACAATTAAATATAAAGAACTTCAGAGGAGTCTTTATGCGAGATCAATTACCATCACGACCGAATAATCCAGAAACCGGAATTATTAATCTTGATAACAGTGATGGTCCAGGAACTCACTGGGTTGCTTACGCGATCGATCCACGTGGAATTATCTATTTTGATTCGTACGGGCTAGCACCGCCAATTGAGTTTCTTCGATATACAAAAAACATCCCCCTGCCAAAGACAGGGACAAAGACAGGTAAGGTTTGGTATTCAACGTTACCAACACAAACACTAACCGATCCTCCGATATGTGGCCGTGAAGTATTAAATGTTCTTGATGCAATCTCGAAATCAAAGATTTCTCCTCACAAAGTCGTGCATGAATACACGTTGAAATCACATCTGTGATTTCCAAATTTAAACAACCCCATAACTAATAATGGTTGATATTTACGGAAGATCAAGCAGAACAAAGGAATAAAAAAAAGATATCGATTTATCGAAGTATGCGACCAAAGATGAAATTGATAATCTTTTAAATCTAACCGGAATAGACCCAGATGAGGTTGTAATTTTTCAAGATCGACATGGCAAGCTAAAAACCAGTAACATTAAGTGGAATGACATAATTCGCAGGGTTATTGGAGCTACAATGGACAACATCGTTGTATTCACTGACAGCGGCAGAATCAGAGATTCGTCGATATCAATCACGGCGCTTCGAGATGATGCACGAAAAGTCGCAGGGGAACGTGTAGCGAAGACCGGTGATACAATGACAGGTGAACTCCATCTCGGCAACAACAAAATAACCGCGTTAGCGATTCCAACCTCGCCGGAAGATGCCGCAACATTGACGGTAAACTAACCACGTTGCGGGCTGAGTATGATGTTCACGTGGGCGCGTTTACAAGATTTCGCAGAAATTATCAGAAAACTGATGAGGTCATAGATAAATTCTTCGGCACTCCGCTCATCGCTGACATGACACTTTCTGACATCAAACAAAAACTTACTGGTAACGCCAGCGAAGTCAACGCGATTAATATCCGGTTAGGTGTAGTTAGAACAGATAGAAGTATTTCAGATCAAATCGCGTTGATACAAAATAGCATTGACACGATCAAACAAACACAGCAAGATATCGTATCGGGTATTCCTGAGATCGTTAACAAAACCAGTCTGATTAAAGTCCCCACTGGAGTTACTTCTGGGCATATCACCAACATCGTATATACAGTATCATCGGGATTCGCAACATGGTCCCGACAAAATAATACTATCAAATATACAGCAACAGCCACTGGCGTGTATAGACTGTCTGTGTTCAGTGCCGCTAAATTTGAAATCTTCACAACATATCCCAGGAGACATTCCACCGATAAGTATTCCGGGGTTGTGACTATCATATTAAACAAGGAAACCGAAGAAACATTTATACTGGAAGCCGCAGACAAGAAATTAACCGCAACATCTTACTGGTGGTGTTTGGAATTTGTAGCTGAAACGCCTCAATTGGTTACCGCGTAAAATAATAAAATGGCATCAACGACAACTCTAATGACAGAGTCATTAAGTGCGCAGCAATATAGATATGATCAAGTACGCGAATGGCAGCCAGAGTTAAAAAACACTATTGACAAATGCGCAACAAAGATAAAAAAATACAAACGGCGTGTAACTGTATTAGACATAATAGTGTATTCGGTATCCGCGGTAGTTGCATCCACGGGTGTCCTATTATCAGCGCTGACACCAGTGACAACTGCAATTACAACTGCAGTTGTGATTACAATTACAGTTTCAACATCAACGACAATTGCAGGAGTTGCTAATATTATTGCGAAAAAAATATCCTCGTGTGCGCTAACAAAATTACACGAGTATGAAAAGTTAAACAGCGCGGCCACGAGCACCTACTCGAAATTGTCGTCGTTGATATCATCCAGCCTTGACGATACAGTTATATCCGATTCCGAATTCACGTTGATGTCCAGCGCATACAACGATTACGAAAACACAAAGAACTTTGATTTGAAAACGATGAAGATAAATAATGACGGAATTACTTCGGCAGATAGCCGCAAATACAGCTCCGGTAAAAACATCAATGATAACAATATCTTCGACGCAACCAGAGTTTAATATTAATTTTCCAACTGCAATTCCAGTAAAAGAAATCGCACTGGCACATTTACGAGTATATCACAGTTGGCCCAACATCAGGTCGACATCATTTCACGAACAGTTGCCAGATAATTCATTTGTATTTTCGTATCAGAATAACCCCGACGGTACTCCAGATTGGGACGTCATTCATTTACAAACAGGGTCTTATCAGATAGAAGAAATCAACAAAGAAATACAGCGTCAAATGAAGCGTATCACCGGAAAAGAAGCAAAAATATCAATAAGTGCTCATGAGCCAACGTTGTCAACAATCATCGAAGTCGCTTCACCGGGTTACGCCGTAGACATTTATAACAGTTCAATCAGAACAGTATTAGGATGGCCTGAAAATCCACCACCGACACCACCAATACCACCAGAACCAAAAAAGTCTGATTATATCACCGATAAACAATCATATCACGGAATTACACCGTTATACAAAGAACAACTGGATAAAGTAAAAAGTGCAACGTTGTTTAGCTGGATTTCCCCCCTAAAGATGGCAGCGATATTGAGTTGCATTTTACTTATAAAATACGAGAGGAGACGCATTATGCACTTCGTGTTAGTCTAAGCCAAATTACTGAACATCTTAAAATTATTAATGTGTCGCATAGAGCGCAACTAGCGCATCTACGGCAACGCTTCCAAGAACATATTTCCGATGTAACAGGTTCACGTGAAGAAATTATTAAACGAATTGAGATATTAAATCAGATTGCCGCGGATATGGAATATTATAACCAGCGAATGATTCAGGTAGTAATTGACAGTAACCCCATCATTAAACAGTTATTTTTGGATAAGTTCTCGCTGAAAGAAGCTGAACTACCGAATTATAAATTTCCAGGATACGTTTTCCCGGTCATCTTGAAAAAATTTGTCACTGATATCGTCGATAATTACTTCGATGACATACTTGACCAGTACAAAAAAATACTACCACCACCAACTATCCTCAGACATGACAATTCCACAGCCAGTGATGGCAGACATATTTCTCCGGGAATTATAAATTTCCAGGATACGTTTCCCCGGTCATCTTGAAAAAATGTGTTACTGATATCGTCGATGATTACTTCGATGACATACTTGACCAGTACAAAAAACTACTACCACCACCAACTATCCTCAGACATGACAATTCCACAGCCAGTGATGGCAGACATATTTCTCCGGGAATCGTAAATGTCACTGAAGTGGTCGCGGTCAATCTTGTGTGTGACGCAATTGATGGCAGTTACAACATAGACACAACAGTATCAAATCAAGCCCAGCAAGGGTTTATATTATACTCATTTACTCCTGAAGAACCACCTGGGTTTTTGATTGTACAAGAGCCAATTATTCCAGTATTTCTACAGTGTTTAAATCCAACGCTGACAAGAATGAATTTTAAAGTCACTGACCAACATGGTAGACTTTTGGACCTGAGAAATAAAACTATTAGTATTAATTTGCTGGTGAAATCGTGAAACGATTTTCAATTAATAATATCATATTATAATAATGTCCAAAAAATCTTCGATTTTCAAGTCAAATACTTCCAATAAAAAATATGATGATGATGAAAATGTCTCTGACATTTGCACCGACAGTGATCTCTCTGACAGTGATTTTAGTGTTAGTGACAGTGATGAAAATGTCTCTGACATTTCCACTGACAGTGACGACACCGACAGTGATGTCGGCAACAATAACAGTGCCATCACCGTCAGTGACAACGTCACTGTCACAATAAATTATATTAAATGATAAAAAAATATAGCATGTATCAGCACGTAAAATGTTTCATACACGACAAACAAGTACTTGAAGAATATATCAAAAAAGTATTCAGCGGAACGTCGTTGATAGGTGAAGATAAAATAGTTATTGATAAATACGGTAATGATAATTTTTTACTGACAGAATCACAGTTGAAACAACTACAAGATAATCATATCACAATGATCATGTGTTTTCCAGACCAAATCATGAATTATGCTCACTCGTGTATTTCACGGGATCATCTTGATAAGATATTGCAGTAAAAATACTTTATTCTGGGGTATTTACTAGTAAATCGGACGGTAAAAAAAAGTAATATTTTTTTTTTTACTTTCGATTTCACTTCCAAGTACTTGACTTCGTCAAGGATGACAGCGTCAATGACGAAATCAAGGTGAGGTATTTACTTCCTCGTCACTGACTTCAAAAATGCAAGCATTTTCAAGGGACATACAATGTTTCAATTTTCTAACGCGATTATTTATTATCTTTTTAGTTTCATACTCGGCTGCCAGTGCCAGCCTGATCTTTTCAATTGCACGAGACAATGGAACAAATTCATTTATTTGTGCTTCTTCTACGCTGGCCAGCGATTTATACAAATTATTTTGAATCATCTTTATGAATCGATATTGAGCAGGAAGAATATAACGCCCTGCGCATTTAGATTCATATAACGATTCAAAATCAGACAGAATTGTTTCAGGATTTAGTGATATATTAAATCCTTGTTTTTCTAATTTTACTAATTTTTAATAGTATCAATCACATTATTGATATTTTCGTGATTCATATTTATATATATATTTTTTTTAAAAATAGCTACCAAACTCAGGAGCGGAAACACGACCCCAGGACGAGACATTCCCAATTTGATATGCTAGCAAGGTTCATATGGGGACATAACATATAACTTATCCTAGGTACTTAATATAAACATATAACTTAATTCTAACTTATCTTAAGACGGCACAAACATATAACTTAATTCTAACTTATCTTAAGACGGCATAAACACATAGTATTTACAATATTTACAGTAGAAGCATATTTATAGCAGTTGTATTTACAATATTTACAATTGAATATATAACTTATCCTAGGACGGTACAAACATATAGACAACACATACAGATGCGGGGTTATATTCTACGTCCAACAAAGTTGCACCCCCTCCCCAAATCAATCTCGTTGGGTGGTAAAAGACCACCCCTGACGGGGCGATAACGGAGAAAGTTGTGCAACTTCGTTGGGTTTCGAAACCCCGTATATTATTCGGACGATATTGTATATAAACCGACTGATACCTGGAAGTTCAGAAATAGCTCAGCGTGATTTGTTTAAAACGTTTTTTCTAAATATGATCGTGTGAAAAATACAGATGAACCATAAACCCGAACAAGTGTAATAAAATAGTGATATTGTCTGTAAAAAAAGATAAATACGCGTTTGTCCCTGACTTTGTCAGGGATAAAATCATTCTTGACGTTGTCACCTTGATAAAATCAAGGGGAAATAAAGGGAAGTTACTTACTTCCTTGTACACAGAAAACCGTCTGCTCGTTGTGTTACCTGTAAAATAATATACCTCTGTAGTGGTAACAGACAGTTAACAAATTCTGAATTGAATTTTAAACACTGAATTTAAGCTCTGATTTATGAAAATACTGACAAACGCGAGATTGTGACGCAGTGTGTATACAGTTGGATTTAAAAAAAAATACCGCACTGGATAAATTTACCTGTCAAGGAGTGTTGCGCAACACTTCCTGACAAGGGGAAATAATTGTATCATTGACTTTTACGCAAGTCGCTGTAGAGTTATCTCCGTTTGGAAAATCCTCGGATTATAGTAAAGTACCTAACAATAACGAAAAGCAATTTTTTGCTTATTATATTTTTTTGACAACGCGGATTTATATATTTTTTCTGCGACTTTTCGTACTGAAGCCGCACAAATATCAAAATGCTTACTGGCTGCATTCATCGATTGAAATATTATTTGTTCATTCGTACCTAAATTTATGGAAACAACTTCCCTAGACTCTCTCTTCCCCCAGTATTACCAGCCCTACAATTTTCGTTCTGCGTCACAGCTCTCAGATTGGATAAATTATTATTAAGTTTCTGTCCATCAATGTGATCAATTACAAGACCATCTTTGATTATCCCAAAGAAACACTCGTACACGACCCTGTGATTATAATAGTTTTTACCCCCAGAAACCCCAAAATGGAGATAACCAGTATTATTAACGACACCAACTGGTTTTTTCAATTTACGATATCTCACTATTCCCTCGAAAGATGCTTCATAATTCTTAATGGTTGGATGTGGGACAAATTCTTGATTCATTTATATAATAATATATTTGTCTAATTTATAATTTGTCTGAGAACTTAGTTATATAATCACTCTCGGATTTCAGCGCATCTCCATTATTTTTTTTATTGTAGTATCGCTTGAGTTCACGGTATCGCTTACCTCCGCACCCCGCACATAACTGTGTTTTATCTCTGACCCCAATGCCACATCGAAGACACGGTATCGGTCCTGTGCCTCCTCCTTTGATGCTTTGTATGTGTTCACCGCAGAATTCCTTCCTGCAGGGCTTATTACAGAATGTTAAAGATCCAACTTTTAACCACTTGCAGTTATTCATTTGTATATATATATATATAATATTTCTTATTTAAATATTTGTCTTAAATATAATATGAAGGAGTTATTTGGCGCCGGGAGATTCGATCTTGACAGACTAAACAGAGATTCACGGCGACGGAATTTAACTGATCTATTTAATATTATCAGGGATGCCAAAAAAGAATTCCGCGACGACGGCGCTTCTCATGTATGGTCGTCATTTAAAATTATCCGCGATATTGACGAAATCATCGATGACAGCATCGATGTTGACGAAGTCATCGATGCTACAATGACTGATGCCCGAGCAAAAACAATTATTGATTATCTCTTTGATGAATATCAAAGTGATGAACATCAACGCGGTAAGAAATATTTTTTCAGAATAAAATTTATTGTGCAAACAGATTCCGATACGTGGATTATCCGTGACAAACTCGACCCTGTTCTTGCTAACGGAAAGACCATTCCGTTAAGTAGAGATTCCAAACCAGGAATGCTGACCGGGATTGATAAACCATATTACGCTCGAGTGTATCCTGTGACCGCAGTCGTTTATGGAATCTATCTGGTAAAAAAAACAAAAATGGATAAACTCACCCCGATAAGAACGACTTCGTCGTTGGCGTTAAATTGTGTAGCCGAGCGAGTAATGTAACATTTTAAAAACGCAAAACGAGGAAACGGTTTAACCGATCTGCGACGTGAAAAAATAACAGCATGGGCTGAGCAAGTCAAGGATACTGGAGCATCAATAAATGATGTTGCTGTGCTATCAAGTAAATTAAAATTTTCAATAACAGTAAAAACACTAACCGGGGAAATATTATATAATTCGAAGCATTATAAAAAGTCAGGATCACCGATTGAAATTATTGATCATAACTCTCATGCCTGGACTGATGCGGTTACAATATTTCCACGAGATCGTGTTGTAAAATTTTACTCGGAAAACATATTTGATGTTATTTACACGCTGAGTAAAACCGACCCTGTGTCAGTGTGGTTATTTAAGAGTTCCGAAGATGGCGAATATGATCAATTTGTAAAACCCAACGGTGAATTATACCGGACGGAGTCGTTGCAACAACAAATGAAAAAACTCGCAGAGAAATAAGTGAAAGAAAACATTGAGCAGTTATTGGTTAATTGTTTTACAGTTCCAAGTGTTGCCGCTCACGCCGCAAGAGAAAGAAATTCGTGGAGACCAGCCCGAAGTCAGATTCTTTCGGATATACAATTAAGTTGTGTCGAGTATGGGCATGGCGGGTTGTGGAATACCCGGTATGACTACCGGGATATGATTTCCGTGGATATGATTGCTTGCTACCCAGGAAGCTTTCTCGGGATGGGCGAGTGTCGCGAATAATTTAAGCGATTTGGACATCCCACGAACTCGATGACACGAGTTGCTATAAACGGTCCTTTACCCGACTTTGATTTGACAGGATTTGCTCGTGTGACTTCGTTTGAATTCGCCGTGGGACTCCATCCGTGCTGTTATGTTTGGTTTGGCAGACACTTCAGTGAAAAGCGCTGGGTGCCAATAGTGTTATTGCGGTATATGCTTGACAGCCGAATACTGGTATCATTGACTGTCAGTGAAGCAATCATATCATATCGACCGCAGACCTCAGTTTGGTTGCCAACACCGGAGCGTGTCAGTGTAGATGAAGTTATTAGCGAGTATGCACGAGAGAGTCCAAATACCCCGATGGATGTCATTATTAAAGAAGCTCCTAAAGTTCTCAAGATCAAACATAGCAATAGTGAAAAAATAGCAAACGATCTTGGACGAAGAATAATTGGTAAATTTACTCAAGGTGCTGCATATGATCACAAACTACATCACTCGCGACTGATTATCGATGATGCTGGATTGGATTTTATAATTGCTGACGCTGTTGCAAGAAATATATTTTGTAATCGGGAGGATGTGTTCTTGTCCGACGGGAAAAAGTTGGGCACAATTGTAAGTTATATCGACGGAGAATCGTCTCAATACACACATCTAAGATCTTCAATGCTGGGTTATGTTTCTATAAATTTGCTATCAATGATAAATCGATTTCCTGACACCGCAGTTAGAGTTGCAATGGATTCATTTTATATCAATAAAAAATATTCAGAATCACTGGCTTTTACAATGAAATCCGCAGGATTTTCGGATGAATGGAGTTCGTGGAGAATAAAAGCGGAGATGTTACACGAATATTGTGAATCCGCTGATGTTGCAATTAAGGATGATTATTGTAAATTATCAGAAATGTCGACGACAAAGTCAATGTTGCCATCTGTGTATGATCCAATCACTAGACACAAAACCGTTTATTTAAACGGTTCGGGTGGGTCTGGTAAGACAACTCGAGCGATTGAATTATTTGGAAAATCGGATATGATTGTGCTAACACCTACACACAGGCTCGCCAGGGAGATGAAACAGCGAGGAGTCAATTCTTGTACTTATCACAGCTTTTTCAAATACAGCGGCGGTGTGTGAACGTCAGATCGAATGGGAACAAAATATATTCCCGAGAAAATAATTTGGGATGAGATATGTACGGTGCCCTTGGAAACATTAAAAACATTTCTTGATTGGCTGCTAACGAAAAATACTGCAGTGATTATGTGCGGAGATCACGGTCAACCACCTCCGTTTGTCGGCGCATCTCCACATGATTGGTTAAAAGATTTTGTTGATTATTATGAAGAAGTGTCTGATGATCATAGAGCACTTGATGCAACGTTGAAAGAATTTAAAACATTAATCAGATTACAACCGAATAAAATTCAATGTGAAATTATGCGCGAGATGATTCCTGAAACTTCGATGAGCGACTTTTGGAGCTCGTGGAAACCAGACGATTTGTTAGTGGCAAGTAGAAAGATAGTCAGAGACACACTTCAGCAACAGCTATTTCAATTACAACAGGAAAAGTTTACAACGCTGCCAGTGCCGTTATGTTATAGACCAGCTGATACGCGGTTACAAAATATAGATGTTGATATACCAGGGCGCCTGACTACGTCAGGGACAGAGAAACAGAATTTAGTACTGAATTATATTGTGTTAGTTGATATTAATGCTGTCAAAGATGCACTAAAAATGAATAAATCCCCGTGGACGCTAGGATACGCAATGACAATTCATTCGTCTCAAGGACTAACTATCAGTGATACAACTGTCTGGATCGTTGATGATCGAATCGAATGGTCAAACTTAGTCTACCTAGCGGTGTCCAGAGTCAGAAGAATATCTCAACTGCGAAGAATTGTCTTGGAAGATTCAATAGCTGATAAAATTAATAATGAAAACAACAGCGACATAATAAGAAAAAAACTCGCCGGTTACAAACAGAGTGACAAAAAATAATAATCGCGATTTCGACCTTGATGTTGAATTTATTATTGAGTTAAAACAACAGCAGAATAATCACTGCGCGAGCTGTAATTGTATAATGCTATGGCAGTATTCGAATAAAAATTCAAGACAATTTACCGTAGACAGAAAAGATAACAATCGCGGTCATACGCGTGATAATATCATGTTGACCTGTCTTGAGTGCAATCGACGTCGGGGTGCTAGTTAAGCGATCGGGGTGGTAATTGTGTGTCCTCGGGAATTACCTGTAGTTGCTCACGTGTGGTTCCACGTTGAGGAGCAGTTGAATCCAACCTGTAGACCGCTGGTCTGCCTGACGATCTTGTCACGGTGGATATCTTGTGTGTGGTAACACTCCAAATAGGATCAGTCGCTCTTCGTTTACCACCTTCAAGTTCACCCGGTTCATATAAATATCTAACTGTAACATCACCCAGTATCGGCTGTGCTGAAGAATCACGTCGTACAGATATATGTTTTTTTTGTGATCGCGATGGCAGGTTTCATGTTGGTTGTTCGTGTAATCTCATTATTTAGCGCAGCTATCACGCTTGGTAATCTTGCAACCCATTCGCGCGATCTCGTATCCTAAATAAATTCCTTCGCGTATTGATATCCAAATAACCGCTCAGCAAGTGTTCGATTAAATCGCTCAACAATTGCCTGATCGCGATGAATTTCAGTATGTCCTCGTCTGATAGTGACGTTATGTTGTTTCATCAGTGATGATACTGCATCCTGAAATTCTTTGCCAGGATCAACTTGTAATAAATTTGGCCAACGTAGACCACGTTGATAAATTCGTTTAAACGCAGAAGCAACCTCAGATGCTGTTTTAGTCGTTAACGGTTCAGCATCTTTGTATCTACTTGCAACATCAACTACAGTTAACGCGTACTTGTATGTACGTCTTCGGATAGTATCATGTGGCAGAAATAATATATCAGCCTGATGAACCTTATTTGGTACACTAACATCGAAATGCGCAAAGTGAATTTGTTTAGGGCGCGGAAGATAAATTTGCCATATTGCCTGTCGGGATAACCAATTTTTAGCAGTAACTCGTGTGACTTTTGCTGCTTCAGCGAGTTTACTAATTGCTGCGCTACCTCTCCAGTATCCGCTTGGGGAATAATAAATCGACTCCATTATATACCAGTACCTAGCGCTAATTTACCTTTCATTGCGGATTTTATTAACCAGGATGCTAACTTTTCTTTGAAAGATTTATCAGTGATGGCATTTAACGCATGAATTAATTTCACGTCCGCCAGATGGCGCTGTTGCAAATCCTTACTTCGGTAAGCTACATCATGCGCATGACACGCCTTATCAATAGCATTTATCGGATACTCACCTGGTTTTGGTTGATCTTGGTCATCAAGTCGGGTTCCAGGACCACAGTAATTATATCCTGGAAGATGTTTTTCTCCTGGGTATTTAGCCCACGGTGTTCCTGGTAACTTGGCTAACTTGGCTGCAATATCACCTCCTTTTTTTTAAAAATAAATTTAAACTTTTTTGTGCCACATCGTTCACACTTGCCTGTAAGCGCTTGTCGATTATTTTTTGTTGTAATTGTTGTCATATCCGCAGTTGGGGTACGTGCTCGGCATTTCACACAATATAAATCCATATTATTTTTATGATATATCTAATGGAGATTACTGACTTTTCTGCTACAAAACGACGAGAGCCAATCAAACATAACTCAGTGCTACCAAATTCAATTCGAATGATTATTATAGGTCCATCTGGGTCGGGTAAGACACAGTTGTTACTTAATTTAATAATGAAGTGGATGAAGTGGGATAAACTGTATTTGATAGCACCATCGGTGGATGATCAACGGTGTTATAGCGTACTGAAGGATTACAACGAAAGTGCAAAATCGATAAGTGAAGAAGATGTTGTTGATTTTATAACTGATATTGATGAAGCTCCGAGTATCGATGAAATTGATGGGAGTATTAATAATTTAGTTGTGTATGATGATATCATGTTGGACAAACAATCAAACCCTGCCAGGATATTTTCACGCGGCAGGCATAAAAACACTGATGTGATTTATGTAACTCAACGATATACACAAATTCCGAAAGTGATCAGAGATAACTGGAACGTTCTCTCGGTATTTAACGGCGTTGACGCACACACGTTACGAAATATTCATCAGACTTGGTGCAGCGGCGACATGGACATAAATAAATTCAGAAATTTCTTTAGTCGTGCTCAGGCAAAACCACACGGATTTGTAACGATAAATTATCGAGTTGGGTTAGATACAATTTGTAGTTAGAAACGCTAGCGTTTCTACTCCTAAAGGATTTTTCCAGCAGAAATGCTTGCATTTTGAGCAGCAGAGAGACTGAAACAACACCGAATGTTTCGTCTAGTAGACCCTTGTATCGAGAAGTAGTTATATAGGTAGATATTTTTCATGAGATAACCCTTCTGGTCAGCTGAGAAAGCCTATTTATCAGTGTTTTCTGACTAGAAGGGTTTATTTTGTGAAGACAAATCTTCTATCAAGAGTGTTTTCGATAGAAGGTTCTGTTTGACGAAATAGTTGGTGGGCTCAGTCTCTCTGCTGCTCAGGTAGTCAAATCAGAAGAAAGGGATTTCTGATAAAATGATTATGCAACTATCCAAGTTATGAACGAGGCGTACACAATTAATTGAGATATGTTGTATAGTAGATAGCATCACTGAGGGGGAGGGGGCTTTTCTAAAATCAAGAGAAAGCTCACTACAGTTTGCAAAATTCAAACCGATGAGAGGGCATATATCATCGTTTAATTCATAATCTTTTTAATATTGTATGTCCGTTATTCACTCTGTTTTCCAGCTAAATGCACTTAAAGTATTTATTGTAAGCACAAGACATTGCTTACTTCGTTTGCTTTTGCTATAATTATCATTCTTAAAATGAAAAGTAACGGAGCAAATATAAAATAAAATTAAAAACTAGTTAGGTATAGTTATCATTATTTAAAATAATAATAATAATAATAATAATAATAATAATAATTTGTAATGAGAGTTGTCATATTTCATAAGCTGTGCTTACAAGAAAAAATGAGCATATCAATGAAAATGAGCGAATAATCATAAAAAAGAAATTGAACAAAACAAGAAAGAAATGCCAATAAATTATAAAGACAATGGAACATAATATAGTACTACTAATTAAGAATACCATTAGCTGTTGAAAATTACTAAAGCAGTAATTAAGTGGCAATTGTATTTTAATAAGAGTTACGAAACCAATATATCATGTTTACTTTCCTAGTTTCATGTCCTTTGTTTCTGTGACTCTTTCTGATATGTTTAGAAGAATGATATCATTTTTAAGTCGATTATGTAGATGATCTGTACATGTGACCCTTTTAGTACATATAAAAGAACGCATTACGTAGGCGGTGGATTTTATATGTGAAATCATTTACAATTCCCCCACCTCCGAAATAAATACACAAACAACTGGGCTAGTTAGTTACACGAGAAACTCGTTTTCATAATAAAGTAGACAAAGTTTAGTAGTTGTTCCATTCTGATTTTTCATTTAGCTTACCACTAACACTAACGGTAAGTATTTATACGATAATACTATGTTACACACAATTCCTATTTGTAATAGTACTATGCTACACACAATTCCAATTTGTAATAGTCCTATGTTACACTTAATTCCTATTTGTAATACTACTGTGTTACATATAATTCCTATTTGCAGTAGTACTATGTTACATATAATTCCTATTTGTAATAGTACTATGTTACACACAATTCGTATTTGTAATAGTCCTATGTTACACTTAATTCCTATTTGTAATACTACTGTGTTACATATAATTCCAATTTGCAATAGTACAATGTTACACTTAATTCCTATTTGTGATAGTACTATGTTACACTTAATTCCTATTTGTAATAGTACTGTGTTACATATAATTCCTATCTGTAGTAGTACTATCTTACATATAATTCCTATTTGCAATAGTACTATGCTACACACAATTCCAATTTGTAATAGTACAATGTTGCACTTAATTCCTATTTGTAATAGTACAATGTTACACTTAATTCCTATTTGTGATAGTACTGTGTTACACTTAATTCCTATTTGTAATAGTACTGTGTTACATATAATTCCTATTTGTAACAGTATTATGCTACACTTAATTCCTATTTGTAATAGTACTATGTTACACACAATTCCAATTGTAACAGTACAATGTTGCACTTAATTCCTATTTGTAATAGTGCTATTTTACATATAATTCCTATTTGTAATAGTACTGTGTTACACTTAATTCCTATTTGTAATAGTACTGTGTTACACTTAATTCCTATTTCTAATAGTACTGTGTTACACTTAATTCCTATTTCTAATAGTACTGTGTTACATATAATTCTTATCTGTAACAGTATTATGCTACACTTAATTCCTATTTGTATAGTACCATGTTACACATAATTCCTATTTGTGATAGTACTGTGTTACATATAATTCCTATTTGTAATAGTACTATGTTACACAAAATTCCTATTTGTAATAGTACTATGTTACACTTAATTCCTATTTGTAATAGTACTATGATACATATAATTCCTATTTGTAACAGGATTATGCTAAACTTAATTCCTATTTGTAATAGTACTATGTTACACACAATTCATATTTGTAATGGTACTCTGTTGTCTAATACCCATTTGAGTTCAGTTTGGTTTATTTGTATTAATTTGTTGGCTGCAATTCGTTTATCCTTTTTTTAAAGAAAAGAAATCATTTCCGTTTGATTTTCTAGGATGCGGTAGGTCGTGGGTTCGATAGCCGGCGGAGTCATACCAAAGACTTATAAAAATAGTACTAACAGCTGCTTCGCTTGTCGCTCTGCATTAAGAGGTTAGTGTTAGGACTGGTTGGCCTGGTGTCAGGATAATCTGACTGGGCGGGACATTATGCTCAATGCCTACGGCATGATGCCCCAGTGCTAAGACACTATAAACTGCCACACTGGAGACATCGTAGCAATATGACTGAAAATTGTTAAAGCTACGTTAAAAGTCTAGATCACACACACACACACACACACACACACACACACACAGAGCTTGATTTTAGCCACTTAACTCGTTTTCTTTTATTTCCTGTGATTGGACACACCATCCTCACATTGTCATGTATCCTTTAGAAGGCCCCAACTGACCATATTAGCATGGCGATACAATCTAGATCACGCTAAGAGAGGACAAGTCTAACACTCATGTGACTTTACAACTTCTAAAATGATTCTTTTTGTCACCAAAAATGTTTAAAAAGATATTGTTCCAACTGTACCGCAATAATGTTGTATTGCACTGACAACTCATCTAAAATATCCTTGGTCTTTTCCGTCGAGAAAAAAAAAAACAACAAAAAAACATCAGATGTATTTCGCCGCCACAGAGAACTAGAGTTTAAACTGCTTTTGTATACACTGCACAATAAGCTGGCGAAAGGAGACAAAAATCGCAATCGGAACATTGTCAACCATGTTCATTTTTGGTCGCAACATATGTAAAGTGCACTCAACTGTAGGCGAATCACAAACTCCATCAAATTTATGTGCTTTCCTACAATCCGAGTTTTTTTTTTTTTTTTAATAGACTTTACAAAAATGGCCGAGCGATGATGTTTCAATTGACTGTGCTGATGTGGTCTCGGGACTGATTAAAGATTTCGAAAAACAAACAGGAAGAGTAGAGCGTTTATATTGTCGCAATTTATTTGCTATGTTGCTATGGTGTGTAGGTGGGGCTGAGGAGGGAAACTACATCTTACACTCTGCTATACTGCAACGATAAAACAGTTACTGTGATGAGTAATTGATCGGTTGCCTTCTCATTATACTTGATTACATAACAAAAACGATTGTTTTTGATAACTGTATGTATCTTGTCTAAGTATGATACAAATGAATTGATAATAAATCGTCAACCACCCAAGAGTTCGTGGCCCAACAGTGGGGCAGATTGCATCCCCTCACTGTCAAATGCCACTTAGGTTTTCATGTCTGCGGACGGAAGGAATTTATTTTGATTTCATTCTGGAGGATCGACCGGGACGTGTGTATGTGTGTGTGATAGAATACACACACACACACACACACACACACACACACACACACATATATATATATATATATATATATATATATATATATATATATATATATATATATATATATGGGCCCCGAGTGGCCGAGTGGTCTAAAGCGCTCACCGTTACGGATCACTGCCATCTCACCTCTGTCTGTGTGAGTTCGAGTCTCAGCCTCGGCTAACGTTGGTACGTGAGAAAGCCTGCCAGTAGCTTATCGTGGGTCGGTGGTTCTTCCCGGGGTTTTCCAGGGTTCTTCCTCCACCAATTATACTGGCCGCCATGTATAGCCTTGTGCTGAAAAATGGCGTTAAACCCTACCACAACAACAACAACAACACACACACACATATATATATATATATATATATATATATATATATATATATATATATATATATATATATATATATATATGTGTGTGTGTGTGTGTGTTGTTGTTGTGGTAGGGTTTAACCTTGATCGTTTTACTTACTATTCCATTGTCTTGTCTCTGTGTATGTAAATATCTACACCAAACATTATGTATTGTATAAAAATTACGCGTTTTGACTTTTGGCCTTGTTTTGTTTATGTAATCGCTTTTTATTTCTTTGTGCCCTTAAAATAACAATTGGTAGACCCCCGAATCGCGTGGGCTGGTTAAAAAAATGTCTCACTACTATTTGTATTTTATGTTTTCTTTCATATCTATTATATCATGACAAACACTAGACATTTTTATCCCGCGCTGTTGAAAAGATTGTTATTTGCTGTGTGATTTATACATGTATAAGTTATGTACACTGTTTCAATGTTCGATAAATTTAGCATTCAGCGGTAACTCTGGACGAACTGTGCAAACAATGCAAACTGAGCCAGACGACATTGCTTATTCCTTCATGTTTGCAATCACGAGATCTAGCTGTATTTTAGCTCAGTAAATGTAACGTCCAACACGGAAGTGGGTAATCTTCCGTTTCTTTGATGTATTTTTTTTTTTTTAATCACGAAACATCACTTTGCGAGCATAACAAAGATCACCTCGAAGAAAACACAGACACAAACAGACATACACGCACGCAGAATCACACCTTTTCCAGCACTGTTCCCCGGAAGAAATCGAGGAATTAATAGTAAAGTCGTTGGTATTCACATACACATATATGTCAATATTACGGTATAAATTCCGAAAACGATATGTCACTGTAATACCTAGTCTCCATGGAGACGATCAGCATATTTTTATTCGGTCATGATTACCATCTGTAAAGTCTGTATAAGTAATTGACACTGACTTCTGGTTTCAACAAGCGATCAGAGTCACGCCCTATTTAGTAGAAATACCTCTTTAACCAGACAGCAATCGTATGCAATAACTCTAAGCAAGAAAGACAGACCATTATAATCTGTTATAAACGAAGCTGTAGAACATCCAAACATATCAAGCAGGATATATCATTTGTGAATATTCGTATATAAATTTGTAATCGAATATTCGTTTGTTTACCAAGCGAGCCTGGCAACAGCCTGTGAAAGAAACCAGGCGAAATTTAAACTATGCAATGTTGAATTAGTTTAAAAGAATACAGCCTGCGAAATCACCTGAAATTCGAACTCCGGCTCGTAAGGTAATTATAACGTCGACTTCCTAACCGCCAGGCTCGTACAGGTAACTCCAATACATTTCGGTTTTCAATTTTTTACACAGCTATGAAATTTTAACGTTGCTTTAACAATTTTCCAGTCATATCGCTACTATGTCTACAGTGTGGCAGTTTATAGTGATAGCACTGGGGCATCATGCCGCAGACATGTAGCACGATGTCCCACCAAGTCACATTATCCTGACACCAGGCCGACCAGTCCTAACATTCACCTCTTAATGCTGAATGCCGAGCGAGGCAGCTGCTAGTATTATTTTTGTAGAACCCGCGACCTCCCGCATCCGAGACGGATGCTCTACTCACTAAGGCCACCAGAGCGGTTCACAGCTATGGAAATATTAATAAGCTTAAAGTCTAACATTATCTCAGCGTCTGTATGTCTGTCTGTCTCTGTCTGTCTGTCTGTCTCTCTCTCTCTCTCTCTATATATATATATAATTTAATAATTGTTTCAGGTCTAGAAAACAGGGCCTTCTCAACTGCACGCGTATAGTAGGAACTAATGTGTTTAAGCTTCAAGTTCTCACAGATAAGAATCTTCAAAAAAGAATGGATTGAATATTTACACAAGAATAACATGGGTTCATGCAGTTATATGTAAGTATACACAATCCATGGAAAGAGAGAGAGAGAGAACATGGGTTCATGCAGTTATATGTAAGTATACACAATCCATGGAAAGAGAGAGAGAGAGAGAGAGAGAGAGAGAGAGAGAGTACATAAATGGAGATATTGGACAAATATTCATAGACCAAAATAAATACACGAAGCAATCACTATCTGAGAATGAAGATCACCGTGTTTTTAACAAAATAATATGGCCGACATAAATTGGGTACAAAAATCGAATTTCCGAATACTCCTTAATTATATAAAGCGTTTTGTGCCTTTAATCTACATCTGGAATAAGTCAAATAGGCCTACATTAATATTCGCAGTAAAATCAGACGATCAAATTAACGACATATTTAAAGTTATTGAATAGAAAGCTGATTTAGATTTTTAAATAATTTCCTAAATTATAAAAAAAATCCTACATCTTTAACAAAAGAACGCACTGGTTAGTAAATAATATTGTTAACCACTTCAACTATTTCTAATTCAACCTCGCAAAGAAGATCTTCGTCTCTCTTCAGTCAAGTAACAGGTAAGCACGCGTGAGTTACTTCTGAATTTAGAATAGTTACTTTCACCTTTTTTTAATCAGAAATGTATTACAAATCAGAATAGAAAAGAGTGTAAAATAAACGTTTACTTACTTCAAGTTCAGCATTAGCTCGAGCAGAATTTTTTTATATATTTAGATGATGCCAATGCTGGTAGAAGATCAAGCAAGATGAGAAAGTGAGACACTATATTCAATTTGACGAAAGTAACGTAGTTCGTTAGCTCCTCCGCTATCTAGCAAAGTAGAACCTGTTTCTTCATACATTTTACATGATCTGTATAAGTGTGTGTGCGTGTGGTTAAGATTTTTAACGCAATTTTAGCAATCGTAGTAATATCGCTACGATGTCTGCAGTGTGGCAGTTGATAGTGATGTCTAGCACAGGGGCATAATGCCGCAGATATGTATCATCATGTCCCACCCAATCACGTTATCCACACACAAGGCCAACCAGACCTAACACTAACCTCTTAATGCTGAGCGTCAAGCGAGGCAGCTGTTAGTACAACTTTTATACGTCTTTGGTATGATTCGGCCTGGTTTAAAACCCCATCCTAGGCGGACGCTCTAACCACACAGGGCACCAGAGCGGTCTTTTTGCGATAATATAAACTTCTTGTAAGACCAGCCAGGATTTTTTCTACTTCTAACTTTAGTTTTGTTTTCTAAATTATTCAGCCGAACAAGTCATCACAAACAACAACAGCATATTCAAGTAAAGGGCGGATGTTTTCCGGCTAAATTTACATTTAAATATGATCAAGGCTTTTCTAATTTTTCATGTTGAGTTAATGAGATTGGATTATATTTCACAGACTATTAAAAGCTGCATATTTAGTGTTATGGTAGCCAGCAAAAAAGGCTTTCATTTAGGAAGTTTAATTCATGACCAAACGTCAGTCTTTGATAAAACTGTATTAGCCCTATCACAGGCCGCGTGACCTGGTCATTTGGGCCCCATCCTGGATGGTAATATTACATGATTTCAATTTTCGTAAGAGTTACATTTACTTGAATTTATAAAATCCAGTTAAATCTTCCGATGGTACTACAACATTCATTTTGGACGTCAGGATAAGGAATCATACAAGGGAGACAACTTACACATATTTGATAGCAAGACGAAATCAAAACACATACTGTATAGAACATGACAAAATGAAATAAGTAGCATTCACTCTGATATTCACGAAGGAGGAAAAATAAAGTTAAGTCAAAGCAATGGTCTCTTTATTAACTGCAAATTACAAAAAAGGCTCATCTATTACAAATACGACCTAATATTTCTTTTGAACTTGTATCTTTGCATCGATTAGTAGAAGTAACTTTTGTCTTAATCGAAAACATACTCTATTTTGTTTTCATCGATTAATCGAAAACATACTTGAATCTGTTTTATATCGATTAATAATAATAAAAAATCTTATTTGCGTCGATTAATCGAAAACATACTTCTATCTGATTTGCAACGATTAATCGAAAACATATTTGTATCTTGTTTGCATCGGTTAATCGAAAACATACTTGTATCTTGTTTGCATCGATTAATAGAAGGCTTACTTCATCAATGAGATTATATATTCTTCAAAATTTGTAGTGTTCATGACCCTATGTTTAATAAAAAAAAATGAATGACTCTGAGGTGTTAAAAAGGCTTGCATAATATAAATGTTCATCTACAGGGATGTATTATCATATATTATCAAATAGTCTTAAACTATTTTATAGTTCTCTAAAATAAATAAGTTTAAATAAAAGCATAATAAATTAAACCATAATAAAATTCTACGAACCTTTAGTAGTAATTTTACTGAGCTTTTAATATGAAAGAAAGTACTCGATCATAATAGAAAATGTTAATCATAAAGGATACACTGTACAAAGGTACATTTTGACAATATTTAATTTTTGTTTGTAATACATCAATTTCTTATATTATAAAATAGCTTCTGAAAAAGGATAATTTGTAAACTATAATTTTTCTCTTCATGTGGGGTAATTTGAATATAGTTAGTGTTATTCCTGACTCCTACGTGTTGGAGTAGTTGGTGTAAACGCGGTTCCTGCTTAGGGAATGATGTCTTCACCGCGCGCCATATCCTTTTGATTCAGTGGTATACATTTCCGATGACGAGAGATGCCGCATGTGTGTAAGGTTCGAGATAGATTTCTTACGATTTAAAGATCTACATGATTGTATAGGCTACCGGTTAAAACGCATTTATACGCATTGTTGTAATACTGCACAATATTTGCACCAATCTGACATCTTTCATCAAACACACAATCTTCAAAAACCGCAGTGACTGTAGTTTTGGGACCCACGCAGATTTCGCCATGACCAAGGCCTTTAATCAGCAAACATTGATCAATGGGAGAGCTTCGGCTACTGCTGAATGTTCAATGACGGATAGCTTTTGCTTGAACAAGCCTTGATCTTTGTAAGCACAACGTTAAAAAATGCATGTCAGATATAAAGCTGAGATTTGAAGAAAGTTTAATTTTTTATTCAAATAATTTGCATTGGAATTTTCAATGCAGTTAAATGATCAAATATGTAAGCAAATGTGTAGAAGCATCGTCCACATCTTTAAAAAGATGTTACACTATTTTTTATTAACACATGCCTTAACGGATGGTTCTTTTTTAATCTCCAATCTCATCTGTGACTCCTCTGATATCACAAATATTAATTACGCATAAAACAGTTTTCACTTCAATGAAATTCGTAATTTTGAGAATTGCCATATGGAGAGAGGCCAAGATTATTTTCTCTTCATGAACAATCACTCCAAATATACTATGAAGTACAAATCAGTATAATGTAGAAACATGGCCCAAGTGGGTGTGAGATCACTTACCCGGCTGACATCCGCCAATTAGCTAATTAGTCAAATCAAAATAGCCAAATCCAAGAGAAGTTGGCTAAGAAATTAAAGTTAGTAGAATACATTGTGCTCCGTTTATTTCTATGGTATGATAACGGTTTCAAGGTTTCTCTGCCTCTTGTATTGCCATCTTTTATTTGTCGGCATGTCAGCATCATTTGTCCAATACTGAAAGGCCGGTATGCCATTACGTTTTTTTTTGTATGTCAAAGTTGGTTAAGTTTTTAAAAGCATTTGCTTTTTGTTTTCAAGACAAAGTTGTCAAAATGTTTATCTAGATTTAGATTTAGAAACGTGTCCATCTTTAATGGCCAATTGGCATCATTTTAAAAAAACGTAAAAGGCCCCTTCAAGCAGGGGCGTTTTCTATCAGATGTTGTGACATTCTGTTCAGCGGGTTTTATAATTTGGTAAATGCTTTTTATCAATATCTACCGACAACAGTCATATCTCACATCAGACTGGCATCATGTGTGCGCATGTGTGCGCACAGAAACTTACTTTATTCCAGGACTCTTTCTGTCAAATTTCGGCAACATCTGTTGTGTGCTTTTGAGAAGAATTCATTGAAATGATTTTCTATTTTAGTAACATCGGGCATATTTGGTAGCGAATAGGGAATATTTGTTATCATTTGAAAACCCTAAATAACAAAATGATCTCTGTCAAATCTGGTCAGATTCTTCTGATCAGGTTCTAAAACGAAATTATTTAACTTCTTCTAGTTTTATTAATGGTTTTAATATTTGATAGAGGGTCAGTGTGATTTGCAAATACCTGATATACATTTTTGTCAGTATGCCTTCTGTAATTATGTTTGTCAAATTCTGCAAAGCAAGTTCTGAGGAGAAATCTTTAATATGTTTTCCTATTTTTAGAAACGACGGCCATATTTGATCACGGATACGCATCGTTTGTAAAACAAATTAATGCTGACTAAACAGGGATGCGTCTCTCTAATATGGTCTTATTATGTTGAGCAGTCTTTGAGAAAGGTTGTTCAAAGTTATTTTTCTTTCTTTTATTGGTAGAAACGTTGTTTACCTTTAATGGCGAATCAGCATATTTTGTATAAATTTTTAAAGTCACCTCTGGTAGGATGTCAATCTTGGTCACATTTGTTGAGCAGTTTCTGGAAAAAAGTATCATTTTGTCTTGTTTAGTAGTAGTGGCCATACCTGAGGGTATTAATTGAACAAAGTTTTGGAAGATTTTATACCTAAATGCTTTCTACTAAATTTGGTACATTTGCTAACGGTGGCCATATTGAATGACGGATCGCAATCCAGGGAACAAATCGGAATGGCCCAAACGGCATAATGCTGCTTGTAAAATTATGTGCAAATTGATCTAACGGGTCTTGTGAATACATAGCAATTGGAAGAGAACGACGACGCACAACATAAATCGGGAGAAGGGTTCACTTTTCTTTACCACCAAGTGAGCTAAAATAAACTCATTAAAAACGTACCGTCAGGCTGCATGTATACAAAACGTGAAGTCTGGCCACATCATGTATCATGCACATGGTGACGGTGTATTTGATTGTTACTTAAACAGTATATACATTGCTCTTGAACGACGTTTGCAGCGACCTTCAGCATGAAGTGGTTTATAAGAAACAACATATACGCAGCTATTACCTATTATAGACATTAAGAAATAAACGATAAAATAGAAATTCCAACAATAATTAGAATATCCTCACCCCCCAAAAATAAAAATATTTATGTTGCAGGGATGTTAGATACATGCAGATGGGATTAAATAGACGGGAACTACATTCAAACATTAACGGAAACGGGCGTACCTCTTTACTGATGTAGGAGCATGGTTGCTCTATGTCTCATGTATATTCAATGAACTGTGTGCGTGTGTGTCAGTGGTTTTGAATTTGCCTGTCAAACTAGACATCAACATATATATTTTGATTCACTGTTGATCAGGTACGGCATCAAAAATATCACCCCTAGAATCAATATCAGATATGTGTACTTCTCAACGGTAGAAATGGTGTCCGTCTTTGTAAATCGATATAAGCAAAACCAAATATATGCAGGTAAACAAAAGTGTGACACTATGAAGAAAAAAAAAAAAAAACGTAGGACACTATGAAATTATTCCCACCCCGCCACAATGGTGGAACACATATCTGGTCAAATCTTGTTTCGATACAGCCAACAACAATTAAACGTAAGATATACACTAGATTGGTGCGTAAAAGAAGTCTACCATTATCACTAATCAACTTGCATTTAAGACAAAATCAAAATTATCTGGACATTTAAGCCAACTTAAAATTGCACGAACCTTAAATCAATCGCTAATTTTATGTACATCTTCAAATGTGGGTGGGGCATTTAAATTTTGACTCTATCAGCCAGTCCGTCGTTCTGTACTTTAGATTCGTCTGTCAGCTATATATTTGTAAAGTGTATGTTTAAATCGGTTTTCGTGTAGGTAGTCGTGGTAGCTCAGTTGCTAGAACATCACGGGTTCGAAACCTACCTTTCTACTCTACAATTATTGTGCAGAATGGGACTTTTATTATTACGTTTACGATCTCTTATGGGGGTCATTTTATTTATAAAATTACCTTGTTTCCAAGCTGGAGTAATGGTTTTCCACACAAATACCATAAATCTAGTATAACTACTATATGAGATGCCTGAGCAGATATAAGATAAACAAGAAAACTAACTCGTAAAAAAACGAATAGATAGTTCCTGAATGACGTCATCAGCAGCCATATTTGTGGTGTGATGGCAGATTCACCGTTGAGTTTATATAGTGTTTAGAATCTTAAATAAATTCATCAAACCTCAAGATACTGTTAGACAAAATACATTCATAAACAGAACGCAAATAAGGATTTCCCTTAGTATCTATATCTGTAATTTATAAGTTGAATTTGCCTCCGTTTGTAATGCAAAAATGGTCAGTTTTGGTGGCCGGATATATGAGAAACTGTCAGTTTGCCCATCATCCGTAAAATGTGCAGATTATCGATTGCTAGTGACCTTATCGGGAAGCCTCTATATGACCGCTTTAGACAGTAAAAAGTGAAAGATCTTTAACTTCTAGATATCGACTTTCCGATGCTCCTATAAAATATTTTATTGATCGCTGTTACTGATGAATCCGCTTCGTGTAATTATGAACAAATCCAATTGCCAAGATAATTTATCCAGACATAATTTCTCACAATTCTACTAATACAATTACATTATGAACTGACGCCGATGAAGGAGTTGTGTCTCATTTAGACAATGAAACTGTGCTTTCTTACGCAAAACATGACGTCATCTCGTCATCACAATGATATGTTACATCACGTCATCTCATAAGCTAATCAGATCACTTTACCAAATTTTGGGGAAGCCTTGTTCTGGTTTTACAAAAACTTTTATTTTATCAATGTTTCAAGTGGCAGAGATCTTCGAGGCCGAGTGGTCTTGTTGAACAAGATTATTTAATGAACAGAATACAATTTAAAATGGATTCCATTCATGCATACCTGCTAATAGCTTCACACAATGTTTTTTTCAACGTCTATCTTTCATTATAAAGATATATTAATTGCATATCTAGCCGGATATCCGTCCACCAGAAACTTATCAATTTGTTAAGTGTCATCATGGTTACCTCCGAGTAACGAAAAATCTCGCTGTAGGTTTAATAACGCCATCTTGAAAATACTGTATTCTTCGATAACCTACTGACGCTTATTTTAGATTATTTACTATCATATGTCCTCTTACGTTGCTGATGTGCTGAACGAGAAGATTTTGTATAACATGTTGAAGTGAATACTCTTGCTGGTCTTAGCTTTCGTTGCGAGAATACAAGGCAAATGACGCTGTAAGGTAGCACGTGATATCAATACTATACCAACAACCTTACAATACAGCGCTTCTGGTTTAAACAATATTTACTGCTGTATCCTTCAGAACATTTTGCCTAAAAATACATTCAGGATTCTGAAACGAACGCGTAACGCTCAAAAAAAGCCTGCTCCTGTAACAGAAATTTTATTAGCGAAACATTGTCACGATAAGCAAGTAAATATTCGAAATTTACGAAAAAGGTGAAGTAAAGTATGTTGATGCACTATGGTGTGATAAGGCCAAGAACGAATGGCTAATGTAGTGCAATGAAAAATATACAAAAAAAAAAACCTTCAAAAAAACAAACAACAAAAAACAACCGAATTATATTGTTACAGAATAAGAAATCTCACTGATTAGTACCACTGATTTTGTCTGAATAGTATAATCTTGTAAAGCAATGCAAATTATAATACTGACATCGGTGATGTCCACACTAATTCAGTTAAAAAAACATGCACATTTAACACATGTGTAGAATATACTTATTTCTATGGTCGTTATGCTGTCATTGTGCTGCTTTAACTTCAGGACGGGTCTGCGTCAATATTTATCATACGTACACGGATTTGTGAAGGAGTTACATTCAAGACGGATACAAGTATAATGAATCCGCCATAATCTATTGCCTGTTTTACAGTAAACAGTAAAATCAGCGCCCTTCCCATTGAGTAATCTTTTGAACTGATGAATTGAGTTGATCCATGCTGTGTGTGTGTGTGTGTGTGTATGTGTTTGTGTGTGTGTGCGTGTGTGTTTTAGATTTTTAACGTAGCTTTGGCAGTGTTTCAGTCATATCGCTACAATGTCTGCAGTGTGACAGTTTATAGTGATGTCTAGCACGGAGGGGGAAGGACATCATGCCGCAGACATGTAGCATAATGTCCATCCCAGTCACATTATCCTGACACCAGGCTGACCAGTCCTAACACTAATCTCTTAATGGTGAGCGCCAAGCGAGGCAGATGTTAGTATCATTTTTGTAAGTCTTTGGTATGACTCGGCCTGGGTTTGAACAATCCAAGCTATGAACAAAAGTTGATGGCAGCAAAGATTCTTGACATAGTGTTGTTCTCATACTGATATCTGGCACAGTTATTTCGTAAAAAAACATAACATTTCGAAACTTCATTTCTGGTAGAAATGAATTTAAAAAGAAATCCAGGAACCCAAAACGTTTGGTGAATTTAAAAAAAAAACAACAACTTAATCAACATTTTCCCAAAAAGAATCCAAAGCAGTTTCTAGGAATCATTTGTTTGTGCTGGCTAGACTTATTGCCCCTGGAACAATTCTTGTGGCCCGAATAGTACATTATTTTAGACAATTCGTACTTGTGTTTGGTAGTTTTCTCACTTACTGTCCGTACACTCTTGAAGCTGTCTCGCTTATGTAGCATACATGTTCCAGGGATAAGCGAGTCATTATACATTTATAATTTTTTTTACAGAAGTTCAATCGTGTTCAATTTGTATCATGGACCTATCACATGACAGGACAACTTACGATTGTTTTGAGAAAACAGGACCAAGACGTCTGTGTAGTGATACTTTGCCAGGTAGAATGAGGTGCATTACGAGCGGAGGATGCTCAAAATATTTCGCATACCCTGACATTTTAATTGTTTCTATCTTATCAGAATTAATGTTGCTAATAAAGAAGAAAAGAAAATAAATAGTCAAAACTGCTCCAAAATTTGCCAGTCTACTATAACTGTAACACGTGCAGAAAGATTAAAAATTCCTATTTAGCGTAAAGCATGCTATGCATTGATAGAAAAATAAAAACTGAAGCTTACCCGATAGTAGGTTCAAGCAGGTTTCTTATAAAACTGACTTGATTTCACTGAAATCGTGCCCTTTTGTCGAATCTTCCATGTATATAAATGAAAGATGGAGTAAAGGTGGACCAGCCAAAATCATATAGTGATAATGTGCAAGACTTTCTTTGATATATGCTTAAAAGGTTGTGTGGGGGAGTATTTTATAAATATATCTGGTTTCTTACTAAATGCTGCACTAAATAACATATGGCGGGAAGCAAAACAATAGCTTTACGAATACCGGAACCTGGAATGGTGATGAATTTCATTGTGGAATCAGGAATTACCCGAAAGTAGGAAGCATAATGGAAGTGAACTAGTCAGGAGGCGGTTTATTCAAACAAAACCCACAACATGTTTGAGGATTTCCAATATATTAACAATTAATCATATTTTAAAGACAATAAATCAATGACTTCTGAGAATTGACTCTTGCAAATAATATTAGAGCACATTATTTACATTCGTGTTATGTTCTTGTAACAAACAGTTGAAACTAATTTTTACCACAGTCATGTCATTGCCGGGATATCTAAGTATTCCAATACCAACATTTTTTCCGAGGTCCGTGATGTATTTTGTATGTAAACGTGATGTGATTAACTATGCCAATATCTAGTACACCACTCTGGTTGTGTTGAGTCCTAATCTTTATCAATGCAGCGTTTGAGTCATATCTATTTTTAACTTATTGACACAATTAACGAAATAACCTTCTATTGCCTTGAATCGTCCGTATTTATATATGATACTACTACTACTACTACTACAAATACTACTACTACTACTTCACTTACTGCTACTACTGCTTACATGAACAATATTAATGTCCCTCTTCTTCTTCTTCTTCTTCTTATTATTATTATTATTATTATTATTATTATTATTTTAACTTATTGAAAACATATATCGGTTTACCTATAGTATTCATATTAACAGCCGTTTTCAAAGAAGCTTGTGTCCGAGTAAATTTAACGGCAGATATTAAGTTATTTTCTAACGCTGATTAGTTCATTTGGGACATCGTTTTAATAAACAAGTAATTTTAAAACCGGGATGCTTCTAAATAAGCTGAACCAAATCTAGAATGCATATTTAAAAAAGTTATATTCTTATGACACACATATTAGATGTATTTAATGCTTTCCCTGCATAGAACACATGGATAATATTGCACTTAGTACATAGGGTCAAAGGGTTTTCTAATCACAGTTAAATGTTTTCCACCAAAATAAACCAAAGAGAACATAACCATTATTGTCACATCAATTTAACAACAGCCGGTAGTACAAATGTAAAAGAAGGTTACTGTAAAACAAACAAACAAATGTAAATGATTGCTAAATAAAGTATGTGGAAATACCAAGAATGCAGAAAGACACACAAATACGTATGACATATCGAAAAACAGTGCATTCTCCTATACCGTACCAGTAAAGGAAGTGCTAAGATGACACGTCTCTGACTTTCATAAGCTTTAAGTTTAGGAATAATCATTGAATATATCCGTGCTGTCAAAGCCATACAAAAAAAACCCAAAGGATGGAGAGGTCTTTTCACGTGATTTTGTTGCAAATAGTCCGAGTTTGATTATTAGTGTGTATGTTTCATGCATTACAAATATATTTGTGACATAGAATTATTCATGACTGGTACTGAATATTATATCAAATATGATTTATTTTAGTAATTATTTTGATTTAAACCCTGGGCAACTGCACAGTGCATTCTTACACACTGTACAACTGAAAGTCGTGCGGAGCGGACCCCTGCCTCGCCCTGAGTAGTCACAGACACAGGTGCTCGACGCAAGCTTGATGTTGAAAAAAGTAATGACCTGAAGGGAACAAAATCACACCGAGTGAAAAAATTGCCTCAGATTACCCCCATGACCCGTTTGGACATAGCACCCTCTCTATCATACTATAAAAGAGACAAGGTAAGTAACTTTCAAAACTTCGTCCCACCCTTGACCCTCGATTTCCTTCTGCTTTTACCGTCTTTAAAGTCAGACGACCATAATCTATGGCTTGTTTTACTCCTGATATATTTTTCTATTCATCAAGTCATAATTGGTTTTTCTGAGTTGCACCAAACTGACGTCACGGGCTCCGAAACGTACGAATGTCGCGAATTTCGACTGCCGGGACAAAGTACGCTCATGTAGAACGTAATATGATTGGCTCAAAAGGTAACGTCATGATCCAGATGCATGGCTATTATTTAAATATTACCTTTTGAGCCAATCATATTTCGCCGTTAACGTGTGTGCCGCTTGGTCTGGATATTTTGAAAAAGAGTGTAATGTGTATACGATTTGTGTGGAGTTAGATAATTCTTCTATGGAACTAAATTCGTAAGTTGAATAGAGTTAATGGCAAGTAGGAAAATACTTTTGCATCCATCAGTGTTCTCAGATTAATGCAGGAATGTACAGTAAAGTCGCAAATACTGTATCTCTTAATGAAATAAGGCTCGTTGGACAGGAGGCTACCCACATGAGCGTAACTTTGTCCCGGCAGGCAAAATTCGGAAAATTCATACGTTTCGGAGCCCGTAACTTCAGTTTTGTGCAACTCAGGAAAATCAATGATGGCTTGATTAACAACAACACATTTCAGGAGTATAATAAGCCATAGATTATGGTCGTGCGTCTTCAAAGACGGAAATAACAAGGAAATCGAGGCTCAAGCGTGGAACGAAGTTTTTGGAAGTTACTTACCTTGTCTCTTTTATTGTACGATAGACAGGGTCCTATGTCAGAACGGGTCATTGGGTAATCTGATGCAATTTTGTCATTCGGTATATTTTTTTCCTTCAGATTATTGATTTTTATCATCAAGCTCGCGTCGATTGGCAGTAAATTCGAAGTCTTGATTTGAAATACATGAATTAAGGAACTAGTGATGTTTGTGTGGATGGTGACAGCCTTCAAACAGAATAGGACAGGTATGCTGACGACTTTCACTGGAAGAGGACACATGGGTGCCACGGAATTGTGTATGATTTATATCAATATGTATATGTGATCAAAAATGTACTCGGGTTTCGTTGCTGCGTACAGCGTCACCCGAGGGTGGTTTATTTTTTCGGCTCTAGTTACTTCGAAATACTGAGCGCGACTCAACCCATGCTGCATGTGCAAATTTCCTGCAGTGGAAACGTAAGTACCTAGCTGCGCATATCTGTCACAGCTAGTATACATATAGAGCACATTCTCTTTAAACAAATTACACTACGACGAGTCTTGTCAGAAGGCTTACCTCCTTACGGGAGCAAATCTTTAGCTGTAGAGGTATTGCAATTTAAGATTGTATTCTTTATCACTACTCGTTTTATATGACATAATTGTTTCATACATTAGATGTCTTAGAATTTATTATAAATTCTACGGAGAGCCAATACCTATGTTATACTACGAAATGATATTAGAAATACTACAGTCTGGTTCGAGTTAGCTATTTGAAGTAAATGAACAGAGAGATGGAATTTAAATATACGCTGCATGCATTAAACGATTAATGTAATGGGTAACGGATTCATGTGCGCGCATTGTATAGCGCCTAATCTTTAGAAGCTCTAAGCGCTTTACAACATTAGACAACACATATAAGATAAAAAACATATAATAATATGATTACAAAACAAACACCATGAAATTAGAGAACATTTAAAAAAACATGCTGATAATATTTAAGGTAAGAAACATTATTAGGTCTTTAAGTTTGTTCTTGCAGTCGAAATAAGTGAGTTTTGAGAGCCCTCTTGAATGTGATCACTGTGTCTTTGTGTCTAAGTTCAGTGGGCAATTCATTCCACGTTGCTGGGCCCTGGTATGCAAAAGAACGCTGTCCATATGACTTTGTTTTCAGTGTGGGAATAATGAGTATACGATTGTCAGAAGAGGAGCGTAAGTATCTTGCTGGTGTGTACACATGGGTGAGGTCGGATAGGTATGTTGGACTAGAGTCCGACAGTGAAACGTAGCACAGAGAACAAATATTGTGTTTGATTCTGGATCGAATGGATAGCCAGTGTAGGGTACAGAGCAGCGGGGAGGTGTGTTCTGATCGTGATACTCTAAGTATGATCCGAGCAGCTGTGTTTTTAACTTTTTGAAGTTTCTGGAGTAGATATTGATATGAACCAGACAAAATTGAGTTACAATAGTCCAGTCTTGAAAGTACTAATGAACACACAAGTGTTTTAGTGGCATCAACTGAAAGATATTTGCAAATTGAGCTGATGTGTCTCAGCTCAAGATATGTAGCCTTGCATATGATCATGACATGTTGGTGCAATGTGAGAGTATAGTCCATAGTAACGCCTAAGTTTCGTACTGATTGTGTGAATTTAATGTTGGTGTTGCTGATATTTATTGTTTGAGGTAAAGGATGTGAATGAGAAAGTATTTGTGTTGTGATCGGAATGGCCTCAGTTTTATCATCATTAATCTGCAGCTTGTTACATGTCATCCATGATTTCACATCGGAAATGCAACTCTCTACACCTTGGATGGTAGCATCAACTTCTGTTTGGTGGCTAGATTTGTATCTTTGGGTGTCATCAGCGTACAATTGGTGAGACACTGGATGATGATCTATGACAATTGAGAGCGACTGAGTGTACAGAATGAAGAGAACAGGTCCAAGATCAGACCCCTGTGGAATACCGCAACATAGATCAACTAGGGTGGAGTGTATTTCATTTGCAGAAACAATTTGTGTCCTGTTGATCAAGTATGACTTGAACCACAGTAAGGCTGTATCATGAATGCCAAATACATGCTGGAGACGGTGAAGTAATATAGCATGGTCTATTATGTCAAATGCTGCAGACAAATCAAGGAGGGTGAGGACTGTAATTATTCCGCTATCCAACGCAGAGAGAATGTCATTAGCTACTTTTAGAAGAGTAGTTTCAGTACTGTGGCAAGGGCGATATACAGATTGTACATTACTAAAAAGATTGCTTGAATTTAGATGAGGTACAAGCTGGGATAGAACATGCTTTTCTAAGATTTTTTATATGAATAAGAGATTCGAAACTGGGCGGTGGTTCTTTAAATCGTTATGGTCTAGTGTTGGTTTCTTCAGCAGAGGCTTTAGAATGGCAGTTTTGAAAATGATGGCACTTCCCCGGATGAGAGAGAGTTATTAATAACATCAGTTAGTGAAGGCAATACTGGATCTAAGCACTCAAGCAGCAGTGATGTTGGAATTGGATCAAGTTCACATGACTTTAGTGCACTCTTCATCACGATTGGACGTACGAAATCCATAGAGACAGGTTCAAATGCTGCTAATGGTTGCCGCTCAAATTCTGTATCCCAACTGTATGGTGACGACGAGTCAGTTGAAATTGTGGTGTCAAGCTTATCTCTAATGGTTTGTACTTTGTCACGGAAGAAATTTGCAAACATGTCCGGAAGGTCGACTGGAGAGAAGGTAGTTGGAAGTGGTGTAGATTTGTTCCTTGACATTAGCTTGTTAGTAATCTCGAAGAGCTCTTTGCAGCATCATCTTAGTAGTGTAGTGGGCTGATTTCGCTGCAGAAGTACTTAACAGTGTCATATGTACTACACGGTTTAGTTGTTATACTTTTAGCTGCCTTACATATTGTTTGGTGATGCGGAGTCACAGAACTCTGTGTGGTTTCTTATGACGTGTACGCTGTGTCTGGTGACGTTGGTTCGGAAGAGAGTACTGGTGTTCTCAATGCGAGGAACCAAGGCTTCGCGACATCGGGTCTGTGTTGAATGTGAGGGCTCTCGAGGGATCCTTCAACAGACAGGGAGGGCTGGACCATGCGTGGGGGCTCTTGAACCATTGACTAGAGCGGGTGGAACCGGAGATACATCTTGGACGTCAAATGGGCGCCACGATAGTTATATATATATATATATATATATATATATATATATATATATATATATATATATATATATATATATATTACGTGCTCCATGTTATTGTTATTTTCACTATTGCTGTCTGAGAAAAATTTCATGCATTCCCATTTCAATATCGTTATATGAACGATAGATTCATAAATTCATACATATTCCAATATCGCTTGATGAATTGATAAATTGATCCGTTGATAGATTGATGAATAAATGAGTATTAGATTGACAAGTGCATAAATCACATGCTTTGGTCACCCTTGGTGTTTAACAAGACCTTGTTTATAGTGCGGTGTTGATCATACAATTTTATTTGTTGATCGGTGATAGGACGTTATTCACGTTTGTTAAAAATTCCATTCGTTAAATTCATCTTCGAGTTTCCTCGTTGAGTTACTTGTTGTTGATAGTTCCATGTTAGGAACTTTATAATTTTCCTTATCTTTTTTGTTTATAATGGTGTCAGATTTGTTCACATTTAATTTGCATTTATAAATAAACATCTTATTAACACAGTTGCTTTCGGTGTCTTCACTAATCCAGTCCCAACCCGGCTTCATCTTGTGACAATGGGAATTTTCGGGGCACCTTTGCTTCCGGTGGCTTGCTCTGGTGGCACAGTAATAGTGAATAATCGCACAAATTAAGTAGCACGCAAACGCGTGCAAAATAAAGAGTCTGGCATGCCAATAGGCCATAAACGACTACAATCCAAAGAGGCAGCAGTCTTGATTCAGTCTGTGATGTGAATTGGCTGAAAGCTGCACGTCCGAATTCCCACAATCAGCAAAAACGCCGTATATGCTTTTGATGAAACCCGCAAATTTTGTTAGAATCGTCCAATATACATGAGCTACTATAACAACAACAGGTCAGTATTTTACACATTATTTAAATTAAAATTATATCTCAGATAAAATAAATTCACGTTATCTCTCGCGGAAAATATTCACATTATCTCTCGCGGGAAATACAATGCTTACGGATTTTGGTGATAGCGAAGGTTCGTCGCTCTTTGAACGTTACAATGTAGATGACATGATAAAGATAAATCGACATGTTTTCGTGACTTTTAGCTTGTGTCATCTAGCGTCATTCGATGACAGTCCATACATTAGGGCAGTCAGGCTACCAGATCTCCACAGTCCTACGTGGAGATATGACAGATACCGATAAAAGTTCACGTTTTGGTGACTGTTCGAATGCTCATTCCACTAATTTCTAGCAGCCTAGATAATGCGTTACAAACTTTTGTTAGTGACAGTTATCGTTAGTAACGATGACGTTTGTTACTTTCAAAACTCTGAAATTTGTGATACGATCGGTGAACTACAAGAACAACGGAATATACCTCTTATTAGTGCCCATCATAGCTCCACATAAGACTGTGGAGATTTGATTGATTTTAATCAGATTGGCGTAACGTCATCGAACGCTAACCGTACTAGGCAGCCAAAACCCTCGTATGGCGAACATTTCACGAAGCTATGGGAGAGGTCTGGTCGCTGTCAGATCTTCACGTTGGACAGTGGAGATCTGATTTTAATCAGATTGCCGTGATTCAAATAAATCTGAACCGAGTATGGCTTGTCACATTGCTAGAGTGGTCAAAACATGAAATAGCACGATCCTGTACAGAAACCTACAATAAGCTTCCATCTCCTATTTAAGTTTGATTCTCATAACACTGTCTACAGATGTGGAAATGATCCCTGGCCCAGATTACCCATAGGGCTATTGTAGTTCGAAAGAGTGTGATTCTGATCTAGCCATAAACTGTAACAACTGCGGTCTGTGGTACCATGTACACCGTCAGTGTTAGCATGTACACCGTCAGTGTTAGCATATACACTGACAGTGTTACCATGTACACCGTCAGTGTTAGCATGTACACCGTCAGCGTTACCATGTACACCGTCAGCGTTAGCATGCACACCGTCAGTGTTAGCATGTACACCGTCAGTGTTACCATGTACACCGTCAGTGGTACCATGTACACCGTCAGTATTACCATGTACACCATCAGTGTTAGCTAAAACTAATACGGCAATCATTCTCGTGTCTATCCTGGAGCAAAGATTCCACAAATCATTCAAATTCCTTAAACCCAATCATCAGTTACTCAACATTTCTCAAAATACTTCCATTATTCTCGGTTTAGAATCACCTACCCCAGGTCTTGTCTTTCTTCAAGCCTCGAATGCCTAGCCTCCGGAATTAAAACTTCTAATCTTAAAGTATCCCCCCCCCCCCCGCATACACAAAGTATACATTTCGAATAATAAGGTACTTAAATTAGCAATCAACAGTCATTACAAAGTTGAATTACATACAACGAACCGACACTCTAATTAAAATGCCTGTGGTATATTTATTCTTGTCAAGGACTCCGTCATTTCATTAGAAAAAGAACAATTTCTTACTGTCGGGTTAAGACTGGCGTGGTAGCGGATATATCCCTCAACACTGAAGCACAGGTGTTCGACGCGAGCTTGATGTTGAGAAAAAAAAACAATAATCTAAAGGAAAAAATCATACAGAGTGACAAAAATACCTTAGATTACCCCCGTGACCCGTTCTGACATAGGACCCTCTCTATCATAATATATAAGAGAGACGGTACGGAACTTCCAAATACTTCGTTACACCCACGACCCTCAATTTCCTTCTGCTTTTCTCGTCTTTAAAGGCACACATCCAAACTATATGGCTTGTGTTACTCCTGAGATATGTTTCTATTCATCAAGCCATCATTGACGTTTCTGCGTTGTACCGAACTGAAGTTACGGGCTCCGAAACGTGCGATTTTCATTGGATGCGGCGGCAAGGCACAGCATCCAATCAAAATTAAGTTGTCCAAATCTGAACACTGTTCCTATATAATCGAGACAAGGAGAGCACACAACTTGAATGGACTGATAAATAAGCAATTTTCCACTGCCGGTCCATGTTTGTAAGAGATGTAATGGCTTCTCTCTGGTATGTAGTTTCGATGTTAAACTTACAAAATATGCTTTTTCGGTCGTTTACCTCCACAGTTTGAGACCAATGTACAATGCAACATGCTACTGGTCAGTTGGCATTATATACTAAGGGAGGCAATTTATGACATCCAATAAATGTCGCTAGGACAAAGCACAAATATATATATGTTCGATCCACCAAGGTGTAGATAGGGTTATTATATCGGAACCTTGGCTAGCGAAGATGCTTTGGTGCAATATAGCCACACTTATTCATATAGTTTTCCAAAAACCCATTAAAGCAAGTAAAATACCACCGACCGCTCCGGCGGCCTAGTGGTTAGAGCGTCCGTATCGGATGCGGAAGTCGCGGGTTTGAACCCCGACCTAATCCTACCAAAGACTTATAAAAATGGCACTAGCAGCTGCCTCGCGAGGCGCTCAGCATTAAGAGATTTGTGCAGGGGTCTCAAACAAGTGACCCGCGGGCCGCATGCGGCCCGCCAAGCCGTATCCTGTGGCCCGCAAAATGATTGGCGTCACAAGGTGTCATGAGAGATAACAAAGGTGGTGCGGTCCTTGGGTTATCGAAAATACCCTCATGCGGCCCTAGAGGTGGTTTGAATTTGAGACCCATGGGTTAGCGCTAGGACTGGTCGGCCCGGTGTTAGGATAATGTGAATGGGCGGGACATCGCGGTATGATGCTCCAGTGCTAGACGTCACTATAAACTGACATCGTAGCGATATGACTGAAAGATTGTTAAATTACGTTAAAAATCCAAATTACACACACACACACACACACACACACACACACACACCAGATTGGACTAAAGCTGTTGATAGCCACTTGTTAAAGAAGTGATAAAAGTGACCTGGACCGCTCCGGTGGCCTAAGTGTCCGCCTAAGATGCAGGACGTAGCGAGTTAGAGTCATACCATCGACATAAAAATGTGATTAGCAGCTGCAACATTGAGAGGCTGATGTTAGGACTGTTTCACCTGTTGTCGGGATAATGTGACTGGGTGGGACATGATATTTCATGTATGCGTCATGATGCTCCAGTGCTAGACATCACAATAAACTGCCCCACTAGATACATCGTAGCTATATGACTAAACTGTTAAAACTACGATAAAAATCCAATCAGAAACATAGAAGTGACCCAGTGAACAAAAGGCCCATTTCACCCGGATGTATATTGTGAATGAATATGCAAAATAGAATTGTCTCAAACGGCGTCAAACACGTTAACTGAAATATCCTCTACGTCCTTTAACATGGATTTCGAGAGATAAAGATCACCTGAGATGGAGCAAATCGTCATAATTAGTGGAAGACCTAGTCTGAAATCTGTCAGAAAGAATTCAATAGACGGTTTCCTTCTTGATTTCAGAAAGACCTTGAATACGGCAAGCCACTCGTATATATGCGTAGATATCAGAACAAACCTAGCTTGCAATGCAAGACATGTGAACTAGATTTTGCATAACTTTTTTTGTTTGAACATGTAAATAAATTTAATTCCGATCGATACACAAAGGAATGCTATATAAAATTAGCTGTAGCTTTACGCGCAGCACGCTGGACATCTGTGAATATATGCGTGTGACGTAAAATAGGTAAACGACAATGACGAAAAAATGTCATAGAAGAAGAACACATCTTCTGTTGAGCAAAGAACATATTGTATATTCGGGGTGCGTATTAGGGTGTTCTCTGACTGATATCTAGGCCGACTTGGGTAAAATTTACTGATGTAATTCTTTGTCCCATCCTACTATTTTGCGACGATTTCTTTTGTTTTAAAAATGACCGCGACTCCATGGACGATGACCCACATTTTGGAAGATGTTTGTCTGCAAATGGTAAGATGGCTGTGTCTGATGTGAAGGGGGCGATTAATGACAATGCTTGATACACAGTAGAAGATATTTCTGTTTTCACGGGCGTTAATTTGTAAACTGTTTTTAATATCCCCAAGATTCCGTCTAAAACTCAGCACGGTGTGTGCCTAACTATTCTAAACTCGGGATAGCGACGGGGAGTTACCTATACATATACCTGTATTCTATTTTAAAATGTTATATTACAGGATGCATAAATCTGTCGTAATGAGAGCAAAAGAAACACACCACAAAATAATCGATGCAGTAGCTGCAAAAATATAGTACACTTGCAAACATGAAGTAGATATCGACATATGCATTCATATTTTAGTATGTAAAAGAGCGAGAAAGTATGCATACAAGAAAAATTGCCTCCACTGTCAAATACATTTCTAAACAAAACGAGATATTCACAAACACAGTGATATTTTCCTTTCTATGAAAAGAGGATAGATAACAATTTTGTTAACTTGCTGGGTAGTTTGAAAGGCAGGTAGCAAATTAGGATAATAGTGTGCAATACTAAATAATGGGTCATTTGGGTGAACAAACATAAACCTGACAATATTCCGATTCTAGTTATTGGAGTGAACAGGGTACAGTCTGCTGCTGCTGCTACCCATACTATTGCTACTACTGCTGCTGCTGCTACTACTACTACTACTACTGCTACTACGCTTTTCTTCTTTAACTTCTTACTTATGCTAATACTATAATGGCGTATGTGTGTTGGTACAACTTGCTACCGCTATTGCCCCAAACCCGGGGGCCCCGAGTGGCCGAGTGGTCTAAAGCGCTCTCCGTTACGGATCACTCCCATCTCACCTCTGTCTGCGTGGGTTCGAGTCTCGGATTCAGCCAATGTGGGTATGTGAGAAAGCTTGCCAAGTAGCTTCTCGTGGGTCGGTGGTTCTTCCCGGGGTTTTCCCGGGTTCTTCCTCCACCATTAATACTGGCCGCCATGTATAGCCTATCGTATGCTGAAAAATGGTTTAAACCCTACAACAACATCAACAACAACAAGCCCCAAACCCACTACCCACCCCTAGCCCTCTCAGCTCGAAAATATATTTCTGTCAAATACCAAATAATTGTTACAAATTAATAGGGCTGCAGACAGTTTTTTGGGCTCTACAAATAATTTCCAGTAGGCCCGTATGAAATAAAAACTTATAAAATTTCTCTTCGGCGGTGGGCCCCGTGACAGTTGTGGGGCCCGCAGTGTTTTTAGTTGTCCTACCCTGTCAGCGGCCCTGCAAGCGAATACCTTTATTCTTGGCTGAAGAAAAGAAAAGCTGGACCATAAGCAATTTATTAAACATCAAATAACTCCTTATGACGAGGTTAACAAACATGTAAGAAATCCAATATATTGCACGACGAAGTATATCGGCTCCGGATACAAATCAATATTACAAATACTTTTTCTACACATGTACAAACTTGCTGTGCGAAGATCTGAATCATATTAAGACAACAACATTTCAATAATAAAAAAACGCCGTTCTAAAGTTCGATAGATTGATGAGTGTGCGTGGGATGTACGCGTAGCCAAACTTACAGTGTCATCGTTGCTAGGTACAATAGACTCAATGACATTTAACGAGTGATGTATCCCTTTCAATAAGGTCCGAGGTAATTCAGGGGAGAATCACAATGCTCAACTGGGTAAACATTCCTATATTTGTCATGAAATTTAGGCAAACAAAATCTATTCGTTTTCAAAGTATTGTAGTTATAAACGTCTATATAACATACTTACATATGAGTTTTTGTTTAATACATGTAACAGTCACAAGGTTCCTTCTAAATGTTTATTCCGAATTGACCCTTGGCCTCTGGAGCTCTTCAACGCGTCAAAAGAAACATTGTGAGTGACGAGTGAATTCAGCTATGAGAAGCCATTAGAAAGGAAACGGGTTAGGCTGCTGTTGAGCTCGTGTTACTCAAACATGAAGATACAAACAAAACAGCTAAAATGAAAGCGGTAGTCTACTTCTACAACAATAATAATAACAACAACACCATTTAACAGTGGCGTCACTCGGGTTGGTGTCACCCAGTGTGGTAACACATGGCGTCACCCCCTTGGACCTCCTTCCTGCAAAAATATTCAAAAATTTTATAGACAGTCATTTTGGTGTCACCCCTCTGATGGTGTTACCAGGTGCAGTCCGCAGCTCCTGCACCCACCTAGTGACCCCACTGCCATTTAATCTCCAGGTAGTGACCTAGCTAAAAAATGACTGATAAAGTTCCAGGATGATAAGACTAAGAAATAATATATGGGGAATTAATGAAGACTGGTTCTCAGAGAATACGTTGTAATTAAATACATAAAGAAACAGACTACGTACTTGACAAAGCTATGTCTCATCTAACGGCTTACCTGAATAAGGCAGTAATGGCTTCACTGTAACTTAATAGGTTCTCAGATCGAACATAGTCCAACGACATTTACAATGTCATGCATATATGTCTCCTTCGACATCACACTTGTGGTACAGTATATATGAATTCATATTAAATTCATCCAGAATTCGAAAGCTGCAACTTCCCAAATGTATAGTCTTAACCGTCCACTCAGACTGAACAAGGAAGTTAAATAAGTGGATGTCATTGGGCATGCTGTAAATACTATGAATTTCGATACCACATCCGTTTGTAACTTTCTTATCAGCAATATATGAATAGACGAACTTTGAACTTGGGCTTCCCTTGAATGGGCTGCCATGGTGAGATTCGTCCTAGTATGTTTTTGATACCTGAGTATATATTTGCAGAATTCTCTTATCACCATCGAAGTTATCCCAGTATGTCGGATACAAAGATATGTCGTGTGCAAACATTATGCAGATGGTCTAACGAGAATAACTTTTATATGTTACGAAAATAATTTGAGTAATGACACTAGTCTTAGAGATTATAAACTTTGTCATCGCCCTAACTTTGTTGCATGATAAGACCAATTCAGTAAAATAATAATAATAATAATAATAATAATAATAATAATAATAATAATAATAATAATAATATAAAGGTGTGTAACACATGCAGCAGTTATGGATTTGGTAGAGCTGAAAAGGAATTTTGCTTTATTGGCACTTTTAGCACATTATTACTTAGGAAAAGGGAGATACGTACCAAGAACACACCGAGACAAGCTAACGGCACTTGCCTGGGCGGGTTTCGAACCAGCAACCTTTCCATTATGAGTATGACGCTCTTCCAACAGAGCTACCGTGGCTCACTTAGAGAGAGAGAGAGAGAGAGAGAGAGAGAGAGCATAAATAATAAAGTCGAGCCACTGCGTTGAAATTATAAATATTTCATGCCTTATAATTATGTTGTTCCTCATTCATAGTTCACATCTCCATGCATCCTGTATTGTTCACATTGCGGGGGTATTTTACACACCAAAATCATAAGCATATATACAAGCAGCAAAATGTGTATGGAAGACACGAATACCCATAACTAAGAAAGGTCAGACTAAATGGTAAAGCCTCACCTTTACGTCAGTTGAATTAAGATGGTAAGAAACGAAAATAAAACTTGACGTACCGTATGCGTTCACGTGTGAGCAAGATCAAATTACGAACTCCATAGATCCAGATCTGCCGTAGTATAATGCAGTTTGTTAGGAGTTCTCAGTAGAACAGACATCATAGACATTGAACTGCCAGCTTGGAAATGTATGTATGTAGGTATGTATGTATGTATGTATGTATGTATGGGTTTGTGTGTGTAGGCATGTATGTATGCACTAGGTTTTGATCTAGGTTAGTAGGAAGATGGATATGATAGTTTGCCTGTATTGGTTACTTCGTTTGTTGATGTATTTATTACTGGTAAAAATGTGTGCTCCTCTTTAAGGAACAAGTACTTACGGGGACAAATTAAAACATAAATGTCTTAATTTTCGTCATCGTCATCGGCTTTATTATCATCATCATCATCAGCAGCAGCATTCTTTGCTGCAATATAGCCAAAAGCAGCCGAACGCATCAAATTCTTGTTGTGGGGAATTTACTTTCTTAATTGTTTTGGAATGGCTACTTTGATTTTTCATTATACAAAAACGAGATTTTTACTGTGCATGAATCTATTTTACAAGAACTTAAGCAGATATATATTATCATCACAGTTTACCAGATTCTTTTCCGTAACCCAGTTGCATGAACAGCATACACTGTGTCAAATAAGAAGTGCCGATTGTTAACTTTTGAATGACTTCGGGTTACTTACTTGTTTCCTGAAGCCGTATCATACGCGTACAGTTCGTCCCAGCTTCAAGTATAAAATCACAACAAATTAGACGAATATCGCTTGAACAGTACGCTTGAAAAGATCATCATCTGTCTGTTTGTCTGTCTCTATATGTCTGCTCATGCATATGTATGTATGTATGTATGTATGTATGTATGTATGTATGTGTGTATATACATATATATATATATATATATATATATATATATATATATATATATATATATATATATATATATATATATATATATATATATATACACACACCTGTACAAGTAAGAAATAAGGACTTGTATCTTAATATGTATGACCTATTTCGACAATAGCCTAATTTAAAGATTACCAGCTTTCGTTGTAATAATGTCACACAAAGATTTTACTGAATCAAACAAACAAAACTGTAAATATTTTCATTGACTTAAATGACTGTTTCTTTCGGTTTTACATTTTCTGACTCAAATCTTTCGTAAAACGGTTGTAAACATTCTATATTTTGTTGACCCTGTCTTAGCATCCTACTATTTTCCTACCACTTCGGCATTGTTAAACATAGAAGTGAAGTCACATAGCACAACAATATGGGTCCAGCGTAGACCCGCTTTGGGTGAAATCTGTTAATTGTCTTTAGCAGGGCTACCGATCGCAAGTGTGTATGGCACCATTTAGCCTGTTCATCACCTAAAAACAAAATGACTGTCTCTTGATGGTGAAGCTGATTGTTTGCGAAATTTTCATTGTATACAACTACGAACCTTTACTGCGTATAACTCAGACTTTATTTATAAAGGAGGAAAAAATGCAAATGAAGTTCACAGGAAAGTATTGACGTTCCTTCTGATTCCCATACATTTGGATTGCAATATACGTCTTATAAGTCGCTCGTGAAAAAGCCCCCCAAAATATATATAAAAATAATGATTTTTAAATTGCTTTTCTTCAGATAGGGCTTTATGGCCTGTCCTGCTTACAACGCGTGAAGTTGATAATAGTGTTATAAATTACTCTCAGCTTCAGAAAGTATCTTTCGGCCTCAAGTTGAATCCATGGAGCTTTGTGAATGTCATATCAACGTGGTAGTGATCCAAAAACATTGATATAAAATATAACTTGTTGGTAAATGTTGATCGGTAATGGTTAGAAGCAAACAGCATCACAGCTTCGCTCGCCAACGTTACGATCTGTTAACCTGCCTACACCATGGTGGATCGATCCGATATTTCACTGCTTTGCACTAGCGCCATCGTTTGGATTTCACGAGTTGCCTCCCTTAGTATGTAAATGCCTACTCACCAATAGCAATTGACTTCAAAAAGTAATTTTATAAGTTTAATGTGAAAAGTCTGACTGCATACCAGAAAGAAGCCACTGCAGGTGCATGTGAGTGAATGCGTGTATTTGTGTAAACACGGACTGGCTTTGGAAAATCGTATATTTATGAGTCCATTCCAGTTGTGTTCATCCTAGCTACGATGTCGAACCTCAACATGGTTGAGTCTATGATATAATCCTACACTTCACCATAAATCAAATTAAACTATTGTCAGAGACAAAATGTGACTGTAGTTAAAATGTACTACCTAAGTAGCATTATATTGTGAGGAGCGTTGGCTATTTATAAGGCTATTAAGCCTATATCAGGCAAAGTCTATGGTTATGTTTACGCTAACGTACTTTGTCCACCATGACAGATAACAAGTGATTCTCAAATAAGGCTTGCTATGCCATACATGGATATTCTACGATACATTAATCCATGCATAACACATTACTCCGATCTGCTTACGTTTCCAAAAAAGGCAGCAATGTCCTTATATTGTACACGAAAAAGCGAGACTGAAAACGGAAGAAGTTATCAGATGAACTTGTTAGGTGAACAACGTAAAAGAAAATATCGATAAATAACGTAAAGTATGTTTTACGTATTTGTACAATGTATCTAATAAGAGTTTTTAAATTATATATAAATATAAATTATATATACCCAAAGCACTGAAATATTGGATCGATCCACCCAGGTTTATATAGATTAACATATCAGGACCTTGGATAGTGAAGATAATGGCATTAGCAGTTTCCTACTTTTTTCTTAGATACCTTGACTCTAAGACACAAGCATAAAACACCGTCATGAATACGTTGGACAGCTGTAAATGACGTTTAACTGAAATGCACGCTTCGCTCATACCAAGTTTCGAAAATAATAGTATGTGATTGATAGCAGGTCACAGAGAGAGAGAGAGAGAGAGAGAGAGAGAGAGAGAGAGATAGAGAGAGAGAGAGAGATGTGGGGTGGGGTGGGGAGAAAGAGAATATGACACGGACAGTCAGATAAGTCTGAGGGCTTTTATTTTTTCCAAGCGAATATAGAACCCATGCCTCTAGTAACGGCGCCTATTGACTAGCTCATGCACAAGCGACATACCCCGCTCAACCATGCGATCATCTCCGTAAAAAGACAGGACAAAAGACCCGTGTATTTGGCCTTGTTCACACTTTGGGGGGGGGGGGAGATTAACGCATGATTGCGTGGTTTAGGACGCTTGCGTTCGCCGACAGATTGCGATAAATAATAGCCCACCACATCAAGCTGTTATTGGTTTTCTACCTCTGTCCTAGAGTGTCGATTAATTTTGCTTTATGGTGATATTATAAAATAGAAAGCCTCAAAAGTCACTTTCTTTTGTAGGAAAATTGTAAACTTGAAATATGAACGGGCAAGCATATTCATATCTTCATATATATCCTCCCCATGTCAAAATTTCAAAGTCAGTTGTATGTAATTGAAAAGTCTCCATGTATATCCTATTGTTTTAAGTGTCGTTTCTATATATAAGACGGGTGGGTGGGATTTGCTCGACATCACGTGCACCTGAACACACACACCAGTTCATAAACGTACGTGCGGAGAGGGTCTCATAGTAGAACTTTATTCCGCTTGAAGAGCACAATGACATGTCAAGATATTTTGTTAGCACAACTTTCTACTTGGTGAGACGCAAGTTGGATGAATTATGACAATGGAACGAAATTATTTTTTTCTTGATGGGAAGAGTTTAATTTGTACGGACTCTATCTTGCCATATACAAATATCCTTTCATATAACAAATAGATATTTCGTTGAGCATGCACAATTACAGGCACAAATCCACGACACAGTACTTCCTCTAATACTCTCAAATTCTAGTTCTGTACAACAGTATTATTCACAACGGCTATTATTACCAATAAAACCGACTTTTATTCAAAGACTAAGATGCATGTTTGTTTAAAGAATTTACAAGTTAGTGCTCTATACCAATGTATTAAGATATAGCTCTTATTTGATAATGAAGACATGTATGTACGTAATTGTGTGTATGTATGTATGTATGTATGTATGTATGTACGTACGTACGTACGTATGTATGTATGTATGCATAAATTCATGCATACACGCATGCATGTATGTATGTATGTATGTATGCATGTATGTATGTATGTATGTATGTATGTATGTATGTATGTATGTATGTATGTGTAGCGGGGCTGCTGGGTGTTGGTGTTGGTGAGCTTGTACCTTCCTTGTACCGTCCGCTTTTTTTGGCTATCGTTCTCTAGAGGGCGATCTTCCTCGGTATTGTTTCCCGGATGGAGATAATATTAAAATAAAGTGTGAAACTTATAGATGGAATAAAGAGAGATCTGAGGAGATATTTAGAACAGAATGACACGAGTGACACATGAAATACTATAATTTAATCAGTTACATAAACAACTGTGATAATAAGTTACATAAGGAAGATACACTTTTCTTTTGAAATAAATCATTCACCGAATTTCAGACACAAACATATTTATATAAATAGCCGATGTGTTTTAAGCGATAGAATTGGTTCATCATGTAATCGAGTGAACAATCGAAGTCATTGCCTTGTACAGCTTCATAACCTACTTATTTCCGGCTCACTCCAACTTCACTGAGGCTGTTCTTCTCGGTCCTTTCGCTTTTTACCTTCTTCAACCTCCCTGCTGTCTCGCCTTTTCTCGGCCCTCAAACTTGGTGTGGGTAGGTGGATACGTAAGTACGTAGATATATAGAATCTATGTTGGGGTTTGGGCCGAGACCAGGAAATCTCAATCAAGGGTTTATATTATTTGTCTCCCCACGAGGCTTGCCCGAGTGGGGAGACATAATATAAACCCGCGACTGAGATTTCCTTGTCTCGGTCCAAACCTCAACGTAGATTATTTTTCTCACCCAATATTTTCCTTTAAAGTGAAAAAGAATTCTGCACTAGTGTTCACGTCCAATGTTTACATGCGGCGTATTAATATAAATATGTTAATGAGGGCTGTGGTGTGACTGTTGCGTCCGAAGTACACAGTTTATACGCGTGAGTAAAGAAAAACAAAAACATAAAACGTCGAATAATAATGACGTATTATCACATTTAATATATGGATGCTATATGAAATTGACAATAAATAATTAATATTTATTACAAAAAACTGTTTTATTTTCATCAGTTCCAATTATGAAAAAGTTATATTGTAAATAATAACACGATATTGGTCACTCAGCTCTACTCTAGTTATACTTGGTACAAGCTGTAACGAAGAGTAACATCTTTCTTTAGATTATTCATGGGAAACTATCGTATATAACTATTCTTTTCTTTGGAGTAGGTGAAACTGTGTGTGACATACTTGTGTTGTCCTAAATATTGATTGTAAAATTACTTCTGTGTATAATAATAGACCCTCCAAAAACGGGCTCTAGCGGATAACCATGTGCTAAACTTTCAAGTTCACGGATTCTTTGAAGATTTATTTTTCTGTCCTGGAAATATGGCAAGTGCTACAGTGAAATTTGCTTATGGAATTATGTGCTGACAGATAAATGATTCCTTCTGGCTGGTAAGTGTATTATTTGTCATTAAATATTGTAGGTCTCTTTTTAATTCAATCGGGGCACAATGGAGATGCTTAATAAAATTAGAAAAAAAAGCATGTTTTATATAACACTTTTCTGGCTGTTACTAAGTTTTCCGTAGTTGTTAAGAGAGTTGGGAGGCTATGAAGTGTATAGGTCTACAGTCTATATGCATGGAGCAGTGTTTCTTATTATATTGTTCGTTTCACACAGCATTGAGAATTTTATCCTATCTGTAGCTCAGTCATTTTCAGGTCGGCTTCATTAAATGTAGCTAACAGTATATACTTTGTTTCACACGATGCATTTAAAATTAGTTAGGTAGCTTTAGCTACATTTAATGACGCTGACTTAAAACTGTACTGAGCTAGGACTGCACATAGGATAGAATTGACCATGCTGTTTGGAACGAACCAGCATAATACCAAAAAGCTCGACATCATATGCGTTAGTCTTTGTCTCTCTCTAAATGTTTTTGTAAGGTGTGTTCTCAAACATGGATTTAACTTAAGTTACTATATTTTTGTTATATATTTGTTGCTGTTGTTGTTGTTGTTTGATTTTAGTATAACTACGTAAGGCACAGCAGAAGACAAGAAGGGTTTCTTTTTTAAAAGTAGTTCTGAGCGCGTGGACACCTTGACTGAGACCATTGGTCTGAGATGACTAGACTAAAAACAAGATTTCTCTGTCGCATGGGTGAGAAATGTATACTTTGATAAGTAGGTGCGTGGATACGTCAGTGGAGCTATGTCCCCTTTCAAAATAAACAAAGCAACTTAAATCTTCTGTCAGATATCCTACTGGGAATAAATCATTCATCCCCTCTGTCAGATATTATCCTATCGGAATTCAAACAGATACCAAAGGCTATCTGGTCAAGCTAAACATGGCAGACCATAAACAAACCTAGTTTCACAAGATTAATGTACTTCCTGACGGCTATTCCATCAATGACTCACATTACCATCACACGAGATATAACAGTTCCGTTCTCGTCTCAATTACACAAAGGAATGAATGAAATTCATTACATAAATTAACTACGTTATTTTCAGCGAATACACACATTCAGGTCTTTATCACACGTAAAATCATCCAAGATGGTGAATTCCCATGGATTTTCGTAGCTCATATCAACTAAACTAATGTATGAAATTCTTAGATTCCTATAACAATCAAGAAGACAAATTCAAACAATTCGTTAAACTTATATAAAGAAGATCATTGTACGAATTCAGACAGATGAACTCAAACACAGTTATACACATATCAAGAGAATTGATCTACAAATAGATTCATGCAAATATAAGCAAATAAATTCAAGCAAATCATTATACTAGTATCAACGAATTATATGAGATTGTCGCAAATACCTCGTGCTTTCAAGCTTTGTTCGCTTCTACAGCCAAAATTGTGTGCGTCGACTTTCCAGACATCCGGTCCCTTGGATGAATGTTTTACGAGAGAATTTCTTCTAAATTCAATCCCGGAGTCTTTTATGTTTTCACTCTTGCAGGAAAAATATAGAGTGACTAGATTTTTCAATGGGGCAATATTAAAGACTAAGAAATTTCGTGTGGGAACCACGTACTTATTTAGCGTAACCATTCAGGAATAAATATATATACCGCCTTTTATAAATAAGCGCCAAAATTGCGGTCAGTCTGACCTCTAGATTTTCAAATAACTGATCCTTGAATATCTCAATTCAGAAATTTTCGATACAAAGATCGAAGTTAACTCCTCCCTTTCTGTCTGTGTGACAGTTAAATAAACAAAGGCTTAATTAAGAATCACTTCCTCTCACGACACAGACATTACAAATCATTGCAGTATAACGTTTTAACACGCACCTGTCCCCGTAAATATAATTAATTGTTCCCTTTCCCAAATTAATGTGCTCTTTATAGATCGACAGAAATTTGCACCCTTACAGTATGTATGTATGTATGTATGTATGTATGTATGTATGTATGTATGTATGTATGTATTTGTGATTATAGTGTTTAAGGTACGACAACACAATCCGGGCTTCATAGTACCAAGCGAAGTCTAGGCATTCTAAACAAAAGCCAGACAAAACAGAGACAAAGGCAAATAAATGGTAAAATCCCTAAAATACAAAGTAAATATTTTGACATAAAACACTCTCTTAATAAAAGTATAAGACATTCTCAACTGGATTATCATTTTTAGTGAGGTATCCCAGGGCAGGAGGGTGCATCGGATTTATTTTACATCCATGAGCACGTAGGTGGATCATTACGAGAAGGTGCCCAACGAAGAAGATATTAATTAGTAAATATGTTTATGAAAGGGCTTCCAGAAAAGAGTCGTTAATATAATTAGTATTCTTAGCCGTAATGCGCATTTTCACATTCGCGTTCTAGCTTTATCCCTCTTCTAGTTCACTTTTTGAATAGAGACGTAGTATATTAAATATTAAGAAAATGACCTTTTTAATTGATTGCATTCGCCAACTTGTGTTTGTATTTTTCTTTTTTAAGTGAATCGAACCAACAAATGAATGAATGAATGAGTGAATTATGGAATGAATGAATGAATGAATGAATGAATGAATGAATGAAGTGAAAGCCTCTGGCCCTTAGAACAATCATACCATACACACTGATTTACATTGTCACATACAGTACTACTGTAAGACGGTAACGTTAACCTTTAACACTTGGTATGATATCGTGCACACTGATTTACATTATAAAATACAGTACTACTGCACGACGGTAACGTTGATCCATAACATTTGGCATCTATCATACAAGTAAATTGCAGTAAAGAGAATTCGACAGCAACAAAATCTAAGATCTTGAATTAATAGATACGAGTGGAAAAGCATTGTGAATATATTGTTTTGCGCACATTTTTGCCTAAAATGTATTTTATACAAATTGGTGTGTGCTCATAAACAAGGCGACAAATAAACTGTAAGATGTACAAATAAAAAAAAAATCGATGTTAGGTTGATCTGCTGAGTATATTGATCTCATCCATTTAAATGAAAAGAAAAATACTGTCACGCAAAATGTGAAGAGCGAGAAATTTAAATACCAAGTGTAAATAACCTGCATATGAATAACTTGTGTGCTATATTAGATGTATGGAATATTATGCGATATTTAAATTACACAGAGTTGGTTCTTGCCGTGGGTGCAATATAACCAAGTTCAGACGTATATAAACTAGAATTGAGCCTTTCTTTTGTTTAATGCATCATACACAAACTTAGCCAGATTTAGAATAATATTTGGTTGATTAAATTACACGAGAGCGATAAATTTGAAAACACTAGGTTTTCCGTAATATTAGGAGCCTATATATACAATTCCTCGAAAGGAATTGTTTGGTTTGATATTTTTTTAGTCCGGATGATGGTGGTGTCAGTGGTGATGTTAGTCTTTTATGTTTTAACGTTCTGAGATTGCCTGAAGGGAGCTGATTTTCATATTCGCGCCTTTGCATTTATGGCCAAGGACATGACCACGGTCGTACGCAATTCCCTTCGTATAATGAGTAATTTAAAACTAAATTTGTATAAAGCACTAAGATCTTCTCACATATTTTCTGTCCCGTCTTTCCCTCTCTGTACAAATCATAAACTATCCTGCAATGTTTGCGCAGTCTTTTTCTGAAATATACCACGATATGTTAGAGTAAGTACAATGACTGCACGTTCTCTGACGTCATCACATGTATATGTTATTATTATACTGTAAGATATTAAGGAAGCGGTATGGACTAACTGGTGTAAAGCTAATAATAAATTTAAAGAAATGCTTCAAGTATGAACCTTTTCAGTTTTGACTATGAAAGTGTGGCAAGATGTTTAATAAAGCATAATATGACAAAACATAAATAACTGTATTTGATTACGTGTAATATATGTAAAACACAAATGCTGTTATTCAGCAAGAAATGGATGACCCACGGGGTAAATATTTTGAAAGTTAGCCTTAAATTCTTAATGTGGCGGGTTATAGAAAAATTTGTAATTATAACTACCTCAATACAGCGTTCTTTTTATTTGGTTGAGAGATGTAGATAGAGTCTCTAATGTTGACAGCTATCTGCTGAAGCTTGAATTTCGCTCCAATTTATACTCTTCGGAAAATAATCGTGTGACGTAATTTTAACCAATCATTGCTTGTCCGGGATGCCGAACAGGTCTGATAGTACCGAACAGATACTCTACAACCAGTGACACAAACTGTCGGTTCATATGCAATTTAACTATTATCGTATGTACGTTTACACTCTGTCATTAGCTTAAAAATAAACATTATGTATTAGGTCGTGTCCATCAAACATATACGTATTTTCGTATTTTAAGTCGTAATCAAGACTGCTAAGCTTCGGTGAAGAGTAAACAAGTACTAACGAAAGCTGACAACATTGTAAATAGATTGACTAGAATAAAATGAAGAATACATTAATTAAATATTTAAAACATACTCATATTTGAATAAAAAAAGCATTCACAATCAACAGGTGAAATTTAATCAAAATGTGTACTTGGTCATGTGATCTAGTGTCGGCCATCTTGCCGGCAGACGTATTTTGTTGGAGTCATCGAGTTTAGTGCTATTCAAATGATGAATTGGATGGGAATGTAAGTGTGATAAACATATTTCTGGGTTGGGTGTGACAAATTCATTCATGTTGTATGTCATGTGTGATCGCCTGTCATGTGGCAGATGACCGGCGATCACACTTGACAGACAACATTAACGATTTAATACAGATTCATGGTAAGTGGCGATCTATACATTTTTAATCACATTTCAATTTTCAGATTCACTCTTTCAGTAGTTAAATATAAATATATATATATATATATATATATATATATATATATATATATATATATATATATATATATATATATATATATATATATATATAATACTAATACTAATAATAATGATAATAATAAGTAGGATCGAAGTCCTAGAGAAAGAGAAAGATAAAAAGTCACAAGCCGTCAACATTACTCCAATCGTTATGTTAACAAAAAGTTGAAGGAAAATCTGAACAAGATCGAGCAAAACACCCGAAAGGATTCCATCAAAATCTATAGTTTGGGTGACTGAAACAAAAGAAAAACTAAAGATCGTTGTGTTCAAAAAGCGGTAACTTTGTTGAACAATAAACGAAGGATGCCCATTCAAGAACGTGATTTCAGCATAACCCCATTGACTTGGCAGATTTGACAATAATGTCAATAGATCTGTGATTTGTTCACTTATTTCAGAGTTGAAGAAACTAGATCAAATGAGATAACGGAAAATGTTGATGGAATAACGGGTAGTAATAAAGGAATATCATACGAAGCAAACAAGATGCTTATGTATAATTTATGATATTTATGTTTTAAACAATACTGAAAACGTTAAGTAATATTTTTATTTCTGCCATTAAGTTTTCCTACTGTTATGCATATTTGATTTAATTATATATGATTTCATTATATATTTATTTGAATTTAATTGTTTGTCAGTTTTAAATTGCTCTTTCATTACATGATATTGTAATGGAAATTTATTCACTAGAAATGATACTTTTTCAAAAAATAGTTTGACCTTGACTGTTAGTTTATAAACACCAGGTGTTGGTCTAAATCCTGACCTTGTTTCACAATTTGTGGCAATCACGTAAACAAATTCTATCTTTATTTTAAAATGATTGGTTTTTGTCGAGGTCATGATGGGACTTCTGGTTTAAGATGTAAACAATTTTAAAAAAAATTTATTTCTTAGAGTAAAATGATTGGTTTTCGTCACGGTCACACTGGGTGTACGTGACCTTTAACATGTACTTGCTTTCTATACGCTTCTAGAAGATGACTACGTGACCCCTTGTTTACGTTTTAGGATAAGATATAACCTCTATTTTGGAAAATTATTCTCAGTAGAAGCTGGGATGTTAAATTGGAAGTTGTATGTTGTGCTGTTTGGAGTTATTTCAAATTACTTCTGTTATTTTTCTGGAAAATACATGTGCTCATGTGAGATTATTAATCAAGATTTATAAGAAATGTATTTAAATTTCCAAAACCGGAGTAATAATTCTTGTTTCAACTCTACATATTGCAGCGTACGTCATCGTCTTCCATCTTGGATTCTTCGTCGGGATTCGAACTTGAAATCAGCAGAACATTTTCTTATTAGAACTTCAAAAAATTTATTCTTGGATTATTCTTGGATTATTTTTGGATTTGATCTTATAAAACCGTAAGTTCATATTTTTTTCATTTTTGCAACAATTTTCCAGGGAAATAAATTATTGTATTTTTTCTAAGCTTGTTTTCACTCTTTCTTGTGTTACTGTTTATTCGAGCCTAAACACGTGGGATAAGACTACACATTGTTTACTTAGCTTTACCTTGCCACCTCTGTCTGCGGCGGTTCGAGTCTAAGATTCAGCCAATGTGGGCATGTGAGAAAGCTTGCCAGTAGCTTCTCGTGGGTCGGTGGTTCTTTCCGGGGTTTTCCGGGTTCTTCCTCCACCATTAATACTGGCCGCCATGTATAGCCTATCGTGCTGAAAAATGGCGTTAAACCCCACAACAACAACAACAAATTTACCTTGCCTATTGGTGGGCCCCGAGTGGCCGAGTGGTCTAAAGCGCTCACCGTTACGGATCACTGCCATCTCACCTCTGTCTGCGTGCGTTTGAGTCTCGGGTTCGGCCAATGTGGGTATGTGAGAAAGCTTCCCTAAAACAACAACAACGTTGCCAATTATCCGTGTGTATGATATTTATATCTAGTAGTCTCATATCTAGAGAACACTGCTTAATCTGTGTAGTGATACTTTGCTCTCTCTCTCTCTCTCTCTCTCCATAAGTAAATGTGCATAAATATTTGCAATTACTGTAGTAAGAGCCTGCAAGCAAGCGTGTAAGCGGGTACGAATTTCTTAACACATGTCTGCTGTATGCTGTGTCTGTTTTCTTCTTTGCCTCTTGCAAACATATTCATGGTTCTTTCTATAGGAAACTGTGCAAAGTACTAACTTTGCAGAACGTCGCTAAGTAAACCTCTCACAAATCATATAAGTTCTGTGTTGACCAGCTACATCCTTGTATTAGTGAACTATAACCTTCCTGTTTGGTGGTTTATGTGCTGCTACGTTGCGTAGTTAAAAAGCGACTCTTTTATTTAGAGCTGTTGTTAATATACAATGTCTAAGGGTATTGACGTTAATTAAAGTTATCCGTGTCCTAAATTAAATATCAAACTTGTACCTAAGCCTAGGAACTTACAGCTTTGTTGAATTCGCAGACCTTGTACGGACGACAACCTAAGCTTCAACGTGTCGGAGCCAGGCATCTAACTCGAGATGATAAATGTGCATAGCGAGCGTATAACTACCGTTCCACTATCCAGTCTATATATACTAGAGTGTGTATCTGATGCCACTTCTGTTAGAGCAGTCATGTCATCCTACAGCTCAATGTCACCCTTCGATTAGATAAGTCCTGTCATAATACATATCATTGGCATCCTTAAATTCGAAAAGTTCTGTAATCATACAGTACTTTGACACCCTTCGATTAGAGAAGTCCACTCATCATACAGGTTATTGACACTCTTCCATTAGAGAAGTCCTGTCATAATATATATCATTGACACCTTTAGATTAGAAAAGTCCTGTCATCGTATAGTTCATTGACACTCTTCCATTAGAAATATTGTTCATTACAATTTGAATGTTTCTCGTCACAATTTCCATACAGAGAAGAACTGCATGGCACCAAACACACTTAAAACGTTGATGTGAGGGACTGAACAGTTCGATGTCTTGTTGTGGTAATACAGGTAAGAAACTAAGAAAAGCTGTGCACATTCTACACTTCCACATCTACAGTGGGTGATCCATCTCTTTGTAAATAAATGTTCATTAAGAAAACTGTAATTTGCCCTAAGTCAAGGATGAAATTTTTTAAATTTCCTTCTACCACAATAAAAAATATATGGTAACGTGACTGTTCCACTCATGTTCTCGGACACATTTATTAGGTCATTCTTGTGGTAGAAAGCCATTTTCCGTGGTATTATTGGGGCAGTTGACCAATTTAAATAGCCTGTAAAAAGCAATATATGCACCTAAACAAAATTGCAGGATTTAAAAGCATAATTTCGGCTAAATATAAATAATTTTCGACACATAAAGTTTTAAAAGGAAGTTTAAAGATTCATGAATCTAACAATCATGATTACAAACAACTACAGAAGCAACAATCAATGCGGACATTTTTGTTTGGCTGGTTGGCGTCAAATGATGGTCAAGAAGCCATCGGAGCAACCTCAGCCTTTACTGTCAATCCAGAAGAAGAAAAAAAATCACTCCAGATTCATTTCACTATTAGGGAAAACAAATAATCAGACAGCAAATATACCATATATTTCGCTATCCAGAAAGTTCTCTGTAGAAAAATAAACCACAGTCTTGTTTTACCATCTCGACTTTTTCTACGATTGGATTAACTAAATGGTTGACTGAGAAGTTATGAATGAAAAACAAACATTTTGATTTTCGGTCAGTCATTGCTTCGTAAATATCCGAGGTGGTCCGAATAGCTGCTATCAGCATATATTCGAGGTAATGGACACAAATCACATTTAATTTTCCTATCTAGTCTCTACATTGTTTCTATGTACTTAACTTTCCACTGTGTCCTAATCCTAATAAATCATCTCTCACTTTAAAATACCTTCAAACATGAACTCACGGTGAAGTTCTTGTCATATGTTATTCCGTATTTTTGAGAGGATGGACTGTAAAATGAGTACCGTGCAGTGGGTCACCGATTTCACTTCCAGGTCAGTCTCAGTGCCTAATTACTCACTACGCACTGTCACCGAGATTCACACCGACAGCTACACCATAATGTTCTTATTTTAAGGAATGAACAATTACCTTTATGACAATACCAAGAAAGCGTAGATCTAAATATTGCATCAACAACAAAATTGAGAGAAAAGGAAATGCTCTAAAAATAGACTGGGACTACCTTCGTGAGTACTGAACTGAAGTAATAATTGTGCGCTGAGTCTGGATGAACCGTTAGATTAACCTAGTTGTGAATGCTGCGACATAAGCGAGGTTTGTACGCAGAATGGGCTGAAGATGATCCGATTGGCTCAGGCTATACCCACTCTGCTCATAATTACTTTGCAAAATAGTTCGAGTGTGCTCAAGTGCCAAAAGGTGGATCAGAATATGTCAGATTAAAGGAGACAGATCCACACGAATGATTACGGTATATACAGCGATGTGCACTGCCGAGTATTTATCCATATCACTATCATTCAACAAAACAAACAACAACAAAGACATACCACAGATAATTCAGGTACCTTTAAAATATACAGTATTTTTCCAAATTTTATCAATCCGTTAGCCCAAATTTTGAAGGAAGAAAAAGCAGCAAATTTAAGGTTTGGTTACTTGCTTAAAGGCATACCAATAACCATTCAGTGCGAAGATAGTCCGAGTAAAGTACTTGTCCGAAGGACACACCATGTCGGCCGACCAGTCGATCCACGTCGATCCGATGGTGGGATTCAAATCTGCATCATTTTGGTCCGGCACCTCCTGCTCTTTTCTTTGTTTTTTATATAAAACATTTGGCTTATCTTTAACGTGTGCCCTGAGGATAAAGACTGATCCATCGTTATCTAATTTTTTGACAGATGAAGATCTATCAACATAATACAGTTGATATATCGATCTCTTTGATATTTCGCCACTTCTATTACTACATTGTCGTTCAGGTGTAAACCATCTCATATCGTTAGAAGGGAATAACACCTTGAAAATTGTTGACAACGTCTGAAAAAACGTGTGGGATTTTCTAAATATTACGCATGTTACAGCACGAACATTGCTTAATTTTGAAAAGCAAGTTAAAGAGCACGTGTGCTTCACCTGTGCAGCGACTTCATTCTGTATGAATTAATGTGTTCGTTACTGGTTCAGCGGTTTTATTGGGTATGAAGTGGAAATGCTACTAGTGAGATTGCTAAATCAAAATAATTGAAACACTCTACACGACATAAAGATGAAATTAAGGAGTAGAACATTTCGGCTGAAAGTTCTTGTATGGATCATGTTTCATTTGGTACAAGTCTCAGGTAGGTAGCATCATTTTTCACGACACTTCTTAATAACTCAACACGAATGAACCATTCATAGCTTTTATATATATATATATATATATATATATATATATATATATATATATATATATATATATATATATATATATATATATATAATAGAGAAGTGATACTCCATTTCTCTCCAAATTCTTCAACTGCAGAATGTGCCAGATATTAATTGGAACGTATAAAATCATGCACTTATAAAATAATTTCACCACCATTTGTATGGCAAATAAGTACCAAATAATGTAATCAACCATCATATGGAAATATCAAATGACATGTATAGAAAGATTGCAACATGTATGCTAGAGAAGCAATATAGGTGTAAACAGTGAAGTCTGAATATATATATACATATTGAATAAAAAAGGGATATAACTCTACCTACGGTAAACTCCGCGATAAACTGAATTATTATTAACATTACTGAACGGAATATCAAACCTTAAAAAAAAAAAAAAAAAAAAAAAAAGAGCTCGGACGTTTGTATACATACTACGTTATAAATGTGGTCCACTACAGAAACATTACAATGTTTTAAGAGTATAAAAATTAAATATTTCATTTTCAATATATTTGTTTAAGAATATGCTACGGTGCTAAATAGTAAAAGTTCGATTGCAGAGGTTATGAAAATGGCACACATACATACATACATACATACATACATACATACATACATACATACATACATGCATGCATGCATGCATAGATACCGGTCCGATGACTTAGTGTTTAGAGCGTCCGCCTCGGATGCTGGAGGTCGCGAGTTCAAACCACAGTTGAGTTATACCAAAGACTTATAAAAATGGTACAAACAGCTAATTCACTTGGTTCTCAGCATTAAGAGTGGCTGTCCTGGTGTCAGGATAATGTGACTGGGTGGGCTATGATGCTACATGTCTGCGGCAAAATGTCCAGTGCTAGATATCACTATAAAATGTCACCCTGCAGACATCGTAGCGATATGACTGAAACATTGTTTAGGCTAAGTTAAAAATCCAAAACATACATACATACATACACGCATGCATGCATGCATGCAGGTGGGCGGGCAGACAGACAGACAGACAGACAGACGGAGAGGGGTGCATATAGCATTAACAAATATATCTGAATCTAAACATAGATGAGCAAAACATATAAATATATATTAAACTGAATAATCATCATATATGTCTTCCAAAGTTTTATTGATCGCCCTTCAGACTGAGGAAAGTAGCCACTAGATCAATCTACTGTGAGGTCATCGTCTAGACAATGGTGACAGCCTGGATAAATGTCCGACTACATTGTTATTACGTGTAGATTGTCAATGGAACTGTAATCCCACGGAAAAGTACTTCGGTGCAAAATTCTGAATACAAACAACAGTTATAAATTTACTCTGTAACCGAAAATCAAGAAATCTTGTTAAAATGTATGCCTTGTTCCATATTAATGAAGATGGGACTTTCTTTCGTTTTTTTCTCAGTCTTCTTTGCTTGATTTATCTTTTTGTTATTTGTTTTCTAATTAGATCAAGCCCCTTTGCTATTCACATTCTTTTTAAAGAATAACTTCGAACTATTAGCGTAATGTCAGCAACATAGCTTAAGGTGGAAACTTCAAATTTGTATGATCATTGGGTTCCTTTATGATTGTTCTAGAATTTATTTATCCCTTAAGTGTAGATGAAAGGCCTGTAGTGGATAGAGCAGGAAATGGGGTTGGAGCTGGTTATTTTTATATTCACTTTCATTCATTTCTTTCCCATTCAATGCTGCTTTTCCACAGGAATCAAACATATTTAAACATATCCTCTGAAGGATCTTACAAGCATACGATTGATAAATTGTATTCATTTGATGAAGGTTAAGCCATTTGGTTAGAATTACAATTTTCATTCTGTATCACCGTGTTTTAAATCTTTCACTTACATTGCTATACAGAGAAAAGATGTAGCTTTAAAAAGTCAGCTAAATCAGTAAATTAGTATATACTCCCCCAAAAGAAAACATCAAATAGTCTGATATACATGACAATCAAGGGCGATTAAAGAAAATCTATATAATACTCATTGTCTACTATACTGGCTCGTGTAAAACTCGCATCCGAATAGAAACAACAGTAATCTTCATCTGCCACCGGATAGTGCGATGGCAGACCTGGGTCTGTGTCTGTATGATTTATATGCATACTTATGCATGTAACGTCGGTACGTACTTACGCATGCAATTACCTACATGCCTACCAAATCGATTTTCTACCAACCTGCATGCATGCATGCAATCAATCATTTATACAGACGGATAAAAAGATAGACAAATCGAAACAAAAAGATATTGGCGGGCGCGTGTGCATGAGTGTGTGAGTGTGTATTATGCCAACAAGCAATCCCGATTATGGTATACATTTTAGGAATTTTATCTATGCAGTCAAGTAAAATATATTTATACGAATGATCGCATAAAAAGAGTAAAGCTCAGACAGATTGATTACTGAATAATATCTCAAACGACCACAACGACGTGACAGTCCCGCATCTTTTATTGTCAAATACTTTGATGAAGCTGCGGTTAAACAGAACGTAAACTTTTTGGATTTTCTTTTTTCTTTTTCGAACTGCTTAGGAGTGGTACAACTCGTGAAGAGGAATTGATTTGTCATTCTTGTCGTCCTCGTTGTTGGATTTGATTTTGTCGACAGCGTCTTCTTTGCTGTTGTTGTTAATGTAGCCACATTATTATTATTATTATTATTATTGTCGTTAGGTACAATTTAGATATTCATTTATTCTGATTATTGTTCTTTTTACAGTAACAAAGGTAAACATATGTCTCTCATTTCCTCACCAAGTTACACACTAGTACTTTCAATGATATTTGTGACTGATCCATTGTGTACTTTCTCTGAATTTTTTTTTCTTATTTGATGCTGGTTGTCGATTTGAACTTACTGCATTAACTTTAAACGATGCGCTGTGTTTGGACAATATTCTAAGACGTTGCAGTACGTTATTTTATAACGTTTATTAATTAGCCAAGATTCTAAACGTTGAGTACGTTATTTTAATGTATATTATTTGGCCAATATTCTAAAGCGTTGCAGTATGTTATTTTATAGTGTATATTATATGGCCAATATTCTAAAACGTTGCAGTACGTTAGTTTAATGTATATTATTTGGCCAATATTCTAAAACGTTGCAGTATGTTATTTTATAGTGTATATTATATGGCCAATATTCTAAAACGTTGCAGTACGTTAGTTTAATGTATATTATTTGGCCAATATTCTAAAACGTTGCAGTACGTTATGTTAATGTATATTATTTGGGCAATATTCTAAAACGTTGTGGTACGTTATTTTATAATGTATATTATTTGGCCAATATTCTAAAACGTTGCAGGACGTTATTTTAATGTATATTATTTGGCCAATATTCTAAAACGTTGCAGGACGTTATTTTAATGTATATTATTTGGCCAATATTCTAAAACGTTGCAATACCTTATTTTAATGTATATTATTTGGCCAATATTCTAAAACGTTACAGTACGTTATTTTAATGTTTATTATTTGGACAATATTCTTAAACGTTGCAGTACGTTATTTTAATGTATATTATTTCGCCATAATTATAAAACGTCGCAGTACATTATTTTATAATGTATATTATTTGGCCAATATTCTAAAACGTTGCAGTACGTATAGGTTACTGCATTTGTATGGGAAAATATGAACGAGTTTTTTGGATGGAATACTGCACGACCTTGGGAGTCAAGTATATCCATCCGACAAAACGAGTTCATATTTTCCCATACAAATGCAGTAAACCTTTTATTATATGCTCATTTTCTTATTCCACCTAAGGCTTAATTATATACACAAAATACACTACAAGAAACAACGTAAATGAATGCATGCCGCATTCCGAACTAAATACACATGCGCACATTTATCATTACACAACAACATCATTATTAATGCGCACATAACTCCGCCCAGATAAATTTGAACTTAGTCGCGCGCTCGACATAACTTTCGAAATAAAATGGGGTGTCTAGTTAAAATTGAAATTTGCTCTCATATTGTGAATGAATGCGCATTGCAACAACTTTTCCATTTGATCTGGAATGAATAGATTTTGGTATTTTGTTTCGATTCGACGAAAGTTTGTGATTTTGCACTGGATTCATCTGTGCAAATTGTACATGAAATACATCGGATTGAAGCGGCGCGGGAGAAGCATGTTTACATCTGCAAGTGTGTTTGTTCTGTCATTGACTATTTGAAATCATTATGTAGGAAAAGTATGACGTGTTTCAATTGCAGTTATCAAAAAGACGCTATTGAATTTAATGTTTATTTCATTTTGAGTACAGTAAGGAAGATGTAATTGCACTTGGAATATAGTCGAAATTACAGTACAATTTCGAAATGTGTAATCAAACTTGAAAACTCACGACATGCCTCATGTAATTCGGATTTGCAGAATTAAGAAAGTACATTTTGAGGAAATTCTGGATGTAAAATTGTAAGTATATTTTTTGCCATTCTTGTTACCAGCTAAAGGAGACAGTTTATGCCTTTATAGTTTGCATGCTATTTGTAGGTACTAAGCAATTTTATGAAATCTGGTGTCTGTCGCAAAATCTGAAACAATGTATCGAAAAGTTAACGTGGAATGTAGCAAAACAGTTGGTATGTTGCAGTCCACGAAACATCTGCTTTAGTTCATTCAGAAATAAATTTAATCAACCAAAACGTATTGCGTCTACTATGCGAATGTACATGATTTGTTTACAAAGTAGTTCCTAATACACTATTGGACACACGTGTCCTACGAATGGGTGCAGTATGAAGGTGTACAATATCGTAAAATATTGAACGATTCTGATAATGTCAAGTTAACGGAGAAAAAAATGAGCATATGATAAGTTATTTTATAATGTATATTATTTGGCCAATGTTCTAAAACGTCTCAGTACGTTATTTTCATGTATATTATTTGACCAATACTATAAAACATTGCAGTACGTTATTTTATAATTATAGGTTACTGCATTTGTATGGAAAAATGTGAACTAGTTTTTAGGATAGAATACTGCAACACCTAGAGATTGCAGTATATCCATCCGACAAAACGAGTTCATATTTTCCCATACAAATGCAGCAATCTTTTTATTATATACTCGTTTTCTTATTCTACCTAAGGTTTAATTATATAAACAAAATACACTACAAGAAACAACGCAAATAAATGTATGCCGTATTCTACACAAGCGCAGATTCATCATTACACAACAACACCATTATTAATGCGCACATAACTCCGCCCAGATAAATTTGAACTTAGTTGCACGCTAGACATAAGTTTCAAAAGAAAATGACGTTTTCGTCTACGTAAATATTAAATTTGGACTCATATTGTGTATGAATGCACATTGCAACAAGTTTTCTATTTGATCTGGAATGAATAGATCTTTGGTGTTTTTGTCGATTCCGTGAAATTTCGTGATTATGGACTAGATTCATCTGTGCAAATTGTACATAAATCACATCGGATTGAAGTAGCGCGGGAGAAGCGTGTTTATATCTGCAAGTGTGTTTATTCTGTCATTGATTATTTGAAATCATAATGTGGGAAAAATATGAAGTGTTTCAATTGCAATTATCAAAAAGACGTTATTGAATTTAATGTTTATTTCATTTTGAGTGCAGTAAGGAGGATGTAATTGCACTTGGAATATAGTCGAAATTACAGTACAATTTCGAAATGTGTAATCAAGCTTGAGAACTAATGACATGGCTCATGTAATTCGGAATTGCAGAACTATGACAGTACATTTTGAGGAGATTCAGAATGTAAAACTGTAAGTATATTTGTTGCCATATTTATTACCAGCTAAAGGAGACAGTTTGTGCCTTTATAACTTGCATGCTATTTGTAGGTACCAAGCAGATTTATAAAATCTGGCGTCTATCGCCAAAATCCGAAACATTGTATCAAAAGAATTAACACGGAATGTAGCAAAGCAGCCGGTAAGTTGCAGTCCACGAAACATCTGCTTTAGTTCATTCAGAAACAAATTTAATCAACCAAAACGTAAAGCGTCTGCTACACGAGAGTACATGATTTGCTTAAAAAGTAGTTGTTAATACACTTTTGGGCACACGTGTCCTGCGCGTGAGTGCAATATGAAGGTGTACAATATCGTAAAATACTGAACGATTCTCAAAATGTAAAGTTAACGGAGAAAAAAATGAGCATATAATAATGTATATTATTCGGCCACTATTCTAAAACGTTGCAGTACGTTATTTTAATGTATGTTATTTGGCCAATATTCTAAAACGTTGCAGTACGTTATTATATAATTATAGATTACTGCATTTGTAAGGAAAAAAGTATTTTTCGGATGGAAATACTGCACGACCATGGGAGTGCAGTTTATCCATCCGACAAAACGAGTTCATATTTTCTGATACAAATGCAGTAACCTTTTTACTATATGCTCATTTTCTTATTCTACCTAAGTCTTCATTACGTAAACAAAAACACACTAGACGAAACAAAGTAACCGAATGTATGCCGTATTCCAAACTGAATACACAAGCGTAGATTTATCATTAAACAACAACAACATTATTAATGCGCACTTAACTCCACCCAGATAAATCTGAACTTAGTCGCGCGCTAGACATAACTTTCGGAAGAAAATGGCGTTTGGTCTAGTTAAAATTGAAATTTGGAGCTATATTGTGAATGAATGTGCATTGCAACAACTTTTCCATTTGATATGAAATGAATATATGTTGGTATTCTTGTCGTTTCTACGAAATTTCGTGATCATGGACTGGATTTATGTGCCAATTCTACATGAAGTACATTGGATCTGAGTAGCGAGGGAGCAGCGTGTTGACGTCTGCAAGTGTATTTCTGTTCTGCCATTGAACGATTGAAATCATAATGTGGGAAAAATATGAAGTCATTCAATTTCAATTATCAAAAAGACGCTATGGAATATAATGTTTATTTCATTTTGAGTGCAGTAAGTATGATGCAGTTGCACTTGGAATATAGTCAAAATTACAGCACAATTTCGAAATGCTTAATCAAGCTTGAGAACCCATGACATGGCTCATGTAATTCGGATCTGCAGAAATAAGAAAGTACATTTTGAGGAAATTCAGGATGTAAAACTGTAAGTATATTTTTGCCATTCTTATTACCAGCTAAAGGAGATAGTTTATGCCTTGTAACTTGCATGTTATTTTGTAGGTACCCACCAATTGTATGAAATCTGGCGTCTATCGCCAAATTCCGATACGTAGTATCAAAAATGTTAACGGGGATTGTAGCAATGCAGCCGGTATGTGACAGTCCACGAAACATCTGCCTTAGTTCATTCAGAAACAAATTTAATCAACCAAAACGTAAAGCGTCTGCTACACGAGTGTACATGAATTGTTTACAAAGTAGTTCCTAATACTCTAGTGGGCACACGTGTCCTGCAGGTGAAAGCAATATGAAGTTGTGCAATATCGTAAAATACTGAACTATTCTGACAATATACAGTTAAGGGAGAAACAAATGAGCATATAATAATGTGTATTATTTGCATAGGCACCTATTTTTCTATTCTACGGACATATTGCAAAACAGGTGAAGAATGCGTATATCCTTCATTATCTTCCTAAAAGGGCGGGATTAAATACAGTGTCACTTTTTGCTAATTTTAACACAAGGAATAGCGAAATAATTTGTCTGTCATTTGGTAAATGCACATGGAGTGTAATGAACATGTGCAGTCTTTCAAACAGTATTTCCTTGTTACTTTATGGGGGCGCTCTACAGATATGAACTTCTGAAAGAGTGGCGGGTAGAAGGTGGAGTTGTTTACATTTGCAACATGCACAATAGAGAGAATGGTGGTATACCGTTATGTTACTTTCATGTACTGTGGCTGAAAGTTGTTTGAATATTGTACTTGTGGAAATTGTACATGATCTAAGAGCACAGTTAACAAAAATGTATGCTCCCTTGTGCTAAAACTATCAGCCTGTACTTGTCTAGTAGTTATTAAAAAAGGGAAAATAATTTTTTTCCAGACGTGACATTATCAGCATATTAAAGAGTGCAATGAATTAATTACAAAATTTATAAAATGTTAAACAAGTTATAAGCTCTTCTTTTTATAATTTACCTCTGAAGTCCAGAAAGTAAAAATGACCAAGCGGAGCTAGCAGTTTGTTGAAAGATGCACTTCCGAAGTAAGACCAAGTTATATACTCTAAAACTCATATTACACACATCAATGATAGATGAAAATAAAGAATTAAAAGTTCTTTGAACAATACATAAAATATACAAAGTCTTTTTTCAATAGCCTGTATAACTTGTGGGGAAAACCTGTTCGTGCCACTTTATAATAAGGAAAGCATATTTTGCTATTATAGCTGAATAAAGCAGTCTATTGGAAAAAATTCATGCCTCGTTTTTTCACGAAGTTCTTGAACATGAGTGCCTTTTGAAAAATCATGTTTTGATTTCGTTAATGAATGAACTGATTCAAATACAAGAGAGTCGAACATTGTGATTTAATCGTCTAAAGAAAGTCCTTACATATTGTCAGTCTTTAAAATAATATTGCATAAGTCAATGAAACAATATTTGTTTGAGTGGAATTGAAGTAGAGGAAGGAATTTCATAAATTCTGCTTAATTTTTCCGAGTAAATACACGTAGACAAATCTCTCTCTCTCTCTCTCTCTCTCTCTCTCTCTCTCTCTCTCTCTCGCCTAGTTCCATACAATTTGTGCTCAAGGCATGTAAGAAAAAATCCGTTTCTCAGAAGAGCGTATGTCTTAATCAGTTTCTTTGAATAAAGTTTACTTACATAAATGACCCATAGATCACGGTTATGTAATAAACACCAGCCTTAAAGAGTTTGCTCATATGAAAATTTCACCGCAACACGTCACATGCATGCAGAATACGTCCGACGTTTTTGCAGTAGCTTTATATGTCAGTAGATCACAACAATTGCTCGAAGTATTATATAAATCTGAGCATCGTAGTTGAATAGCTTCGACTTTAGTGTCTTTGGTGCTCTAAATCATTTATGACAGAATTTACGTTGAAACACTTGCTGCAGTTTGGACGCCACCATATTGAGAGAAAAAACATGTTTCGTTACAAGTAAATTTTGTCCAATTAATTTTGCGATAAGCAATACTTGGTATAAGCAATACAGAATACCAACTTCCCTATTTAGAAGCTATTGGTATTAGTTGATTTTCTTGGTTGGTCCGGTGTACTTAGGTCAAATTTTTTGTTCCACAGCCTTTGGTTTAAAACTAATATTGAAAGGAACCGAATGTGTCACGTTCGTTAGTCAAATGTAGTCCACCCACGTAAATTGCTGAAATAGTATACGCCACTTCGATATCTAACCAGAAGCAGCTGAATAAAATCCAGTGTGAGGTTTCGTCCTTTGTTTTGCAATGAAGACAGTTTGGAATAAATCGTGGCCTTTGCAGGCAAGAATATGTGTCGCATATCGATTCCTCCAGTTAAACAAATCCACAATTATATTGTTTATTGCAGTCAAGGCATGTGGAGAACATTGGTCACTTGATTCGGTTTGGTAAGGGCATCAAGTTTTTCATCATCGAGTGGGTTCTTGTTCGTGTCATTATTTTGGATAGTATATATGGCAAGGGTTAATGGGAAACGAAGTAAATCGACAAATTTTGGCTTGTGAATTTGGAAGTGATTCAGATACATGTGACTTAGGATGGTGACATTGATTGCATCGAAACGAACCGATAACATTGTATCAAAGTATATTCGAAACAATTCGAATGACAGGTATAAAAATTAATTTTTATTTCCTTGAACTAGTATCTGCCCGATGATCTGATTCGATTCTACGAAGATTTCATTAACGTGTGTAGTAATTAACTTGAGATAAGCAGAATTAATGAAAAAGAAACGAAAATATTGGATTAGGCTACCTACGGTGAACATATGCATTGTACATTGACATATGTATATATATATATATATATATATATATATATATATATATATATATATATATATATATATATATATATATATATATATATACCTCTCAACCTACAAAAAATTATGTTATGAAAATAATCTACTCTGACCTTTTCTTACCCGTTTTGGATATCTGGAGAGTTCTGTTGTGAAAATATTGAGTTCGGCGAAAGTACGCATGATCGGCTTCGGGTAGTCTCATTTTACAGGGGCAATCAAAATTAGGAGAACTTATATCGAACCCTATCTGCCCTATATCAGCAAGTACAGTATTCGTCTTCTCATCCACAACAACTAAATCTCTATTTCACTTTTTCAAAAAGCTGATGCACGAGTCAGATTTGCAGAGTTTACAAACTTGACACCACACTGTATTTCATCATTCCCAATATTGCGTGATCACGTATTCTAAATCACACGGTCTACGTCTTTTTGAGGTCAGAGGTCAAAGGATCACATGATACTGGTAGCCTCTGAAATGAAAATGCCAACTGCAATCGAATTCTGATGTCACGAGATTTGGAGATCATATTACTGGGCAACTTTGATTGGAATAGTGTAGTATTCGTTCATAATAGTTAACTGGTTTATTGGTCTGCTTATTAAAGTCAAATACTCTGTATTAACTGCGCCGTCTGAAAATATATACATTTTATTGACCAAGGCAGGTAGGGTTCGATACTATGTCGACTGATTTTGACAGTCACTTTAAAATTTACTCCATGCCGCTACCGCCTAGTTTCGACGAATGTCAAATCTTCGATAAAAGTCCGCTATGATCTTACACCTGAAGATAACTTTCCAAAAGTCATTTGAACTCTGAAAAAATAAAAGTATTGACGATTTTATGTTAGTGAAATATTTCTTTATAAATAATGAGGAGACTTTTCAGGACATTTGGGAAAGTAATTGTATGCTGAATTTATTATTAATGCCATTAGTGGAAGGAATTGAATTATACCAAGGCTCTGGTTGAATCACCAAAACTTGAGTGTAGACTTAAGTCTAATCTATGAACTCGATTCGTTGATTACTATTGTTTGAAATTAAAATGAAAGCCAAGGAACCGAGGCCTAGACACGGATGCAATCTTTCATGAATTTAGTTCTCACCCATCCTGTCACAAAAAAAGAAATAAAACATCTATTTTAATCTTAAGTCTTTAAGATTAGGTTCGAAAGGGCGGTACTTTACAAAATCATTTACAGGAAACATTGACCATATGTACTCTCTGTACAAGCGAAGTCAGCATAGAAAAAAAACCCATTCGAGTAAATGAGAAGTTTTCATTAACTTGCAAACATGTATTAGAATGTTGTGCGCTAGAAATTATGTTGAAATGATTTCATATGGGTGTCATACTGTTTAGAAGCCGAAGACATACTATGTAACCCTTGAGTATCAGTGAATACCTTCACATCCAATATAGAATGATGCATAGCCCCCTCTATATGTTAACTTGATGTAGATTATTTGATCCAAATCAAGGAACATAACTCATTTTATAATCAGTAGGATACGTAATATCTCAATGTTAAGATTTGAAGAACAATTCCAATGCCATGTTTATATTTTGTAATTTTTTATATTGCGTAGGAATACTGTCTCGATGTTAAAGTTTTTCCCTAAATTCATACGCCATAATGACCATTTTCTCGACCAACTCAAAACATAACAAGGATGTAATTTTGTGTATCTTTGTTTATAGTAAAGAGGGATATTACGAACACGTCTTATTTCAGATGCAGACACCAAGTACAGCTGCATCGCCTCCATGTCGTCGGAAGAAGAGGGAGAAATGGACGAGTTTGAAGGAGAGGATGAGTCTGAAGAATATGAAGGTTCCATGCAGTCAGGTTCACTCTCTTGTTCAGTCTCAGGCCAGGGGATCATCCTTGTGACAAGGATCGCGTACGGATACGGTCTTACCAGAAGTTGTGCCAGTGGCTCCATCTGTCAAGATGAGTTTGATGTTGGAGGAACCGTGGCAGACCGCTGTGACGGCCAGGCTTCCTGTTACGTCACATTGCTTCCCCCTCGTTTCCTAGCTTGTGGTAGGAGGAGCAATTACATGGTTGTGGAATATGAATGTGTGGATGGTAAGCGCTGTTCATTGCCAAAAAAAAAATAATCTTACAAAATAATAATAATAATAATAATAATAATAATAATACTAATAATAATAATGAGGATTTTGTATAGCGCCTAATCTTTAGAAGCTCTAAGTGCTTTACAACATTAAACAACACCTATAAGATAAAAAACATAATGATATGATTACAAAAACAAACACCATGAAATTAAAAAACATTAAAAAACATGCTGAGAATATTTAAGGTAGGAAACATTATTAGGTCTTTTAACTTTGTTCTTGCAGTCAAAATAAGTGAGTTTTGAGAGCCCTCTTGAATGTGATCACTGTGTCTTTGTGTCTAAGTTCAGTGGGCAATTCATTCCACGTTGCTGGGACCTGGTATGCAAAAGAACATTGTCTGTATGACTTTGTTTTCTGTGTGGGAATAATGAGTATACGATTGTCAGCAGAAGAGCGCAAGTATCTTGCTGGTGTGTACACATGGGTGAGGTCAGATAGGTATGTTGGACTAGAGTCCAACAGTGAAACGTAGCACAGAGAACAATTTTATGTTTGAGTCTGGATCGAATGGATAGCCAGTGTAGGGTACAGGGCAGCGGGGAGGTGTGCTCTGATCGTGGTACTCTAAGTATGATCCGAGCACGACAAGGAATCTACACTATCATAACAGTTGGTTATGCAAAAAAAGTATTGAGGATAAATTTACACATGTGAATTCGGGTATCAAATATTAACAACAAAACAAGTGAGTGCTGTTACATTTGACTATTTCTTTCATATAAAACAATTAAATACTGAAAGTTAATGAATGTGTTGCACTGATGAAGGATTTCTCATAATAGTCGTGCCACAATTTGCAACACGAACGTGAATTTGGTTAGAATAGTGTTTTTCTGTAAAGATACAAAACACTATTGATATCGATATCCAGTTTATGTCGACACGAGTTAAATTTTAAGTCGAAGTTGTTTTTCTCAAGGTGATCGGTTGTCCTTGAGCTGTTTTAAAAAAAGATAAAAAGTAGTGGACTCCAAGTCGTTGTGGTTCATATTGCTGATAAAATGATCATCATTCGTAAGTAGATTGAAAAGGTAATAATGTATTTGTATAGATGGATCCTTTCAAAAGTTCTTGCATTACACTAACTGTTAAATTGTAAACCTTTACATCATATATATTATACATTCATATTTTATTTGATTGTAAATAGTATAATATTGTTTATAGTATAATATGCATTGTTTTATAGATAAGGCGACGTTTCACTTGTTTAATTTGTCCGAAATCATACTGGCAAATATCCACTCAGACATTCACACGCGGAACCATGGTAGCTATTGCGATAATAAATTGTCTACAGTGCAGAGCAGTAAGGTCCTGAAGCGTTGCTCCATCTGGGGAAGGTGGACTTCAAAGTACATTCATTATTAGAAGGAACGTAGCACTCAATTTACTTGGTCACTTACGAGGGTATCCAAATGAGTGGAGTAAAAAACTGAAATAAACTAACAGTGTTACAACATTCTCACATGTGCACCGGCTTCATGGTCACCAGTAAAGATCTGATAAACCTGGAAGGCAGCTCATCTGCACTGAATGTCATCTCGTCTTTGCAAGGAAGCTAACACTTAATTTACATGCCACTATTAAATACATTTTTGGTGGAGTCTTTAAGTAACAATGATCCTTAAAACGGGTGAAAAGCAGGAAACGTAACAATGACTAATTGCATTGAAATTTATTCAAGGTAGGAGATGTGGTAGTGTTATTGTTTTAAATTATCTTACACAGAGTGTGTATATTTAATAAATGATTCTCATACACAGTATATATATTTAATAACTCATTCTCATACACAGAGTGTGTATATAATTCTCATATCTGGTACAATAATGCAGATTAAAAGATTGAGGTTGCATTCGATTTTAATGACAGTGAGGTTTCTATATGTTTGTTTTATCCTTATAAAACGGTTAATTTAGCTAATTCTCGTGTCAAACATATCTCCTGCCTTCATACATCTTGCATTTCAATGTTATCTCAATTTTCTATGATAATATTTCTACTGATTTATATTTTCAAAAGGAACCAAAATGCTTCTAAGCGTTATTTTGGATGTCAGTTACATTTTGTCTGTTTTTGTCTTTCAAAGTACAAACCTGATGTTCTCGGGAAAGAATTATTGTAGACATTTTATTTGCTGTTATCTGTATTCTGCATCATTCAGGACTTCTAAACGTACAACTCCATTTCGTACAAAGCCATGTCATCCTGAATGGAATAAGAGTTGTACTTTGTATTTCAGACAGTTCAAAAGAAAAAAAATAAAAATAAAATAAGGATACACTTTAGATGAATTCCCAATGAGAGTTTTCGTGAGCTATTAGCTTATTTTTGCAAATTAGTTGATTAGAAATTAAATCTATGCTTGTGCGATGGAGATTATTTTGTTGATCATGGTTAATTATTTATAGATCCCATTTATGACAGAGGTCACAAACTCAAATCACCACGTGGGCCACATGAGGACTAGCATATTTGCAAGATGGACGCATCACTGAAACCTAACCATACAGCGTTACAAAAGTGTAGTCAAAAATTTAAAACCAAAACCAAAACCAAACAAAGCAAAAAGAACTAACGAAAAAACTCCAAAACAAAACACACCTCCAAACCAAAAGCGAAAACAAAACCCATAAATCAACCCCCAAAACCACAAAGATACAAAAAAGCAAAGAGCAAAATATTCTGCTATTCTGTTATGCTAAATCGCAAAGATTTATATACAAATCCCATACTGTTATAAAACTGGCTGGATGTGAAGAAACGGTTTGTATTATTAATTATTTTAAAACTTTCCGGTGTCTATGCGGCCAGCAAGAAATAATCCCACCGGCCTCATCCAACCAGCCCGCCGCGTGTTTGATACCTTTATTTCGGATAAACTTGAACTACTCTTCGGGGATGGCTTTGTCGCGTAGCGTCTTCAATATGTGGTATTTGATTGTTTTAAACTTTGATTCGGTCAATACGTGGATTTCATCGTAGTTTTTAGCTTCATGGATAGTAGCCGGCTGATAAGAGTTCCAGTTACACAAATTCAAAGCAAATTTAATACTTTGATATGAAGGGAGTGTTTACTGCGGAACCGTACATTTTTATAAAGCGAGCAGCAGGGAGGGCGAACCCTACAACTTTTTAGAAGGTTCCAAATGCCGAAATAAACCCTTTATAAAACCGCGATGACGCTTTATGTAAACGCAATTGTAGCCGTCGTTGCTGCTCTTTGTTGTCGTTGCCCTCTCTACTGCTTTCTGCGTCCCTTTTCGAAAATCAAGGCCTTTATCGATGTACGAAAAATTATCCGAAAATCGCATCTAACCCGACTCGATACCGTGTTCGAGGATCATGTAAATTTATTGTCATAAATCCGTGCGGGGTTGATTGGGCATGACTAAATAAATTTCTAAACTTATTTATATCCATATCACCACTGCACCAAGTCTGATGAATATTTCGTAACGTGTGTGTATCAACTCCGTTAAACACTGCAAGAATATTACAGTTATCCCTGATCACTTTAGGAATTTGTGTATATCGCTGGGTTACATAAATCACATCTGTGTTTTTGTGCCTACCTCTGGAAAATATTCTGTTAGGATTTGATTGTTTATCCAATATTACATCATCATACACGACTAAATTACTAATAAATCCATCAATATCATCAATACTTGGCGCTTCATTAACGTCAGTTATAAATTCAACAACATCATCACCGTTTTCATTTAATGATTTTGCACTTTCATTAAAATCTTTTAACACTTCGTAGCATCGTTGATCGTCCACAGATGGAGCTACCAAATACAACTTGTCCCACTTCATCCACTTCATTATTAAATTAAGTAACAACTGTGTCTTACCACTCCCAGATGGTCCAATTATAATCATACGAACAGAATTTGGTAGCGCTGCGTGATGCTTAACTGGTTCTTGTTTCCTTGTTGCAGAAAAGTCAGTGATTTCCATTAGAATAATATAAAATAAATATGGATTTATATTGTGTGAAATGCAGGGCGCGCACGCCAACAAGTGATCTAACAACCATTACAACAAAAAATAATAGATGTGCGGTTACGGGCAAGTGTGAACGATGTGGTACAAAAAAGTTCAAATTTATCTCCCTGACTCCGTCAGGTGGTAAGTCAGCGCCAAAACCAAAGTCAGCGCCAAAACCAAAACCAGTGCCAAAACCAAAGTCAAGTAAAAAAAAAAAAAACCAGGAGGTGATATTGCCGCCAAGTTAGGAAAACTTCCAGGTGCTCCGTGGGCTAAATACCCAGGAGAAAAAACATCTACCAGGATATAATTACTGTGGTCCTGGAACCAGACTTGATATCAGACTTGATGATCAAGATCAACCAAACCCAGGTGAGTATCCGATAAACGCTATTGATAAAGCATGTCATGTTCATGATGTAGCTTATAAAAGTAAAAATCTACAAGATAGGCATCTCGCGGATGTGAAATTTAATCACGCGCTAAATTCCATCACTGATAAATCTTTCAAGGAGAGGTTAGCTAGTTGGTTAATAAAATCTGCGATGAAATCTAAGCTTGTATTAGGCGCTGATAATTAATTATAATGGAGTCGATTTATTATTCCCAAGAGGATACTGGAAGGGTAACGCAGCAATTAGTAAACTTGCCAGTGCAGCAAAAGTCACACGTAATACTGCATCAGACTGGTTATCCAAACAGGCAATATGGCAAATTTATCTACCGCGTCCTAAGAAAATTAATTTTGCACATTTTAATGTTAGTGTGCCAAATGAAGTTCATCAGGCTGATATATTATTTCTACCACATGATACCGTTCGTCGTCGAACATACAAATACGCGTTAACTGTAGTTGAGGTTGCAAGTAAAGACAAGTATGCAGAACCGTTAACGACTAAAACAGCATCTGAGGTTGCTTCTGCTTTTGAACGAATTTATCAGCGAGGTGGTCTGCGATGGTCAAATCTCTTACAAGTTGATCCTGGCAGAGAATTTCAGGGCGCAGTATCATCGCTGGTGAAGCAACATAATGTCACCATTAGACGAGGGCATACTGAGATTCATCGTGATCAGGCAATTGTTGAACGCTTTAATCGAACACTTGCTGAGCGGTTATTTGGATATCAGTACGCGAAGGAATTCGTTCAGGACAAGAGATCTCGCGAATGGGTTGTAAGATTACCAAGCGTGATAACTGCATTAAATAATGAAATAACTCGAACAACTAACACAAAACCTATTAATGCAATTACCAAAAAACATATACCCGTACGACGTGATTTTTCAGTACAACCAATACTGGGTGATGTCACTGTGAGATATTTATATGAACCAGGTGAACTTGAAGGCGGTAAAAAAAGAGCGACTGATCCTATCTGGAGCATCACGACACACAAGATATCTAACATAACTAGATCCACTGGTAGACCAGCAATCTATAGACTGGATTCAACTGCTCCTCAGCGGGGATTTACACGTGAACAATTACAAGTAATTCCCGAGGACACACAATTACCACCCGGATCACTTAACTAGCACCTCGACGTCGATTACACTCAAGACAGGTCAGCATCACATTTTGTCGTGTATGACCGCGACTATTATCTTTTCTATCTACGGTGAATTGTCTTGAATTATTACTCGAATACTGCCACAACATTATACAATTACAGCTCGCACAGTGATTATTCTGTTGTTGTTTCAGTGTCATGATAAATTCAACATCGAGATCAAAGTTGCGATTATTTTTTTTGTCACTTTGTTTATAACCAACCAATTTTTTTCTTATTATATCGACTTGACATTTATCGTTGTCATCAGCCATTAACTCGTCCAAGACAATTCTCCGCAGCTGAGATATTTTTCTGACTCTGGACACAGCTAAGTAAACTAAGTTTGACCACTCGATTCAATCATCAACAATCCAAACAACTGTATCAGAGATAGTCAGTTCTTGAGATGAATGAATCGCCATTGCGTATCCTAGCGTCCACGGGGATTTATCAGCGCGCAGTGCATCTTCAACAACATTGACATCAACTGTGACAATATCATTTAATACTAAATTCTGTTTTTCGGTGTGTCCTGGTATATCAACGTCAATATTTTGTAGTCGTGTATCAGCTGGTCTATAACACAATGGCACTGGCAACATTGGAAACTTCTCCCGTTGCAGTGAAAACAATTTCATCTGAAGTGTGTCTCTGACTATCTTTCTACTTGCCACTATCAGATCGTTTGGTCTCCACGTTTTTCAAAAGTCGCTCATTGAAGTCTCTGAAATTATTTTACGCATAATTTCACATGAATTTTACTCGGTTGTAGCCTGATTAATGTTTTAAATTCCTTCAACGTTGCATCAAGAGATCTATAATCACCAGACACTGCTTCATAATAATCAACAAAATCTTTTAACCACAAATGTGGAGATGGTCCAACAAACGGAGGTGGCTGACCGTGATCACCACACATTATCACTGCAGTATGTTTTGTTAGCAGCCAATCAAGAAATATTTTTAATATATCTAACGACACTATGCCTATTTCATCCCAAATAATAATCCTCGGAATATATTTCTCTCCCATTCGATCTGGAGTCCACACACCACCGCTGTATTTGAAAATGTTGTGATAAGTACAAGAATTGACTCCTCGTTGTTTCACCTCCCTGGCGAGTCTGTGTGTAAGTGTTAGCACAATTAAATCTGAATTTCGAAATAATTCAATCGCTCGAGTTGTCTTACCAGAACTATCCGGTCCGTTCAAATAAACGGTTTTGTGTCTGGTGATTGGATCATACACAGACGGTGCCAGCGACACTTCTGATAATTCTGATTTGCAATAACTATCTTTGATCGACATCAGCGGATTCCCAATAACAATGTAACATTTCCTTTTTTTATTCTCAACGAACTCCATGATTCATCAATGCTTGTAAAACGAGCCAGTGATTCTGAATATCTTTTATCGATATAAAATGAATCCGTTGCAACTCTAACTGCAGTGTCAGGAAATCTATTTATCATTGATAGCAAATTTATAGAAACATAAGCCAGCATCGAAGATCTTAAATGTGTGTACTGAGGGGATTCTCCATTAATGTAACTAACAATTGTGCCCAACCGTGTTCCGTCAGACAAGTAAGCGTCCTCCCGATTACAAAATATATTTCTCGCAGCGGCATCAGCAATTATAAAATCTAATTCAACATCATCTTTAATCAATCGTGAGTGATGCCGTTTATAATCATACGCACCACCTTGAGTAAACTTACCGATTATTCTTCTACCAAGATCTTTTGCTGTTTTTTCACTGTTGTTGAGTTTAATTTTAAGAATATTAGGAGCGTTATTGTTGATGACATCCATGGTCTGATGGGGACACTCTCTTGCATATTCTTCAATGACTTCATCGAGACTGATACGCTCCGGTATTGGTAACCAAACCAAAGTCCGCGGTCGATATGATATAATTGCTTCACTGACCGTCAACGATACCAGTATTCGGCTGTCAAGCATATATCGCAATAACACTATTGGTGCCCAACGCTTTTCACTAAAGTGTCTGCCAAACCAAACATAACAAATCGGATGAAGTTTTTCAGCTAGCGCAAAAGACGTCACACGAGCAAATCCTGTCAAGTCAAAATCGGGTAATGGACTGTTTATAGCAACTCGCTTCATCGAGTTCGTGTGATGTCCAAATCTTTTAAAATATCCACTACACTCGCCCATCCCAAGAAAGCTTCCCGGATGACACGCAAGCATATCAACTGATATCATCTCGCTGCGGTCATACTTGGTATTCCACAAACCGCCATGTCCATACTCGACACAACTCAATTGTATATCTTCGAGAAACTCACTTCGGGTTGGCTTCCATGAATTTCTTTCTCTGGCGGCGTGAGCGGCAACACTCGGAACTGTAAAACAATTAGTTAATAACTGCTCAGTGTTTTCTGAATATTTCTGTGCGAGTTTTTTCATTTCTTCATGCAGAGATTCTTTACGATATAATTCGCCGTTAGGTCTTACAAATTGATCATACTCGCCATCTTCGGAACTTTTAAACAACCACACCGACACAGGGTCGTTTTTGCTTATCTGTTTAATAAATTTAAACATATCTCCCGAAGACGAATAATATTTCACAACATGATCCCGCGGAAATATCGTAACTGCGTTAGTCCAAGCATGAGCGTTATGATCAATGACATTTATTGGAGCTCTGTTCCGATTATATTTCGATTTGTATAATACTTCCTCTGTTATCGTTGCTACGGTTATGGGAAATCTTAGTGCTTTTTCTAGCTCGGCAGCATCGTTTATTGATGCTCCTGCATCCTTGACTTTTTCAGCCCATTCTGCTATCTTGGAACGTCTTAGATCAGTTAGACCGTTTCCGCGCATCGCATTTTTGAAATATTCCATTACTCGCTCGGCTACACAATTCAGCTTTGAGAATCTCATTGGGGCAAGTTTGTTGATTTTTGTTTTTTTTTATCCGATAGATTCCATAAATGACCACGGTCACAGGATACGCTCGAGCGTAATATGGTTTATCAATTCCAGTCAACATTCCTGGTTTGAAATCTTTATTTAACAGAGCGGTTTTTCCATTAGCAAGGACAGGGTCACGTTTGTCACGGATAATCCACGTATCGGAATCTGCTTGCACAATAAATTTTATTCTGAAAAAAATATTTCTGATTATCAAGGGGAAAATAATCGATAATCGTTTTCGCTCGTACATGATTCATTACAGCATCAATGACAGAGTCAGTCTCGCGTATCATTTTAAATGTAGACCATACGTGAGATGTTCTATCATTACGAAATTCTTTTATGGCATTCCTGATAATATCAAACAGATCAGTCAGGGCTCTTCTCCGCAAGTCAAGGGTTAGTCTGTCAAGATCGAATCTAGAAGCTTTCCAGGGCTTGATTGCAGATAATCTTTCAAACTCCTCCATATTATATTTAAGACAAACATTTAAATAAGAAATATTATATATATATATATATATATATATATATATATATATATATATATATATATATATATATATATATATATATATATATATATATATATATATATATATATATATATATATATATATTGAATCAGTGCAAGTGGTTTAAAGTTGGATCTGTAACCGCCTTTGATAAATCCTGCAGGAAAGAATTTTGCGGGGAACATTCCCAAAGCATTAGAAGGGAGAATTTAGGACCAATACCGTGTCTACGATGTGGTGTTGAGGTCAGGGGTAAAACACAGCTATGTGCAAGTTGCGTGGGAAAGAGATACCGTGAACTTAAAAGATATTATAACAAAAAAAAAATAACAATGACGCGCTAAAATGTGAGCGCGATTATATAACTAATTTTCAGACAAATTATAAATTAGACAAATACATTATTTTATAAAATGCATCAAGAATTTGTCCCACATCCTATCATTAAGAATTACGAAGCGAATCGTGAGGGAATAGTGAGACATTGCAGGTTGAAAAAACCAGTTGGTGTTGTTGATAATGTTGGTTATCTTAGATTTACTGCTGAGAAAAAACTTATTATAATCACCGGTTCGTGTTCGAGTGTTTCTTTGGGAAGATCGAAGACAGTCTTGTAATTGATCACATTGATGGACAAAAACTTAATAATAAATTATCTAACCTACAATCTATCACGCAGAGTGAGAATTCTGCACGAGTAGGTACCGGTAAATTTAAGAGCATTACAAGGAAAGCTGTCAGATCTTTCAATATAAGTACCCTGAAGAGAAAATATTTCAGTCAATGAACGCGGCTGGCAAGTATTTTGGTATTCACCTGCGTTCGGTCCAACGTGTAGCAGAAAATGTAATCAAATCATCGTTTTTATACGAGTTTGATAGCTGGATCATATTTTCTTATGTAGATGCAGATAACAGAGATAACTCTACAGCGAGGTGATTTCATCAGGGAGATTGCACAACACTCTTTGAGATTTTGCAATATATGTCATTACGGGTAAATTTAACCAGCGCGGCAGAGCGGTATACAGTTATTATTTTTTTACAGCCAATTGTATACACACAGCGCCACAGTCTATTTTCGCCGCGTCTGATGAAATCAAAAATTGTCAGTACAGGTAAGTGTTCTTTTTCATAAGCAATATGAATTCTGTGTTAAAATTTAGATCGAACATAAATTCAGAATTTAAATTCAGCAGTAATATTTCAGAAATTGTTAACCCTCTGTCAATAATTACCTATATGATAATTTTTAAATCCTGTATTATCAGATGAGACCGTGGTGCAGTTGTAAAGCGTTTGACTCTCGTCCCCGACTTTATCAAATGTCAGCGGTTCGAGTCTCGTCACGGACATACTGTCGACGGTGCTCATTTAGGGTTTTATAATAAAATTGTGAGGCTCCAGCAGGGCCCTCGTGTACATATATCCTCCACGTCGAATCGTGGGGGTGTGTTTTTCACCCCTGGGATTTTGATCTTGGGGGGTATGTACAACAGACAGTTTCACTTTCGCTTAGGCGAAACGCCTAGGAGGTGGAGCGCCCAAAAATAAACAGTAACCTTGGATGCAGAAAGGTCTACGTCACACGGGTCCAACAAAGAATGCGGCCATTGACTCTGTCACAATCACGAGGATGCCGAGAAACCATTAGAAAGGTTCTGTAAGACTGAGATAAAATCTCAAAGATAAAAAATCTCCAAGACAAAAGTCTCAAAGATAAAAAATCTTAGTCTGAAAGGACCTCGTGAAACATTTAGGCCAGTGCAATACCCATGATTGATAACCGCTCATCATGGTCACTGTTTATTTTTTTTCTTTTAAATATATAATATTTATATATATATATATATATATATATATATATATATATATATATATATATATATATATATATATGAATTGCGAAAATATTAATGATGTGATTGTTGCTATTAAAAAATTAGAGGAGTGCGGATGTAATATATCTGATGAAAAAAATCCTGAAACAATCATATCTGATTTTGAAACACTACATGAAGCTAAATGCGCAGGGCGTTATATTTTGCCTGCTCAGTACAGATTTATAAAGAAGATCCAGACGAATTTATATAAAACGCTGGTTACAGTAGAAGAAACACAAAAAATGATTTTGTTTCGTTGTCTCGTGCAGTTGAAAAAATTAGGTTGGAATTAGCTCAAGAATATGAAGCAAGGAAAGTAATAAATACTCGCGTAAGACAGCTAAAAAATTGTATGTCAGAGAGTAACGAAGTCAAGGAAGTAAATACCTAGAAATGAAATCGCCTTGATTTCATCAAGGAAGTAAAAACAAAGTGATACAGATAATTATTTTTTTTTTGCTTCCTTGATTTCATCAAGGTGACAAAGTCAAGGTAACTTTTATCAGTCCGAGTTAGATAATATTTCCCTTAGTCGATCGGATTTAATGCAAGAGTGCGCATAATTGAGAATTTGATCTCGGTCACATACAATTGAAATATGCTCGCGTCTGAGACTATCTAAATGTTGCTGTGTTAGTAAGAAATCTTCGTATCCGTATTCGTCAATAATGAATTTAACGTTAATTTCTTCTTGGGTAAATGCGGCCTTAACTGCTTTTTCGAGCGTTTGTTTGTCATACACGAAAACATTTATGTGGTGGTACATATTTAAGATCTAAGATCTAAATATACGTTCATATTATAAAATTTGAGGTATACTGCAATGCGTGATCACAATATGATCTTTTTTTAGTCTTTTCAGTTGCGTATCAGTCAATATAAAATCGTCAGTGCCGTATTCGTCAACAATTATTTTTTCCGGGGTAACTTTTCCGGTTTTGACAGCTTCATCAAGAAGTTCTGTTATGTATGACAGTTAGTCTGTTAGTTTGAAATTTATTCTGGTCAGCCACGGATTATGACACCGTAGATAGACTGGATTGATCGGCTCTTGCACGATTAGAAATCCAGGTGGTATATCTTTCGGGGTGAATGAATAAAGAACAAATCCTTGCTGGACTTGATTTGATACTGTCCTGTTCGTGCTGTAACTGCCATCGATTACATCACACACAAGATTTACCGCGACCACTTCGGTTATATTTACGATTTCCGGGGATACATGTTGGCCTTCCCCTTGTGGGTTATTGTTGTGTCTGAGGATAGTTGGCTCCGGTAGCGTTTTTCTCCATTGTGCAAGTATATCAGGAAAGAACTCGTCTATGACATCGTTGACTGATTTTTTAGCTCAGTTACATTATATCAAGGAAGTTTAAAATTCGGTAGATTTGCCTCTGGTATTCTAAAGAAGTCTAAACATTGCTGCTTATATTTGTTTAAGCCATCAACATGATCGATTATCGCATGAATTAATCGCTGGTTAAAATATTCCATGTCATATGCGAGCTGATTTAATATCTCAGTTTGTTTAATAATTTTGCTGCGTAGCGATGTTTCAAGAAGATGTTCTTGAAAAAGTTGCCGTAGTCGCCGTAGATGTCTTTTATGCATTTGATCAATAAATTTGAAGCAATGATTGATCTCATCTAGGCGCATAGTCATGTATTTAGCTGTTCCTCTTTGGAGATCTCGTTCATAAGTAAAAAACCATCTAACATTATCCGTGCTGTGAAATTCAAATACACTACCCAACGTTGCGCTTTTTAGCTGAAGTAAATTATCCTCGTACAATGGTGAAATTCCGTGATATGACTTATTGTCAGAGCAGCAGGGAAGTTCTACAGACCAGGTGGCTCAGATAAAATTAAGCCTCCCACACAACATTTCTCGGTAGAAGCCTCAGATTTCAAAAATAAACCCTCCTGTGCAAATTAATCAGCGAAATTTCGACCCAGAATGCAATTTCAGGCATAAAAAAAAACAACAAAATTTAGGGGGGGGGGTCGGAAAATTTATGTGCGATTGCAAGGAAAGGTTGCGAATGTTAATTTTATCTCACAATAAAACAATATAGTTGAAAATAAGATGAGTCGAAAAACTAGCACAGTTGGAGAACCTCATTCTGCCAGATTAGCGCGAGAGCAATTAGCGGCATTAAAGAAGCTCATTCCGACAAAACGATTATTTAAGAGAAATGTTCGTGGTTACGAAGATATGCAACATGGAATTTCCGAAACTTCGGCAAAATGGTTGAAGCCAGTGACCGGAACAATTGAACAGGTTGTATATGGCGACGAAAAAGATCCAGATATCAAGAAACGCGGAATCTTTCCTATGTTGAAAGGTATTGAGGATCAATCACGAACATTACCCGAGCGATTAGCAATAGCAGCAGCGGCGCAACAACTTGCAATTGCTGATGGAGGAAAACCTGGAGATGGAAAACCGGGAGGAAGAAAAATCGCAATGATAAAAGGGAAGTTTAATATTGATAATTTAAGAGAAAATTTCACCGATGAGGGATGGGAAATAATATCGCAGCCTCTCTCGACATTATATAACATAGATGAGGTTGGCCAATTTGCGGAGGAATATTTTAGTGGTCGAACTGAATATTTGACTGCAGTGGGGAAAAAAAGATATGCAACTCGCGATAGTTGGTATGATATGGTATATAAAATTTACACACAAACAACATCAATAAGGAAGACAACGGATCCGCGTTACAGAAGGTTTTTAGGAACAGCAAGAGATACACAAAGAGATATTGCACAAAGGGAGAAAGACAGAAAACAACAGGAGAAAGACAGAATACAACAGGAAAAAGAAGAAAGAACACAACAGGAAAAAGAAATGAAAACAACTGGAAAAAGAAAGAAAACAACAGGAGAAGAAGGAAAAAATTAAAAAACAAGGGAGAAAAGAAACACCACAGGAAGATATTCAACCACAGGAAGATATTCAACCACAGGAGCCAATATTTCAACCAGAGGAATTAGGAGCTAGACCAAAAGAGAGAACTCCACCACAGAAAAAAGAAAGAAAATCGAAAATGAAAAAAGATCAGAGTGATAAACCAATAATTGTTCCCGAATATATATCATCACCGGCTAGTAGTTCGTTTAAAATTAATCCTAGAATATCTGCTAGAAATTATTTGGATGAAAACATGTTGCATTTACTCCGCAACCGTGATTCAGTAATTCAGATGGCTGCGGATAATTCTCCGGAAAATAAAAGATTACTTTTGCGAAAAGATATTGATATTGATAAAATTGAAGAAATTGATTGGCTAGCAATAATGTATTTTGGTAGTTTAGAACAGCCGATAATATACGAAGATGAAAATTTTGGAAAATTTTCATCAGATGTTATTAAATACAGATTTGCGAGTGCGAAAAAGGCAAGTTCGTCACCCAAAAGTAAAAGTTCGTCACCTAAAAGTAAAAGTTCGTCACCCAAAGATAAAGGTTCACCACCTAAAAGTGATAGTCCTGAATCATTTTCCTTTGATCCTCACCACCCTCTTTTCTCTCCTACATTCTATCCAAGGGGTCCTTCTACAGAGCGCCCCTCCTGGCGACCCGCACCTCCGGAACCAACGCCGTCAAACTACAAGGGTCCCACTGAGAAATATTTATTTTACGATCCTGAGCGTAAAAAACTAGAAAGACACCCGGATGGGACTCCCCAAACTTCACCAGAAGTATATTCACCACTGACGTCGTCGGGGACATCACCAGGGTCACCATCAGAGGGGGAGAAGAAATCTTCAACGCCGTCAGATGAAGTATTCTACGTAACGCCATTACAATCTCCAGAACCAAAAAAAACAGGAAGTGGATATTCAGTTTGTCCCGATAGTGTTGTCAACGATGTATCTCGCCTCGAAGTATTAATCGGAGGAAAGCGAGCCGGAAATAACTCCCGTGAGATAGTCAACGAAGCATCAGATATTTGTCAGCGATTATTTCGCGGCGGTATCATTAATTCTCACATTTATAAAGAGTTTGTCGATGAACTCATCGATTAAATCAATACAATTGAAATAACATGATTGTTCATAAACATCAACGCAGACCTAATCAGGTCCGCATAGTAAACTCTCGATTGCCAGTATACAAATATATTCACGGTAATGGATTCGGCGATATCGTTGGAAGTCTCGTCACGCGAGTAATACCTAAAATTGGACCAATGGTAAAACAACTAGGATTGAAAGCGATAGGAAAGATAGGTGAGACTGCTGTTTCTGGTATCGGTAATTTGGCTAGTAAAGGCTTCAACGTTATCAAAAATAAAATATTAAGTTTAGTACGTAAAAAGCAACCCGTCAAATTACCTAGCACCAGAGAAATGCCACCCGAAGTTAGTAAGGCCATAAATGATGCGGCAAATAAAAAAATAAATGATCTAGCACAGGAAGCTGCTATAACAAATCTAGCGCAGGAAGTTGCTAATACAAATCTAGCGCAGGATGTTGCTAGGACAAATCTAGCAAATACAAGTTTTGTTTCAGGTGATGGTCTTCGTTTTAGACGATATTATTAATAATAAATGTTCGCACAAGTGTCAAATGAAGTATTTGACATGGATGAACCAGTAGGTAGGGATACATCAGTGCGAGATTTCCAGTATTTCTCGTACGATGTAGTTGAGCCAGATTCAAGAAATCGGAAGGAAATTCAAGTCCACGATACAACAAGATATTTTCTTCCATCTGAGGCGTATATCGAATTTGTTGGTAAAATTGTTAGAGCCAACGATACCAACTTTGGACCGAATTTTAAAGTTGGATTTGTCAATAACGGCATTATGGCATTATTCAAGAGTGCCACTTACATGATCGACGGAAGAGAGATTGAATCAATCACGAATAATGTTGATATAGCAACGACGATTATAGGCCTAGCCAGATACTCGGATGATTTTACCAGATCAGCCGGTCCTAGTATGATGTTCGCGAAGGATAATTCTAATGAAGCTGAACACAATCGGTATAACATCGCTATACCAATGGATAACACTGGTGCTACACCAGCCACTCAGATGGCTTTAATAACTGGCGTCAATGACGATTACAATCTCGGATTTGCCACGCGAAAACTTATGTTGGTTGGTCCGAGTTTAAGATTTTCCTGCGCAATTCCGTTATCTCACATTTTTGGATTTTGCAGACATTTCAGAAAAGTTATTTACGGAGCAAAACATACGATATCTTTCGTTCGAGATACCAATGATGACAGAGCCATCTGGCGAGATGCAAGTGTGGATCCCCTTGATATCGGCAAAGTTGTCCTTGAAAGAATTACCTTGTGGATGCCAGCGATAGTTCCATCGATGATCATAGAAGAAAAATTATTATCATTTATGAATCAAGGAGGAAAATCCATCATGTCTTGCCTGACAACGATGACCGACTCTATCGAAAATGTTAATATTAACGGAATATTTACTTGGCGAATTGCGTCACAACAGGGCTCTTCCGCACCTAGACACATCTTTGTTGCTCTACAAAACATGAATAGAAATGATCAACTGCATAGCCATATGATATTCGATCGATTCGAGGCGACAAACGTATCATTGAGAATAAACGGCCAACAGGAACCATCCGAGGAAATAGCCATCGATTATGTCACCAATTCCACGGCACGCGCGTATCATCGATTGTTAAGTTTCATGGGCCGCGATCAAAATATTGATACTGGATTGCAAATATCACAACTAGATTTTAATACACTCTATCCCATCTATTATTTTTCTTTGGAACATCTCGATTTGGTAAAGCAGTCGGTCGTCGATATTCATTTCAAGGCTAGAATTAACACAGGAGGAGGAAATGCAAGAGCAATCGCGGTTATTCTCAGCGATAGAACAATGATCCTGGAAGGCATCAGCGGTAGAATGAGAGTTATCGATGCACCCGTAGAGAACATGTAATAAATTCCAAATTTAGATTAAGTGATTATTAATATGCCATACGATCACGTCAGCGTAACTCTGACTCCCGGTCAGGTGAAAAAGCTTCAATCGGCAACAACAGCGCGACGAGGTTTAAGTTTAACCTTAAAAAGCAATCAGCTTCACGGTGGACCTAACAAACTATCGTTAACTAAAAATCAACATGGACATTTCACCAGAGCCAGATCAGCAAATACTGGTATTCGCCTGAATCTCTCAATAGGAGCAATCAGAGATATGATCAAAGTAGGTGGTATTTTCCCGCTATTGGCCGCTATTCCAGGATTGATAGCTGCTGCTGCTCCCATGATTGGAAAGGCAGTAGGATTAGGTGCACTTGGTGGGATGGGTACCGTATTAGGAAAAAAGATCGTCGGAGGAAGATATCGTAAAAAAAAGGGAGGGATATTTCCCCCCCTTCTTGCTCCCCTCCTTCTTGCAAAAATGATGCAGCAACGACAAGGATCCGGCCTTTATCTAAGACGACCCCCGTACGGATCCGGGTTAAGTCGAGCCTACCAGCCTCAAATTTAGATTTAATAAGTGAAGCAAAAAAAAAGAAAATAAAATTTTTCAGAGGCGTATTTATGCGAGATCAACTACCAGATAAACCGAATCGTACCGAGACAGGAATAATAAATCTCGATGATAATACCGGCCCTGGCACTCACTGGGTTGCTTACGCGATTAATCCTCGCGAAGTTATTTACTTCGATTCGTATGGATTAGCACCGCCAAATGAATTTATCAAATACGTGTCAAAACTAAGACTTCCGGTTTGGTATTCAACGCTTCCAACACAAACATTAGCGGATCCACCAATATGCGGCCCGGAGTCAATTAATGTCCTTGATGCAATTTCAAAATCATCCAATCCTTATCGCAAAATTTTATTTGAATATACCGTAGATAAATATCATGGTTGACATTTACGGTAGATCTCTTTTTAGGAAAGAAAAAAAAGGAACGGGCGACATCGATACATCAAAGTTTGCCACGAGGGATGATATTAACAATCTTCTATCATTGTCAGAAGTTGATCCTGGTGAAGTTGCTGTTTTTCAAAATACCGAAGGGCGATTACAAACTAGCAATATCAAAATAACTGATATAATTAAGCGAGAAGAATATAATGATCATATCAGTCAATTTACTCGTCAATCGGATTTGGTACTAAAATCTATCGCTGATATTACCGATATCATTGCAGAGTTTCCACCAAAGGACGATCTCGTGAATATAAAACAAAAAAATAATGAATTATCAGCGGCATTAGTATTACACAACGACGCCCAAGATAAAATAAATAAGCGACTCAACAAACTATTTAGCGATATTAAAAAATTCGACGAAATATCAAAAAATATTAACAAAAAACTTGATGATGATATAAAAAAGTTCACGGATGCCTCCTTAATTACACATGACGAACTCAATAAAAAATAACAAAAATCAATGAAGATATCGAGCAAATAAACGCAGCTCGAATATTGACGAATCAGAAAAATAATGCAAATTCCGCAGCGAGTAAAGTATCGAACGATGATATCGAAGCGATACGTGAATTAGTGCAACAAAAGGTCGATAAAACATCACATGATGAAACAAAGAAAACCATTAAGGAAGTTAACGACACTATCAATAAAATGTTTGAACTCACACATAAAAAACTCGATCCATCAGTGTATTACGGAGAAATAAAATCTATCAATGAGAAATTTCTTACCTTAACAACAAAAACCAACGAAATCAGCACAAAATTATCATCAATGAAACTTGAAAGATTATCGCGAATTTCGATACCAGAGGAAGTAGAAACAAAAAATCTTACCTGCAGTGTGCCACTTGTGGTAGAGGTACGAAAAGAGGCATTGTGGACACCCGTGAATAACACATTTAAATTTAACCCGCCAATTAGTGGATATTATCGAATATTCATTCAATCTTCGGTAGGTTTTAAAATAAAAGCCGCAGGTGGTAAAATTTTTGGTGAAAATTTTAATTATATTATGCACACAGGTTATGATAATATATTTGTGTTAGAACCACCAGATAGAACCAATATGGGACCGTTTGGTTATAGTATAGTTTTCGAATATTTATGTAAATATATTCGGGATTAAATCATGCAATTGATATCGTAGATTAATAAATGACCGCATCGGATTACCGATACAATCAGGCGCGATCATGGCAGGATTCACTAAAAAAACAAATCGACGATTACCAGGTAAAAATAAATAAATACCAACGAAGATTAGTTATTATTGATGTTGTCGTGTATGCAGTATCAGCTGTAGTTGCTGGTGCGGGAATAATTTTATCCGTAGTGACAACAATCGCGCCGATCGTAGCAACAATAATAATATCATCAGCAACAACAATCGCTGGTGTTTTAAATATCATCGCGAAGAAAATCTCATCGTGCACAAGTGAAAAATTATCTTCGTACAAGAACAAACTTACTAAAATCAATGACGCATACTCGAAGTTATCATCGCTACTTTCTGAGAGTCTCAACGATGGTATTATATCTGATCTAGAATTTTCTTCGATTATCAGTATCTACTCGGAGATTGAACAAATGAATATTAATAATGTCCGAGCTAGCCCAGATCGTGACAAACACGACGCCGCCGACAACAACGTTAATATCGTTAAGTTCAACGAAACCAGAATTTAGCATTAATTTTTCAACACCAATCAGCGTCAACGAAATTGCATTAACACAATTGCGCGTCTACAATAGCTGGCCTAATGTTAGATCAAAATCATTCGGTAATTTGATGCCAAATAATTCACTTGTTTTTGCAAATAAAAATAAACCCGATGGAACACCTGATTGGATCGTCGTTGGTATACCAACGGGCAGTTATGAAATTGATCAGCTGAATAATGAGTTTACTACCAGAATATCAAATTTAACCGGCGATGCTACTCCGGGAATAAAGATATCTTCACATGATCCAACACTATCGTCAATGATAGAAGTGAAATCACCGTACGTGGTAGATATTTACCAATCATCGATTAGAAATATATTAGGTTGGCCCGAGGTCGCACCTCTGGTAGAACCAAAAAAATCGGATGTTATTATTCCAGGTTGGTATGATGAAACCCTTCCAGAACTACCGGAACCAAAAAAATCGGATTTTACAACCGACGAAGGATGGTACGAAAATACAAAACACAAACCTTTGATCCACAGCGCCATCAATCTCATGAATAACCACAAAATTAACCTAGTAATGTTCGCTTTCACTTTTATTAACGAAAGAATTCTCTCATGGCTGCCTCTTCCTAAAATCCCCAAAGATGTGAAAATCTTCGACGCTACCCACATTAACAGGATAATAGCCCCCATAGACGGTATCTTGGTAAGAAGAACCCTCGACGAGTTTATTCAAGAACACGAATTACAATTAAATTTATTGCGAGGATCATTTCATGAATGCATCCTAAATAAATCTGGTTCATGTAGCGAAATTATAAAGCACGTGAAAATTTTAAATCAACTTGCGAATGATATTGAATATTATCATGATATGTTTATTCGGGCGATAGTCGACGATATATCAATTGCCGAATATGTTCTTCCTATTAGCAAATTCGAGTTGATCAAAAACTCAGGAGAGAAACAAAAATTCATGAGAGTATTTGAATTAACCGAGGAAACACTGCCAAATTTCAAATTTCCCAATTCTGATTTTGATGCGATGAGAAAATCCGTCACTGATACCATTGATGATTTATTTCCGAAATTACATGCCGCATGGACCAAAAAAATACATTCAGAATTGATTCTTAAACACAATAACGATCCTGACAAAGGTGGACGACATATATCGCCGGGTATCGTTAATATAACGGAAGTTATCGCGATTTATCTTCACGCGGATGTTGTCGAGGGTAGCTATAATGTTGATTCGTCAGTGTCGAATCAAGCGAATCAGGGATTTATTTTATATTCATTTTCACCTAGCGCATCTCCTGGTTATTTGATAATAAAAGAACCAATGAATCCGTTTTACCTGCGATGTCATAATCGATTGTTGACGAGAATAAATTTCAAACTAACGGATCAAAAAGGAAATTTACTTGATATACGAGAAGAAACTGTTAGTATCAATTTGCTAGTAAGATCGTAAATCTGTCCACGGGAAAAAATGGGCGAAAAAAATAAATAAAAACCAAGAGAATGTTCAAAATTAATCTTTTTTTTTGTTTTGCAGAAATTATTCAGGAACTAGATGATTCCTTAATTTTACTTTCATCGACAAGTCTTTTCAACTGCCTGACACGCGAGCTTGTAATTTTTCGTGATTCATACGCGTCTGATAAAATCAATCTAGCGTTTTCTACCAACATCGATAATTTAACAAAATCCTCGATGCGATCATCGCTGATTGTTGCAAGTGATTGATATATCGCAATCTGGATTTTCTTTATTAATTTATATTCTGATGGTAGCGTATATTTGTATTCAAGTTTCCCTTGAACAATAGTCTCGAATTCTGATCGAATTTTATTTGTATCCAACTCCGATGGTAGATCTATCTTTTTCTTCAGATCATCAATCGCTCCAATGATATCGTTTATGGTTTCCTCATTCATTATATTAATTTTGTAATATTCAATTATTCTTCGTCGGATATTATTCGAGTGTAGAAAAACTCGATCCACTCGCCAAATCGATAAGAAAATGCTGCGCTAGTTATTTTTTCTGCCGCACGATGCACCGATGCTGGATTAATACTGAAATATTTTGCGGCGGCGGTCATCGAAGTGAATACAATTTCTTCATTTGTCTCTTTATTTACTGATATGACCGACTTAGCCGATCGTGAACCACCGGTATTACCAAATTTTGAATTTTCACTCGGAGTCACTGCTCGAAGATTGGAAAGTTTATTGTTAAGTTTATTTCCGTCAATGTGGTCGATAACAAGACCATCCCTGATAGGTCCTTTGTGACATTCGAACACAAATCTGTGACAGAAATAACTTGTTTTGTATGCGGTAAACATGAGATAACCCGAATTACAAATATTACCAATATTTTTCTTTGTTCTGATATGTCTAACGGTACCATCCGATGATGCCTCGTATCCCTCGATGGTTGGATGAGATCTATACTCTTGCGTGATTTTCATTGTGGGAATCGCTGATTTCATTTCCATATATGATATTCTCTTTGTTTAAATCGAAATTTGCTTTGAATCGATTAATATAATCTTCTTCGCATTTTATCACTGAGGAAGATCTTCTTTCATAATATCTTCGTAACTCACGATATTTTTTTCCTCCACAGGACAAACACAATCGAGTTTTTCCTCGAGTGCCAACTTGACAAACTAAACATCGTTGTGGTCCTTTACTACCTCGTCGAATTGCATAAATATGAGCTCCGCAATATTCACCTCTGCAGGATTTATCGCATGATTTTGTTGATCCAACTGTTATCCATTTGCATTGCATTATATAATTTAAACATTTGTCTAAAATATAATAATGGATGCATTTGATCTTGATGAGGCAGAATATATTATTCCAGAGGTCGATCGTGCAAAGAAAGAATTCTTCGATGATGGAGCGATTCATGTTTGGTCGACATGGAAAACTAACTCCGTTGATGCTACGATGAATTTGGAGCGAGCAAAAAAGATAATCGAGCATATAAAATCTGAACACAAGGAAGAACGATTTATCTTCGGTATAAAATTTATCGCACAAATGCCTGACGACACTTGGATCATTCGCGATAAACGAGATCCAGTACGTGGCGGTAAGAAAAATGTCATTCTTGATAAGAATTCGAAACCGGGATTGTTATTGGGGATTGATGGTCCTTATTATGCTAGGGCGTATCCTTCTAGCGCTGTTGTTTATGGAATTTATCGGCTGAATAATAATCCTGATGCGAAAAATCTACCTGCGATGAAGGAATCTCCGAAAATAAATTGCGTGGCCGAGCGAGTTATCGAGCACATGAAAAATGCACGACGTGGATCTGGTCTGACTCAATTGAGATTGAATAAAATTAATTCATGGGCAAAGACAGTTGCTGATGGTGCATCGATTGACGATGTTGCTGCGCTGAGTAAGAAACTTAAATTTCCTATCACGGTAAAAACATTATCGGGAGAAATATTATATTCATCGCCGTATAATTCTCGAGGAACACCAATCGAAATTGTTGATCATAATTCACATGCGTGGACTCAGTCAGTAATGATATTTCCGAGGGATCGTTCTGTTAAATTTTATCCTGTGGAATTTGGGAAAGACAATTCCGATGCCATGTTCAGATATATCAAAATATTAGCCGCGTCCGATCCAATATCAATTTGGTTATTCTCAAGTGAAGAAAGATATGATCAATTTATCTTGCCACGGGGGGATATTTACCGTGATGAAATATTACACGAATCGATGAGAAATATCGCGGAGAAATATTCGTCAAATCCTGATCAGTTACTGACAAATTGTTTTACTGTTCCATCTGTTGCCGCTCACGCTGCTAGAGAGAGAAATTCGTGGAAACCTACAAGGAACGAATTTCTCAATGATATTCAACTTAGTTGTATCGAATACGGCCATGGAGGATTATGGAATACCAAATATTATTTCGAGGATATGATTTCCGTTGACATGAGCGCGTGCTATCCTGGAAGTTTCCTTGGATATGGCGATTGCGCAGATTACTTTGCTAAATTCGGCCATCCAACCAACGAGATGACGAGAGTGGCAATTAACGGACCATTACCTGATTTTGTCATAACAGGATTCGCTCATGTTACTTCGTTCGAGTTTGCTGAAAATTTGCATAAAATTTGTTATATTTGGTTTGGTCGGCATTTATCTCAGCGAAGATGGGTCCCTACGGTATTGTTGAGATTTATGCTGGATTCGTCGATGTTAATATCGTTGACGGTAAGTGAAGCGATTATATCCTATAGGAAGCAAACCGAGGTGTGGTTACCCACGGATTGTGAAAACGCGAAAGATATTGGAAGAAAAATAATTGGTAAATTTACTCAAGGAGGATCAGTTGATCATAAACATCGCCACGCTAGGTTATTTATCAATGATGCTGAGATGGATTTTATTATTGCCGATACAGTATCGCGTGGAATATTTTGTAACAGAGAAAATATTATTATTGATGGAGAAAAGTTGGGTACCGTGATTAGTTATCTCGATGGAGAGTCAGCGCAGTATACGCATTTAAGATCATCGATGCTCGCTTACGTCAGTATCAATTTGCTGTCGATGATAAATAAATTTGCTGATATCGCGGTAAGGGTTGCAACGGATTCGTTTTATATCGATAAAAAATTTCAGTATAGATTGGAGAATTTAATCGCTGATGGGGCTTGGGGAACTTGGAGAATAAAAAACGAAGATATTCTAGATTATTGCGAAGACGCTGATGTAGAAGATTGCGATAAATTTCATAAAGATAAATGCGATGAAGTATCAACAGCAGCATCCGCATTCGATCCGATTTCACGTAACAAATTTGTTTACATGAATGGCCCTGGTGGTAGCGGCAAAACAACACGAGCAATAAATTTATTTTCAAAATCTGATATGATCGTGTTGACTCCAACTCACAGATTAGCGAGAGAAATAAGACAACGCGGCGTTAATTCTTGTACGTATCATAGTTATTTCAAGTATAGCGGTGGATTATGGGATTCAGCTCGAATGGGAAACAAATATATCAACAAGATTATAATATTTGATGAAATTTGCACAGTAAATTTAGTTTTGTTAAAATCAATCCTGGGTTGGTTGGAAGAAAAAAACACCGCTGTAATAATGTGCGGAGATCACGGCCAACCTGATCCTATTGATGGTGAATCTCCTCATAAGTGGCTTAGAAACTTTGTAGATTATTATGAAGAGATTGATGCTGATTATAGATCTAATGATATTTTACTGACCGAGTTTAAAAAAATAATTCGGCTGCAACCTAATAAATTTCAATGTGATGTAATGAGAAGAATAATCGACGAGACTTCGATGGATAATTTTCTAAATTTGTGGCGTCCAGATCATCTGATTGTTGCTAGCAGAAAAATTGTTCGCGATGCTATTCAGGAAATGCTATTCAAACTTCATTGTGAGAAATTTCCAACATTGCAGGTACCATTGTGTTACAGGCCAGCTGATACCAGGAAACAAAATATTAATGTTACTTTGCCACGCGGAGAAGGAAAAATATTAGTTTTGAATGATATTATTTTCGTTGATATTAATCTTGTTAATGATGCGATAAACGCGGAAAGATCGCCATGGAAACTCGGATACGCAGCAACGATACATTCGTCGCAGGGATTAACAGTAGATGGCCAGGTCTGGCTCGTCGATGATAGAATTTCCTGGTCAAATTTAATTTATCTAGCAGTTTCTCGAGTAAGAAAATTATCTCAATTAGGTAGAATTAAATTTCACATAAGTGACGATGGCGGTAATTGAGTATCTCTCGGTATTATTTGTAATTCCTCTTTGGTAAATCCGCGTTGTGGTGCTAGTGAATCTAGAAAATAAATTGCTGGTCTTCCCGATGATCTTGTTACGGCTGATATTTTATGTGTCGTAACGCTCCAAGTTGGATCGGTTGCTCTTTTTCTGCCACCCTCCGCTTCTCCTTCCTTGTATAAATATCTTACAATAACGCTACCTAGCACAGGCGGAATTGTGGAACTTCGCTTTAGTGGTATATTTGGTTTTGTAATTGCAGTTGCGGGCTTCATTGATATTGTTCGTGTTACTTCGTTATTTAGTGCGTTAATCACGTGAGGTAATCTTGTTACCCAATCGTGAGATCGTTTATCTTGGATAAATTCTCTCGCGTATTGATATCCGAATAATCGTTCTGCAAGAGTTTTATTGAATCTCTCAACGATAGCTTGATTGTGATGAACACCTACAATACCGCGACGGATTTTAACATTATTCTTTTTCATCAGTGAAGTAACCGCGCCAAGAAATTCTCGACCTGGATCAACCTGGAGAAGCTTCGGCCATGTTAATGGAGATCGTGAATAAATTTCGCTAAACGCCTTAGCAATCTCTGTTGCTGTTTTATTCGATAACGGTTCCGCTTCCTTGTATCTGCTAGCGATATCAACAACCGTCAACACGTATTTATATGTGACTCCGTCGACGGTATCGTAAGGAAGAAACATAAGATCAGCCTGATGGACTTCATTAGGGACGCTGACAGAGAAACTCGCATATGATATTTTCTTAGGCGGAGGAAGATAAATTTGCCAGACTGCTTGTCTCGATAGCCACGATTCAGCGACAGATTGCTTTACTTTTGCTGCCTTGGCAAGTTTGGCAATTGCTGATTTTCCTCGCCAAAATCCTCGCGGAGAATAATATATTTGCTCCATTATAAATTACCAGCACCTAGTACTAATTTACCTTTCATTGCTCCTTTTATTAACCAAGTTGCCAATTTCTCTTTGAAATTTTTATCAGGAATTGCGTCTATTGCGTGAATTAATTTAATATCAGCGAGATGTCGTTGTTCTAAATCTCCGCTACGATATGCAAGATCGTGATAGTAGCATGCGTTATCGATAGCGTTTACTGGATCCTCGCCAGGATTTGGTTGATTATTACTGTTAAGTCTTATATCGAGCCTTGTACCAGGTCCGCAGTAATTATATCCTGGTAGATGCTTCTCTCCGGGATATTTTGCCCAGGGAGCTCCAGGTAGATTTGTTAAGGAGGCGGCGATGTCTCCTCCGGTTCTACTTTTTTTTTTACAAATCTAAACTTAATTGTCTTGCAAACTTCACATTCACCTTTGATTGCATTCCTGTTGTTGCGCGTAACGACTTCGATTGGATTTATCGTAGCAGTTCGAGTGCGACACTTAACACAATATGAATCCATAATATTCTAATAACATGAATGTAATTGATTTTTCAGCCACGAAGAAACGCGAGCAAGTAAAACACACCGAGGAATTACCAAATTCGATAAGAATGATAATCATTGGACCGTCGGGATCTGGAAAAACGCAGTTGTTGTTGAATTTGATAATGCGATGGTTAAAATGGGATAAATTGTATTTGGTTGCGCCATCTGTTGATGATCAGCGATGTTATCAGGTACTGAAGGAATTTAGCGATAATACTGAAGATGGCACAATAGAATTTATAACAGATATCAATGAGGCTCCATCAGTGGAAAATTTAAATGGCGATGTTAATAATCTTGTCGTATTCGATGATGTGATGCTGGATAAGCAAACTAACCCAGCTAGGATATTCTCGCGTGGCCGACATAAGAACACCGATGTGATTTACGTGACGCAGCGATATACGCAAATTCCAAAGGTGATTAGAGATAATTGTAATATCTTATCAGTTTTCAATGGCGTCGATACTCACACGTTGAGGAATATTCATCAAACTTGGTGTAACGGCGATATGGACATAAATAAATTCAAAAATTTCTTCAGTCACGCTCAGGCAACACCACACGGTTTTGTCACGATTAATCTTCATGATCCGCGTAGTAGGTATCGAGTCGGTCTTGATCAGATTTACTCATAAATTTGCAGCCCAATCTTGCAATAATAAATTTTACTACCCCCCCCCTAAATTTTGTTGTTTTTTTTTATGCCTGAAATTGCATTCTGGGTCGAAATTTCGCTGATTAATTTGCGCAGGAGGGTTTATTTTTGAAATCTGAGGCTTCTACGGAGAAATGTTGTGTGGGAGGCTTAATTTTATCTGAGCCACCTGGTCTGTAGAACTTCCCTGCTGCTTTGTCAGTGATATAGTCACACTTTTTAGGTTCTGGTGGTATTGGTGGTGCCGTTGGTGGATTTTGAGGCCATCCTAACACTGTTCTGATCGAACTTTGATATATGTCTACGGAGTAGTCTGCGGTGCTTATTTCGATCGCGGACGACAGTGTTGGATCATGAACAGTTATTGTTATTTTGGTTCTTTTCCTGTGATATTTTTTATTCGACGTTGTAATTCTTCATCCATTTCTTCGATTTGAGAAGACCCGGTTGGTAACCCAATAACGTTCCAGTCGGGAGTACCATCTTGCTTATTTTTATTTGCAAACACAAACGAATTATTCGCTGGCAATCCACCAGACGATTTTGATCTGATATTGGGCCAGCTGTGATATACTCGTAATTGTGCTAACGCGATCACGTTTACTGGAATCGCAGTTGGAAAATTAATACTGAATTCTGGTTTAGTCGAGATTACTGTTATCGAAGAAATTCGTTTTGGGCTTGTATTTTCGACTATCTGTTGAAGTAATTCTGTCATTATTTATCTTTTGTCTTTTCAAATGACTGGTGTAGTCTTCGTATATCCTTACCATTTGCGCGAATTCGGAATCTGATATTGTTGTATCGTCGAGACTTGATGATATCAGCGACGATAATTTCGAGTAGGCGCTCGTGGCTGTGTTGTTTAACTTTTCATATTCGTGTAATTTTGTTAGAGCGCATGAGGATATTTTTTTTTGCGATAATATTAGCAACGCCTGCAATTGTCGTTGATGTTGAAACTGTAACTGTGATTGCGATTGTAGTTGTCACTGGTGTTAGCGCTGATAATAACACGCCCGTAGATGCAACTAACGCGGATACCGAATACACTATTGTGTCTAGGATAATTACACGCCGCTTGTATTTTTTTTTTAACTTTTATTGTGCATTTGTCAATGGTATTTTTTAACTCTGATTGCCATTCGCGTACTTGATCGTATCTATATTACTGCGCATCTAATGTTGTCGTTGATGCTGACTTATTTTTTGACGCCATTTTATTATTTTACGCAGTAACCAATTGAGGCGTTTCAGCTACAAATTCCAAACACCACCAGTAAGATGTTGCAGTTAATTTCTTAACAGCTGCTTCCAGTATAAATGTTTCATCGATTCCCTTGCTTAATATGATAGTCACAACCCCGGAATACTTGTCGGTGGAATGTCGCCAGGGATACATTGTAAATATCTCAAATTTAGCGGCACTGAACACAGACAGTCTATACACTCCAGTGACTGCTGCGGTATATTTGATAGTATTATTTTGTTTAGACCATGTTGCGAACCCGGATGATACCGTGTATACTATGTTGGTAATATGCCCGGGAATAACTCCAATGGGCATTTTAATCAAACTGGTTTTGTTAACGATCTCAGGAATCCCACTTACGATATCTTGCTGTGTTTGTTTGATCGTGTCAATGTTAGTTTTGATATCAGAAAGCTTCATATCAGTGGTGGGCGGAGTACCAAAGAATTCCTCTGCGGTTTCATTAATTTTTCTAAAGTTTCTGCGAAGATTTGCAAACGCATTCACATGAACATCATACTCGGCCCGCAACGTGGATAATTTACCGTCAACGGTGTCAACATAATTTTTCGTCGCGGCATCTTCCGGGGATGTTGGATCCGCTAACACCACTATTTTATTTTTTTGTTCATGTTGAATTCACCTGTCATTGTGTCGCCGGTATTTTTTAAACGAGTAGCAAATATGGTTCCGACGGTTGTAAATAACGCGTCAACATAATTTTTCGTCGCGGCATCTTCCGGGGATGTTGGATCTCTTAAAACCACTATTTTGTTACCGTTCATGCTGAGTTCACATGTCATTGTATCGCCGGTCTTTTTTACGCGTTAACCTGCAGCTTTTTGCGTATCATCTCTTAACGCCGCGATTGATATTAGCGAATCTTTGATTTTTCCGTTGTCAGTGAATACAGGGATGTTACCCGGAGTAGCTCCAATAACCCTACGAATTATTTCATGCTATTTGATATCGCTGGTTTTAGTTTTCCGTGTCGATCCTGAAAAATAACAACCTCATCTGGGTCTATCCCGGATAACGATAGGTCGCACTAATACCTTTTATAATATCAAAAACATCAGCTGGTCTAGCTTCGTATACAGGGTGAGCAGGTGGCTGTGGATCAGATGCAGTATTTTGTGGTGTTCGTAACTTAATATACTGAATATGATCACCGCTGTCGGTAATATCTATGGCAAACATCACTGATGGACCAGATGATCTTGTAAAGTCGTCAGAATATCTCGCTAGACCGATTATTGTTGTGGCAACATCGACATCATTTTGAATCGATACGATATTTTTTCCATCAATCATATATATGGCGCTACTAAACAAGGCCATAATTCCATTATTGACAAAACCAACTCATATATTGGGATCGTATGCAGTATTATCCGCCTTTACAAGTTCACCTTCTACTTCAATAAACACCTCAGATGGCAAGAAATATCTACTTGTATCATGAACTTGAAGTTCGATACGCCCTCGTTGATTTGGCTGTCGTGCGTCATAGGAATAAAATTGATAATCACGCACTGAGTTATCTTTTTGAACCGGCTCATCTATATTAAATGCTGGGTCGGATATGTATTTGAACATTTTATACTATTGCGTATTTTTCCAAATGGTAATTATCTTCGTCGCACACGAAGTCCACTTCCTGCTATCAAATTTGCTGTGATACTTCTTTGTGCATCAGATTCCTGATCTATCAACATTGTTAGTTTCTTATTTACAGCCTGATTTATCACCTTACTAACATCCGTGGGCATAATTTCGGTGCTTGGTAATTTCACCGGTGGTGGCGAATCTCTTTGAGGTTTACGCATTAGTCGCGCTAGTCTTTCTTTGATTGCCGAGAGTGCCTTGTCAGCAGCACTAACAATTGCACCAGGAGCTTTTTCACCAACAACATTAATGGCTTTCATTGATAACTGTTTTGCAAGAGGACCCACTTTTGGTGCTAACCCCGCAAATAAACCCTGAAATACATCGCCGAGTCCGTCTCCGTAAGTTGCTCTATAAACTGGTAATCGTGAGTTTATTGCTCTGACCTGCACAGGTGTATGTCTGTTATATATGACCATATTATGTTATTTACTATTGTTTAATCGCTGTAATCGTCAACGAGTTCATCAATGAGTTCTTGGTAAATACTAGCATCCATGACACCACCTTGAAATAATCGCCGACAAATATCAGCAGCTTCATTAATTATTTCTGGTGAGTTATTCCCAGCTCGTTTTCCTCCTATGAGAACTTCTAACCGCGAAACGTCATTGAAAATATTATCAGGGCAGGGAATAAAACCACTTCCCAAACCTTTGCCGGATGTTTTTTTTTAATGCTAGTCGGCTGTGTTATTATCGGGGGTGTTTTTAATGGTGTTGACAAATCTGCAGTCACAACAGGGCTTGCAACTCTCCTTGCTTCAACATCTTTCTTAAATTGTTCAAACTCATTTTCGTATTTTACCGTGACCCGACTAATACCTTTATGTGTAGTAAACACCAATCGTTCCCATTGGTCATACTTTAACAATGGCGAACCCGGCTCCAGGTAGTTTTCATGATCATTAAATTCGCCTACAAGATCAACCGCGTTATCGTAATTTTTCATCTTAATATTTTTTGCCACACTCTCCTTGATTGTTGCCTTACCAGGTTTGTATTCCGGCGGAGCTTCGGCTCCAGGTAGCGTTTCTGACGCATCTACGAAAACTTCTTCGGGTGGCCTTGTTGCAACTCCCCTGATAGCAGTGACCGCCTTAGCAGCTGCTTCAGCGGATCGTTCAGCTGCGGCTGCTAGCCGTCTTGTCGCAACATTTTGTTGTTGAGCAGTACGCGATACTGATGTGGTGACAGGCTTAAACAATAGTTCAGCTGATTCTGTAAAACCTTCCTTAGCTTCTTGCTGTAATTGTAAATTTTTTTGGAAATCCTCCTTTACAGGGATATATTTTTTAAGTGCTTCTTCTCGCTCTCTGGCTAGTCTAGCTGTGTAAGATTCCGAGTATACCATATTATTATATAACAATTTTTTTAATTTATGACAACAGACACGCGAATGTTTTTTTTTCGTACATCGATAAAGGCCTTGATTTTCGAAAAGGGACGCAGAAAGCAGCAGGGATGGCAACGACAACAAAGGGCAGCAACGACGGCGACAATTGCGTTTACATAAAGCGTCATCGCGGTTTTATAAAGGGTTTATTTCGGCTTTTGGAACCTTCTAAAAAGTTGTAGGGTTCGCCTTCTCTGCTGCTAAGCGCGATCCTGTTTAGCCTATGTCCGTATGGAGGGTTCAGTCTTGCTTATCGTTTTCAGACACAAATCTTGTGGGACTTGGATTCTTTTTTATATATCAATATATAAGCTGCGTGAGATGAAAGTTTAAATGACCTGGACATGGAGGAGATTGGTTCCACATCCGATACGCACCTCTACTAGTAAGATGTCAAAGAAGGAGTCATTATGCTTGATACAACTTGATCTGGAAATAAGTCGTTATCATGCCCTCTGCCTGGAGGTTTACCGACTTTTTGTTGTTTTCATAGTCGATTATTGTGAAGTAGTATAACACGCTCTTGTGTAATATAACTCTCTTTCTGTTTTACTGAGACAAGAGATATAGTGATGCGGATAGAGAGGCTAAAATAGCTAGTACCCACAATTTGTTTTGAATGATGTATTGCTGTTCTCCGGCCCACTGAAGATCATTCCAAGAAACAGCCAGTTTTACATCTTAAATAATAAACAATAAGGGTGACATTTGTCAATTTCTCACAGAATATTAGGGCAGTTATTAAATGGGCAACATTCATGTAGGATAAGCTGAAAGGCATTTCTCATACAGGTTTAGGACATCTTAACCATAGCGTGTGGGCACACATGCAGCCACGTGTGACTGCGATAGCCAAACTGTGTCATCGATAATACAACTTGCTCTGGCCTTTGATGCAAAAGAGCATTTTCGTTTGAACGTGGAGTGCTGTTACACATGCATAAGGCATTCAAATTTAAATACATAAGTAAATAAACATTCAGTAATACGAGGAACAAACCAGGTCATGTTAGTATCGGTGGTAAACGGAGCCTCTGGACAAATGACATGCTAAATGACATGACAAGGCATAATTCCTCTTAATATTATTAGGTTTGAATATTTGTTCTCATCCATGGTCGACAGGACAGTTGTTAACGTCCTTGTGTTCAGTGGATCTAAAGATACTTTCTGAAGTTGAACGCACCCGTTACCACAAAGCAATGGAAGACGTTTATTATGCGTAGGCCGAAAAAAACGTATGTGAAACCAGAATTTCGATTACCTTAATGAGAGATTGTGGTAACTAAAAAACAACGAAGAAGCCGAATTCGGATAGACCAGTACTGCATGGCGGTGATTGGAGGAAACGAATCAAAGCTTTATGAGTTTTTCAGCTCTCTGCTTGCTGAGAACTAATCTAAAGATTTTGCCATTTTTTCCCCAGACTACAGAGATGTTCGAACGGTTACATGCTTTCGTTACTTACCTCGTCATCTTGAGCAGTAGCAGGCTTGTTATGTGCCAAATAAACCAGCGAGTTGCTCGGTTGTAGCTGAAAGGCGGTTATTACGGATCAAAACAATAGGACAACACAGCGGATATTAAGCTTGTCGTAATATACCGCGTGGTTACTGGAAGGGTGTGTGGAAAAAGTTAATAAAGTATTACATGATGGGCTTTGCACAGAGTATGCGTGAGGCGTGCGGGTTAGGCGGTAGGCCGGCGACAAAAGTGCGCAAGACATTTTAAAACGGTTCAACTGCACTTTAGCCTCTTGTCGGACACTAGTGTGAACAGCCAACACGCTTTACGAGAGAGGGAGCACAAGCACGCGTACCACTGATTTGGTTCAAAGATGTCGGTCGCCGTTTTCTGTGCTGTAACACGGAGTGCCTTTCTTGGCATGTTAAATACCAGCTTTTACCAGGTCGCTGCTTATAAACTGGAGACTGTTAATACACTAGAGCTGTCATATACGCATCCATGTTGTTTAGGATGGCGCTTAATTTTATAAGAGGCTGTTCCGACAGCCACCATGATTAGGTACCTGTCGTAGTACGGCATAGTATGTAGCACATTTCCACCTTTCTTTTGTAAGGGTGGATTTGCAGCTTGCGGTTGCATTGGTTGTGAACTTCATCGCAACATGCCGTTAATATTGAAGTGATATGGCACATTATCATTAGCGTTGCGGCAGATGTGACAGTTTGTGGTCGTCTTCATCTGTATAACTGTAGGTGGTCTGTATGTGGTGACGACAGGTTTAGGATTTTGATAAATTCGCTGTATAGGAAGGAGTGGTGTTACATAATTTTAAAAACAAAAAAAAAACAAAACATCCCCCAAAACCCGTGAGTTGTAAATATTACTTGCCTGAAAATTGATATGAGCGGTAACTATTTTAAGTGTAAACTTATTTCAGATGGATTTGCGAATAAGACATCTGGGTAATGCGTAGCAAATGTTGTTGTTGGTGGTGGTTACAGACCAGATTTGCTCATGGGTGAGTGAGAATATATGTCATTTAAAATTACAGTCTAGTTTTGCATGAGTACACAAAAATGACTAAGAATACAGATTTGGTTGTACGTATCCTATATTATTTGCAGCCTTGTCAATGTTTGATGTCTGCGAGGATATGCAAACCATGGTGCATAGTTCTGCCATTGTCATTCTTTCTCCTGGGTACTTGGGACACCATAGGTCCAGACCAGCGCGCATGTGCGAGTGTATAGTAAGGACGCCTGAAAGTGAGGATTTTTTGCTGAATTTTCTTCAGACGAAATTGTCGAGCGAGGGAAACATGTGTCCAAATGAGTATGTTCTTCTGGAAAACAAGAGATCTTTGAACCAGTCTGCAGTAGACAGCTCCATAGAGGTATGCGGCAGACGAAGGCTGGGTAACCAGTTTTTCACTGGAGTGGCCAGACTGACGTTCGCATCCGGAGGTCCAATGTATAGCAAGGGCTTTGCTGCGATGTTTTCAGGTAGTGTATTTAAGGTGTAGAATCTCAATCGACGAGTCTCCAGAGCTGAAATAAGCCATACCTTTATCATAAAACAATAAAAAAACAAGTGGTATTTAATACAAAGTAACGCATCAGTTAATTAGATTTTTGTATACTGATAATACCATTTTCTTTTAGGAAACATTAACTAGATATTAAAGCTGTTGCAATTTAAGTTTTAACTTGTTTTACCATGAAAACTGCGTAAGTGTCTAAAAGAGATGCTCCAAGAGTGTCCCAAATTACAACGACTTGAAACTGGTAATTAAAGTGCACAATGATTCACTAAAAGTCTTCTAAGAGATTGGTTAGACATTTGTTGAAATTTCGACAACACTGGGTGACAGAAACTTCTTGCAGGCATATGGCACTCAAAGATTGTTTAAGGGATGAATTAACGTTTTGGAGTATTGATAATATCTACAGACAACAGTTTCGTCATTTTTAGCCTTTGTTTCTTAACAAAATACCTTGCAAACGAAGGTCAAAGAGTGTGAAAGTGTGCGTATAGGATCGTACATTTTTATATACATGCCCAATATTCCTTACAAATACCAGTCATGTCTATTGCATGTTGCACAGAGTGAAAGTTTATCATCAAATGCACTTTTGATATGAATATAACAGATTTGGGTTACACAAATTTTCGACGCAGGTGAAAAATTTAGATTTACACATGTGCTTTTTTCTGTTATTATTTATATTATGTTCGCAGGTACCAGGTTTTGGTTAAATACATTGTTTATTTACATTGTCCTTTGATTAATTATTACTTATTAATTCTTATTGGTCTTCTTCTTCTTCGTCTTCTTAATAATAATAATAATAATAATAATAATAATAATAATAATAATAATAATAATAATTATTATTATTATTATTATTATTATTATTATTATTATTATTATTATTATTATTATTATTTTCAGCTGATCCGCGAAGCTACCGGCCATCAATAGAAATAGAATGCGGTGTTGTAAATTTACTCGGGGAGCCGATGCCGCCTTCAATATCAGCTGTGTCCAGCAGAACTGGCACATCCGGTCCTCCATCAGCAACATCTCGCGGTTCTTGGGTCGGTGCAAATGCTAGATCATTTCCAAATGCAAATATACTGACCGATTTGTCAAGAGGTCAGTCTCGTAGTTTTCCGATGCCCCCAACTGGATGGGATGATTCAAGAATAGATGACGCAACTGAGAGATTTGGTCCCGGGCTACCGCTTTTTGCTGGTACTCACGGAGTACTCAGATTCGGAAATCCGGGGCAGCAGTTAAGGGACCACTTTCCAGATACTTCGAATAGGAGAATTCGTTTTCCGGACCAGACCCTCAAACCCATACGGTCGAGCAATGCACCGCCTCCAAATGCATTACAGGGTAATGAAAGCGGAAATGCGACTCCGAAGGAAACTGCCCCTTTGACAAAATCAGTGAACACTAATAATCAACCACTACCTGTATCGAGACCACCTAGTATTCCACCTGGAAGAGTCACACCTGGGCAGCGTGGAAGATCTACTCAATCGGCCGGAAAAGCAGGAGGTCTCGGTGTGGACGAGGGAGATTCACGAAGTGAGACAGTGGAACCTGTTCCTCAAGAACATAAATCCTCAACAGGTATAGAACATTAAATAAATAAATAAATAAATAAATAAATATATATATATATATATATATATATATATATATATATATATATATATATATATATATATATATATATATATATATATATATATATATATATAAACATCGTGTTCGAGGTTTTAAATATAATTCAGGTTCTGTCCAAAAAAATTTATAGCAATTTTGACAACCTGCTTTCGACCGCTCAAATGTTTACATGGATGCTACGTAAGTGCAGAAATGTAGATGACTAAGCGTAGCAATCAAATCTTAAGTAGGTATAAGCAACCATCTGTCAAGGCACAACCTAGACTCAGAAATGAAAATATAGCACCGCAAACAGGCTCGTCACTAAAGATCGGGACAATAACATGTACATAACCTTACAAGACCATGTTACCTATGTCAGCTATGTATCAATAATTGTAGATTACACAATGCACAACGTAAAGGTTGCAGAAACATTCAGAAACAAGAAGAAGAAAGAACTTTAAAGTTTCAAATTCAAATGTCTGAACATATATATATTATATATCAATTTTTGGTCGAATATATAACTGATTCTAACATATACCCGCTTCGTCTCCCTGCCATACAACGCATGAGGAAGAAAAGGAATTTATATAGATACCTTTTTTAATGCCAAGAAATAAATACCATTCTGGAGTCCCAAGCAAAATATACCTTTTTGAGGCCAACGCGCGCGACACGTACTATATCAGTTCATTTACACACTTCCATATTCTACCACGATTTTTAAAAAAATTCTGTGATTCTGTATTAGTTACTTTTCAAAGGAAGAGAGGCACTGAGCTTATACTTGGTTACTCACATCGTGTTATTTGAAATCAACATGTTTCTTAATACAATACAAAATGAATTCAAAATTATCCAAAGAACACGTAATATTATTATACTCTTTCTTCTCCATTAATTCAACATTGTTAGATCTGTGCAGTTGTTCTCCATAATGTAACGAGTTTTACTGCACAACACGCTACCATGTTGGATGTATTAAGAGCACTTGTATATATCTTGTATCTTTGCCTGTGCCTTATTTGCGTACAATTGTATATTCATCCGGATTTAACGGAAATGAAACTTGAATTGTTTTATATGGCATAGCGAATGGTAACAGGTTCTGCATCTAAAATATGTGGTTGTAAATGCCACACACACACACACACAAAGCGGGCTATGTTTACGCGGGTCTCAATAAGAATCTATGCTCTTAAACTAACAACAGAAAAGAACGAAAACCGATAAGTTTTGTAAAATTCAACAAAAATGCAAAACGAACCTAGTAGTAATGCGACTTAATCCCAAACAATCCTACAAGAGTTATCACAGGTCCAAATATATAAAGTTCCAAATGAATTCAAGTGGTATTCCAAAGAAGTTCCAACATTGACAGTGTTGATGTGCATGTAGTCTAGAATATAATAATATGTATGTGGCTATGATTGTGATGATATGTTAACAGTTTTTTGGTTTATCAAAATAATATAATTCCAAATTGTTCTTGTCTGAATTCACTATAATTCCAAATTAATGTCCAAGTCGAATAATATTACTGATGAGCACTTGATATTTCCAGTTAATAATAATTTGAATGCATAATTCCACCCACACGAAACTGATTACAACAATAAGACTGATCCTGCTTCAAGTACAAATGAGTACTTTCTCAAGTAAACAACATTATATAAAACGTAAGACACAATAGTAGAAACAAGACCAGGGTCAAAAGGTCTTTTCTAGAAAATTGTTAGTTGTCAGGAAGATACATATGTTAATGATATCATGATAAAAACATGGTAAACATCATGCAGACTAGGTTTTTCATGGTTGAATCTCAATGATTTAGATTCTGATTACGGTACACATGTTTACAATGATAATAATCAGAATATTTAGTCCACACTCATTACTGAAACATTAGCTACGTGTGATGATTTTCAAAATCAACATTACCTAGTCAGGTACCCAGTGAATTTGATTTTGGACTAAGGTCAGTTACAAATTACAAATATACTTTACATATAATCACCCCACCCCCCAACAACTTGTATACCTTTCTTTTCCCCTTTTACCCGGTAATCATGCTTTCCAAAAACCTCGAACGTTCAGTACTTTCGTGATGTAAAGTTTCGGTACCCGAAAAAAAATGACCAAATCTTGGTATAACTCTAAAAAGCGTGACTTCAAATGGATAAATATGTTCTAAGGGCGTTTTCTCCGCAACTTGCAATCATGAAAAGAACATCTTGCTGTAATACTAAATGAGATTTTCAGGAGAAACGAAAACTTGCATAGAGCTAAACAGTCAATTTAAATCAGATTATTGAAACAATTCTTGATCAGAAATTTGCTCCAATGTTGGAACCTGCGCAACCCTAAAACGCAGTTTTAACATTTCGATTGCCATGACCGTTTGCAGGTGAGTTGAAAGCATACAGTCCGCGTTTGCAGGAGAAATAAAACGCTATGCGATTATTAAAATTAGTGTAAAAAGGAATTCTCTCTGTCCTTTAGAAAAGCCATTGCATTAATACATTTTAGCTGCAGCATCAAGTAATATTCGTTTCTGAAACCAATAGTAGTTCGATTCGAATAGTGTTTCCGTTTATTTATATAAAAAATAATGAATTGAATTCTTTTGTATCTATTTCAATCAGTAAATTTATGTTTTTGGTGTTTCCATTCCAAATAATCCATTAGCGCGCCATTGATAACTTCAGAATGTTATGCCATAAAGAGCGTACACGCGTTGGCTGCAAAAGATGTTTCTATTATGAAAGATAAATACCTTTGTACAGTGTTGCTCAGAAAAACCCATTCATATTTTCCCATACAAATGCAGCAACCAATAATTTATGCCGTCTATATATGTATCCTATAGCATTATGGAAGAAATTTAGAGCCAACAATGGAATGGGGTTGGGGTTTGATGTGGGTGTATATTGGTAAGGGAAGTAACCCATATTCATCACATGGATTGTACATGGAAGAGCTTAATAATTTTCTTTCAGGATCCATGGTGGCGTTGGTCATGGGAACAATAGGAGCTGTCTTGATTCTTGGTTCCGTTGGGATCTTCTACTATTACAACGCCAGAAAGTAAGTGACATTTTTCTCCGAATTTGCTTGCTATCACATTTAGGTAACATTCGTAATGGCAAGTGAATAATCCCCGGTCTAGTGTTCTGGACATCTTTGAGCATGAAAACTCATGGACGTTTGAACTTGAAATTTTGTGATAGTCGATCGCAAAAAATACTATTTTTGAAACGACACTGTCCCTTCGTTTAGAGTACAAACTTAGACTCAGGCTAAATCTCTGAATTGTATTATCCCACAACCTATATTATGGTAGTTTACGTAGAATAGATTTTAATTTTCTGTCATAATTTTGGCACTTATATTGACTAGTTAAGTTTAAATGCATGTGCAAGATTCAAATGTCAGTTTGAAAGCCCAAACTGGGGATACGAAGTTTGAAAATCGGAAACTTTATTTGCCACTCAAAACAATATTCAACGTTAACCAAAGCGTGAAATGTTGACAATGCCTTCTCATTCGCGAGAGACAGTTTTTGAAATGCAATGCATTTAAATCTAGGCTTGCTCTGGGTACTGACAAAATTGGCTTGATAAAGACACCTCAGAATATATTTGTGCTGTGTGATTTCTTGTGAGTATACCATTCATTGTGCCGTAATGGCATTCTATCATGCCTGAAACTTATGATCAACAAAAGTCACGTTGCCGTTTTCATTTATTTTACCTTTTGCGAAGTAGAACCGGATGTGCTGGGCTTCTCACTGAACTCAAAACATTACATTATACCATATTTTAACAATATAAAATGTCATTAGTATGCAAGGTGTATCAGAATTGATTTAGACGAAGAACAACGGTTTTGATTCAAATATAATTGCGTTTTTAACTTTCAGAATCGTATAATAGAAGCTCATACAAATAAATGTAATGAGGATTTAATGTTATATTCATTAGCTGTGCATACGTAGACCTCATAAATATATTTTGGGACAATACTAGTTTACTTTTTTTTATATAAAAGTTTGATACTTCTTAAATTTAGAACAAGTTTCTTATGTTGTTTGGTTATCAATACACCTCGGAGTAAAATAAAAGTTTTCCGCTTTCAATAGAGACATGCTTATTTGCGCTTCAGGCGTCGCAGAACAAAAGCCCAGGAACGAAGGGAAAGACGCCATCAGATTTATGGAATTACTGGCAGTTCTGCATCGTCAACGTATGGAAAGGGATGTGAAATGACAGAATCTGTGTATGCAACGGTAGCGGACGTTGCTGCGCATGCATGCGCAAATCCGGCTGTCACGGAAACGGCGTTTCAAATATCTCATTCTAGAGACGTTCATGCATCCAAACAAAAGACATCAAACTATCCTGCAAGATCAGACCAAGAAATTCAGAGTGGAAAAAGTCATTCCCCAAAATCAAACCAATATCAAAACATTAACGATATCTCCCAGCATGAAACATCCATGCCAGAGATAGCTGTGGTTGAAATACATAGGCGGCCAAAGACTGAACGCGATGATGAAAGTGAAATTAATTGCGAGTCGAACAGAAGTGACGAAAAAGGATTACAAAATTACCCTAGTAGATCACGTGACAAACTAAAAAACTCCTGCCAATACTGTGGTCGCGTACATTTGACTATTTGTCCTCGCATTAGAGCGGAGTTAATGTATGACAATAACTTCCGCGATGGAAAGAAATATTTAAGTGAGCCAACAGTTGTGTAGAAAGTTTTCTTTTCACTGATATTATATTAATGTTCATTGATATTATGTTAATATTCACTGATATTATATTAATGTCCATCATAAATATAATTAGTGCTAATATTTTTCTCCATGTTTTTGAGTCTGATGCAGATAAGAAGAGTGCAATTATTAGGTAAATGCTCATTAAACTGGTCATTCAGTTTAGCGAGACGACTGTCAATCAACTTGCCAGTAACGGAGATTTCAATGTCTGTTATGTATATTTAATTTACATGATGTGCTCGACTTTTGTCCATGATTGAAGGTAGAGTTCTGGCCTAGCAGACTATTGCCATGTAATGTATACCCGATGTAAAACTGGTAAACAAGATGTTTACCAAAAGTTAAAAGTTCAATAACTGACCTTGTTTACGAGACAGTGATTTGTCTCCAAAATATTCCGTAATATCATAGGTCGGGTGACAGTTTGAATATAAAGAGGTTTTAAGAAAGCAATTATTCAATCCTGTTTTAAGGTCAGTTTGCAGAATCATACCTACTCCTAACAATCATCTGTCTTCAACGATCACCTGGTCTCAACTGCCATTATAATTTCTACGCTGCAAATTTCGCATACAAATGCCCTGTATTCTACAGTCACAGGCCTTCTGCGGTCAAGGGTCAGGTGCTCCTTACTAAACAATGATTTAACCTCGTCTTAGGCGGTCAGTGCAGTGTATCAGAAGTGACCGCTCCATGTATGCAAATTAAGCACGTTTGTTTGATGAAGATATATGATGTGCATAAGTGTTTTCTTACGCGAAACAAGTCCACCTACATTGTGAAGGGTAAAGACTGCTTTGGGAAAAGTAACAGAATTTCCGTGATATTTTGTGCCAGTATGACAGGTATATTTCATTATCTTCGGCTTTTAATGTATCCTGCTGCATTGCATGTAAAATTATTTAAAACTGATTTCTTTGTTTTTCAGTATTAAGAGACTGAATCTGTTAATTGCTATTTTAAGATTTTAAATAAAAGATTTCTTCAATGGAAATAAATGAGTAGAAATATACTGTTCTTGTGATATCCTTACAGCTCATATACTACTAACACTAGCCTTATGAAGTTTCTTTTCATTCCCTAATCATTAAACATCTCTCAGAAAATTCGACTGTCTTTTGATATTGGTGAGTTTGAGCAACCTGTCTGCTTAATCCATCAATTGTTTGAAGCGTGAACACATGTTTACGTGCCTAAGTATACCAGCTGGCCTAAAAAAAGTCAGCCTGGTGCTTCACAATCAGAAGCCATGTTTGGATGTGAATAAAATAAAATGCTAAACATTGTTCCAAACATCGACACATGTGACAATTATAGGGGAGTCAGTGATGAATGAAAATAAGGATACAGAAATGTTTATTTTGCTTTTGCTAAATAACTGCATAATACAGGTTGCATACTACGGTTACGATTCTGTGGTCACAAAATAAGTCACATAATAAAGCAAAACTAACAAGTTTTTATAGAACGTAAGAAACAATTTAATTATCAAAGTTATAAATAAAAATGTGAGAGGAACTGGTAGTATTATAAACGGAATAAAAAACAATCCTTATAAAATTCTATGAAAGTCCTAAATGAATGAGAAGTTCCTTATGAATTGCAAAACAGAAAAAGTACTGGTCCTCCAGGAACCGTAGTTATGTCAGGATCGTGTAGTCAAGAATTCATTCGAATAATTTATAACAGTCGCAGAAGAATATTATAGTCAAAATAATTAGCACTTTCTATTTCCAGTTAACGGTCCAAACAAACGATTTTTCCTCTCGAATAATACCTAAGGATAACATAAAACACGATTGCTCAGTTCTCTCTTTATATACACTGTCTATTGCGACTCACAATTCTATTTTTGCCTGATACATATTAAATAATTGGATAAAGTTTAATAGAAGATAATACTTTTCTTAATTATATAGATAACTAATTATACTGTTGCAAAACAACTATAAGAATAGTATTTAAGTCTAACCGGGATTAAACCAGCTTTCCCAAGGTCACAAATCAAACAAGAAAAAATGCAAAACAAGATATAATTTTTTTAAAACTGCGAGTGAAATAAAGAGATTGTATGCAATAGAACCAAAGAAGAATAAAGATAAAATGTTTTGAACGAGAACGAAAACGATTATCGGAGATTGAACCACAGCTTTGGTGTGGATATATTAACCAGAGATAGGAAACAAATACCAATTGAACTATATCTGCATGATTTTATCACACAAGCAAAGAATGAGTTTTTCAACATTTAAGATAGATGGCGATGGAATATTTATTGATTTTACAATGGATGATAAACTAGCGGTTGCTAGTATTAATAATCTTGTTGATGACATCAAGTGTATATTCAGAATAAAATTTGTTGTCGAACAAATCAGTGAATATTCCGACTTGGACTATTCATGGTAAATTTGACCCTGTTAAGGCATCACGTCGACATAACAATGTCGTCAGAATAAATAAAACTTTTAAAGCAGGTATTTTCACCGGAATAGACAAACCATACTACAATAACGCGAATCCATTGTCCGCAGTTGTTTACGCAAGTTAGCATTTAAATGAACCAGGCATACATGATCTCGCTCCGATGAAAACAAGCTCGCCAAATTGTGTTGCTCAACGTTTAATGGAGCATTCTGTAAACTCCACACGTGCAAATGGGCTTGCAGAATCAAGAATAAAACATTAGCACAATGGTAAAACTCTCTTATCAACGGAGCTAAGATAAATGACGTGCTTATTGTAGAAAATTTGTTAAAGCTTCCGATAATCATAAAAACAGCAACAAAAGAGATTTTGTACAATTCTGGTAAATATCGTTCTCCAATAATTTGTATATGATCATAATTCACATGCGTGGACTGAATCCGTGACAAATTTCCCAAGAGAGAGAGAGAGAGAGAGAGAGAGAATAATACGATTGTGTAGCACTGTGACATATACGAAGAAATCTACAACATCATTAAGCATGCTCCTGTTTCAGTCTGGTTATTTCACGGATGATTCTGAGTCGGCTGAATCAACATTTGATCAGTTAATGTTACCATCTGGAGTTATTTATCGGAACGAATCTCTCCAACAAAATATGAAACAAATGTTTCTAAAGTATAACACATTCAATGATGAATTACCCAAACATTGTTTTACGGTGTCGTCTTATGTTGTGCATATAAACCAAAGCAGCAGAGAGGGTGAACAGATCTCTTGCTGGAAGATCCATTTTTGAAATACAAAGTTTCCTACAAAAATGAAAATAAAACGTCAATACCGTCAAACCGAAACCTCTAATATGGTTAGTTTATTTTGTTACATTATCTTTGTATATGTTTTTGTTTGCCCACCGTGACACTTATTTGTGGTCGCATCCTCTCTGCTGCTATAAATGAGTGAGTAATTAAATCAATATTATATCAGTCTCTCAACCAAACATTTTATCAAGACCTATACGATAACGTGATCGAGGATCATGTAAATTTATTGTTATAAATTCGTGTGGGGTAGATTGTGCTTTTGAAAAGACGTTTTTTGAACTTAATCATGTCCATATCCCCTGAACATCAAGTCTCATAAATATTTCGCAGAGTATTTGTATCGACTCCATTAAACACAACTAACATATTGCATGTATCTCTGATCACTTTATGTATTTGTGTATATCGCTGATTAACATAAATCACGTCTGTGTTTTTGTGCCTGCCTCGAGATAATATCCGAGCTGGATTTGATTGTTTGTCCAGCATTACATCATCGAATACTACGAGATTATAAAAAAATCCATCGTCGTCATCTACAGATGGGGCTTCATCAATATCGATGATAAAATCAATAACATCATTTTCATCTTCGTCCAATAATTTTGCATTTTCATTAAAATCTTTAAACACCTCGTAGCATCTCTGATCATCAACTGACGGAGCTACTAAATACAACTTCTCCCATTTTAGCAATTTCATTTTTAGATTAAGTAATAATTGCGTGTTACCAGACCCAGATGGACCTATGATAATTGCTCTTATATAATTTGGTGGCGCTGGATGATGTTTTAATGGTTCTTGCTTTCGTGTCGCTGCGAAATCAATGACATCCATGTTGTACAAAAATAATAAATAATATGGAATTATATTGTGTTCGATGCAGAACATCCATCTCCACCAGTGGATTAACAACAATAATAACAAAAAATAAAAAGCGTGCACTTACAGGCAAGTATTTTAAAGGTGGTAAAATATATATAAATATATTTCGTCTCGTATGGAAACTGGTGCTTCAGTAAGAAAATTACCAGGAACTCCATGAGCTAAAGGCCCAGGAGAAAAACATCTTCCAGGATATCATTATTGTGGTCCTGGAACCCGACTTGATATCCAACTTGACGAGCGAGACTAACAAAGTCCTGTAGGGTATCCAATAAATGCTATTGATCAAGCATGTCACGTTCATAATGTAGCTTGTAAAAATAGGGATGTTCAACAGCGACATATTGCAGATGTGGAGTTGATTCACTCGTTAAATTCCATAAAAACATCTTTCGGAGAATCATTCGCTAATTGGTTGGTAGGATCTGGAAAGGTAGAGCAGCGATTAGTAAATTTGCTGATGCAGCAAATGTTACACGTTTTGTTGCTGCTAATCGGTTGGCACGACAGGCATTATGACATATCAAAATTAATCGACCACCATCACCACCACCACCACATGATACTATTAAAATTGGTATACGTCAATTGAGCACGTACAAATAAGCGTTGACAGTCGTTGACGTTGCAATATATATAAGAAAGCAGAACTAATATCATCTAAAGCAGCAGCTGAAGTCGTATCTCCTTTTTAACGAATTTATTAACGAGGACCTTTACGATGGCCGCATTTTCAACAGGTTTATCCTGGCAAGGAATTTCTTGGTGCAGTATCATCTCTGATGAAAAATATATAATGTTAAAATTAGACGAGGACATACTACAAGTCATCGGAATCAGGCAACTGGTGAATGATTTAATTAAATACTTGCTGAGCGGTTATTTGGATATCAATATGCGAAGGAAATAATTCAATAAGATATGAGATCTCGCGAATGGGTTGCAAGATTACCAAATGTGACAGCTGCGTTAAATTATGAAATTTCTCATGCGATTTCTATGAAACCCATTAATGCAATTACAAAGAAGCCTGTACCAGTACAACGACATGACTCCTTTTCAAAACAACCAGTACAATGTAATGTTACTGTAGAATAGTTATATGGACCTGGTGAACTTGAAGGTGGTAAAAAAAGAGCGTCTAATCCTTTTTGGAGTATTACGACACATACAATTTCCGGCGTGGTAAGATCTACGGGTAGACCTGCAATCTACGGAATGGATTCAACTGTTCCTCAACGTGGATTTGTACGTGAAAAATTACAATTAATTCCTAAAGACACACAATTATCACCTCATTCACCTTTGTAAACTGGCAACTCGACGTCGATTACATCCAAACGAGATCAGCGTCACATTTTCGCGTGTATGGCCAAATGTACTATTAATTTTGTCTTTGGTAAATTGTCTTGGATTATTATTTGAATACTTCCACAGCATTACTCTGTTACAGCTTGCACAATACTTATTTTGTAAGTGTCATGATAAATTCAACATCGAGATCAAAGTCGCGCTTATTTTGTTTGTCACACAAGTTTAGCTAATTTGTTTCTTACAATATCATAGTGAGTTTCCTGAATTTGATTTTTTTTCTGTGAGGTCTATGACCATTCTCCGAAGCTGATATACTGTTATGATTCGAGAGACTGCGAGATAAACTAAGTTTGACCATTTGAAACGATCATCGACGATCTAAACATTTATATCAGAGATAGTTAATACTTGTGATGAATGAATTGTCAGTGCGTATATTAGCGTCCATGTAGTTTTGTCCATAGTTAACGCGTTCTTAATAACACTGACTGGAACTAAAACAATATCATTTAATCAAAGATTTTGTTTCTCTGACGATCCTGGTATATCAACTTTAATATTTTGTCGTCGCGTATCTGCTGGTCGATAACAACAATAGTACGGGTAGATTTGAAGAGTTTTCTTTATGTAACAAAACTAATTGTTGTTGAAGTATATCACGAACTATCTTTCTACTTGCAACTATCAAATAATTTTGGTCTCCATAAATTCCAAACATTGTTTACATAAATTTCTGAAATTATCTCGCGCATTATTTCACGCTGAACTTTATTCAGTTGTAGTCTGATTCATTGTTTAAACTCTTAATTCTGGATCAAGCGCTCTATGATCATCAGTTATTTCTTCATAATAATCAAGATTTTTTCCAGCCATTTATGTGGAGACCATCGATCAAAAGGTGGCGGTTGACCATGATCGCCACACATTTTCATAGCAGCATTTTTTGTCAATAACCGATAAAGTAATATGTTTAACGTTGCTAATGTAACGGTGCATATTTCATCCCAGACAATAATCCTTGGAATATATTTCTCGCCCATTCGTTTATGAGTCCATTTATATCCTTTCCATGGAAAGAGTTTGTGATAAGTGCACGATTTAATATTTCTTTCTTCATTTCTCTTGCCAGTCTGTGTGTGGGTGTTGATAAAACTATATCAAAATTCCGAAATAGTTCAATCACACGAGTTGTTTTACCAGAACCACTACGCCCATTGAGATAAACAGTCTTATTTCTGGTCACAGGATCATATACCGATGAATTTCTTGGTAATAAATGTCCTTAATTTCAACGTCGGTGGGTTCAGAATAATTGTTTTCTTGTTTTATTCTCCATTCACCCCATGAGGAATAAGTGACGATATGTAATTGCTCTAGCAATCCTGTATTTCTTTATTGATATAAAATGAATCCGTAGCGACTCTGACAGCAAACTCATAAACTCTATTTATCATCGATACTAGATACGCGAGAATTGAAGATCTTAAATAAGTAAACTGCGGTGACTCACCATCAATACAACTCACAGCTGTACTTAATATAGTTTAGTCTGATAAATTAACATTACTTCGAGTTATAAATGTGTTTCTATTCGTTGAATCAGCAGTTATAAAATCGAGTTCAGAATCATATATAATTAATATTGTACACTGTCGTTTGTGATAATATGATCCTCCGTGGGTATGTTTACCAATTTTTTTTCTGCAAAGATCTTTCGTTATTTTATTTTCATCATATCATCAGAATATTTCTTAGGCTGTGGTAACCAAACTTGTCTCTGCGAACTATATGATATAATTGCTTCACTTACAAGCAACCATATTAAAAATTAAAAATCGAGCATATATCGTAATAATACTGTTGGCGCCCACATACGTTCTGAACATAGTTAGCCAAACCAGACATAACAAGTCTAATGAAGGTCTTCGGCAAAGTTAAATGACTCGATATAAACGAATCCAGCGAGTCAAATTCTGGTACTGGTCCATTTAGCGATAATCTGGTCATCTCGTGTGTTGGATGACCAAATAGCTCAAAATATATGGAACACTCTCCCTTTCCTAGAAAACGTCCGAAATAACATGCAACCATATCAACAGAGATAACATCTTTATATTCGGATCTGGTCTTTCATAATCCACATTGTCCGTATTCGACACAACTCGATATTATATCACTGAGAAAATCAAACCTCATAGGCTTTCACGAATGCTTCTCTCTATCAAAATGATCCGCGACTGATGAAATCGTAAAACAATTACTGAGCAACTTTTCATGCATGACATCGTCGTGGGTGTATTTTGACGCAAGATATTTCGTTTCTTCACGGAGAGATTCTGTGCGATAAATATCTCCATTAGGTCGTACAAACTGATTATTGTTTCCGTCATCAGAACTCGTTTTTCCTTATTTCGTTAATAACATCAAATTTATCTCCTTGGTAAAATTTAACAATTCGATTTCGTGGGAATATTATTACTGCTGTAGTCCTCGCATGCCCATTATGATCAATACTTTCAATCGAAGCTCCTTTTCGATTTATACTTCGATTCATACAAATGTCTCCGGTTATCTTTTTATCATTATTATAAATTTTAATTTTTTTCCTAGGCCAGCGACGTCTTTCATGGTCTCTAGTAACTTTAATTATTTCTACCCAATGATTTATTATTTTACGTCTTTTATCCGTTAGACCATTTCCGCTAGTCGAAATTGTAAAATGTTCCATTACTCGTTAAGCTACACAATTTAGCCTTGACAGTTTAATTGGTGTTAGATCATGAACGGTGGGGAATATGTATCGGATATATTGCATACATATCTGCGGTTACAGGATGCGCTCTTTCATAATACGGTTTGTCCATACCAGTCAACATTCCTTGTTTGGAATTTTTAGTCAGTACGGCGATTTTTTCATTATGAAGGACAGGGAAACGTTTTCACTGATAATCCAAGTATCGTCGACTGACGTAATAATCTTTACTCTGAAAAAAATATATTTGATTGTCGAGATAATTAATAACCATCGCTGTTCGTTGGTCGTTCATTGCAGCATGGATAACATCGGTGTTGCTTATGATTTTGAATGTTGACCAAACATGAGAAATTCTTTCTTAGCATTACAAACACTTTCAATCATAGTTTTCATCTGATCAACCAGAGCTCGTCTTCGTGTGTCAGGGGTTCTTTTATCAAGAGCGAATCTATATTCAGAATGTTTAATCTTACTCGCTGATAATATCTTAAACTCATCCATATTATAATTAAAACACACACACACACACACATACATATATATAATGATTAAAACTAAGATTACATGTAAATGGTTTCTGATAGGTACTACAACTTCCTGTAACAAAGTTTGTGTAAAGGAATTCTGTGGACTTACTTACAAAGTGTACGGAGAGGGAGTTTAGGACCTAATCCGTGTTTGAAATTTGGTGTTAGTGTTAGAGAATAATTTCAGTTGATTTTGAAACGTTAGGGAAAAAATACAGAGAACTGAAAAGATATTATGATTAAAGCATTGATAATAATGGCAAAGTAAAAAGGAGCGCTGAATGTTTTCACGGTAGATTTTCAAAATAATCAATTAGACAAATGATATTATTACATAAAATACAACATAAAGAATTTCGTAAAACATCCTATCATCAAAAATTATGAAGCATCTCGTGATTGTTTAATCAGGAACTGTTTACGAGGGGTAATCAACGACGGTCTTGTGATTGATCATATTAATGAACTCAAACTCGATAACTCTTTCGATAATTTACGAGCCATTACACAAAACCAGAACAGCAAATATGACAAACCGGTAAACATGTAAAACTTGCACAAATTATTAAGTCTGTAAAAACAGAATCTGGGGAATAAAAAAATATTTAAATCAATGAACGCAGCTGGAAAATGTTTTGATATTTCAATGCGTTCTTTAAGTTATTCTGCAGAATATCACCAGATATGCTTTATGAAGAAATATAAACAAAAATACTATTTTATTATTGTTGAAGGGAGATAACTCTGTCAATCTAAGCTCTTTCTCCGGTATAATAATAAAGCAGTTATCTCGCTTGATACTGCTTAATTGACCGCATTATGTTTGTCATCGTCACTAATTATATAGAAATATTCAGTAATGTATCCATCTGTGTGATAATTAGTGTCAGTGAAGTAATATAATTTTGTAACAGTTCCATATATTGAAAGTATATTTACATCATAATTTCGTCTCCTTTGACACAGTGACTCACCCGCTTTGTAATGCAGCAGTTATTTGTAGACCTCTCTGTTATACAAAAATACGTGTTTTTTAAGCCTGACTTAGTCAATGACAGAAATATATGCAATATATGATTATTTTTAAAAGATGTGTTCTGGAAAATGGAAAATAAATCCACGCTGTAGTTATTATAGTCAATCATTTGTAGGAATCCATCATAAGCAACTTTATCATAATTTCTAAAACATGTATATGTAAGATGTGTCCGTAGCGCAGGTGCTAGCGTGTTGGATTTTCATACTCGAGGTCCGACGTTCTATTCCCATGACTGGATTCTAACGGAACAAAATACATCCTCCCCACCATACTAATGTGCCGTCCTTAGAATTAAGATTATATATAGTGCTGTAAATAACTTAATACAATGCTGTAAATATGCTATTATATGTATTGTGCCGCCCTTATAATTAAGACGCTGTAAATTGCTTAATACAACGCTGTAGATATATTGATATATGTTGTGCTATAATAAAATGCTGTAAATATGTTACTATAATTATGTGTTGTGCCTTAGAACTAATATATAATAATAATATATAATAATACAATAAATACGCAAACATGTTTGTATTTTAAATATATATGTATTATATAATGAACTAAGAAAATTTTAGTGCTATTATATCTGCAATTAAACAATAAAAATATGAAGTATAATAATTCAACTGGATCAATAACAATTGTTTGTGATTTTGAATCATTACGAATACGTAAATTAGAAGATAGATATACACTGCCAGCAGAGTAAAGATTTATTAAGCTCATCCAGCCGTCTATGTTCCAATCCTTGGCTACTGTCAATGATACCTAAGTTAAAATATTCGTATCTCTCGCACGCGCGGTTGAAAACTTAGATCAGAATTAGCTGACGAATACAAAACAAAACAGATTATTAACACGCGCGTGATGCATTTAAAAAGGCTTATGTCAGATCGTGAAAATGAAAAAGATTCTGAAAGCGAAAGTACTGTCAGTGACTGTAGTAACAACGTCACTAAGAAGATTGTGAAAAGATATTTGATATCCGCCATCAATTGCATCACATAAAAGATTAACTGAGATTGCTGATGTGATATTTACAATTCTTGGTGAAATATAATGACCTCAACCGTACAGATCATTGTTATGTTTAAAAATTGTTGAGGGTGGGCTATTTATCTCCATGACTCATCAATTTGTGGAACGTTTTCATTGAGAGGGTCGTTGAATGATTTTTTTAGTTCATCGGTTTCAAATCCTGGTATTACAGATCTTGGTAATTTTGCTTCAGTTATTTTATAATGATCCGATACACTTTTCCGCTTTTGTGTCCTGATACTTTTTTTTTAATACTTTTTCAATTATAACGCAGTGGGTAAACTCAAGATCAGATATAAGCTGATTTAAATGTTGTATTTTTCAATCATCTATTGTTTTACATCGTTATTATAATGTTTTATGATACTGGAAGATAAATGTTGCAGATTAGCATGTACGCGTATGTATTCAGGCTTGATGTCAGGAAATGCTTTGATAGCTTGTTCATCAATATATGGAATCTAACTTCAATATCTCTTGTAGATATTGCTGTGAATAATACAGTAAGTTTTATACCATCAGAAGTATTAAAATAACCAGCAGGATCTGAAATTGTTTTTTAATGTATATAATGCCATGGATATCTTTTTCGATATTCTGAAGTTGTTATACGTATTTTTTAATCTGTGAGGAATTAATTTAACTCTGGCGGTTCTTTATACTTTGGTGGTATCTTAGCCGATCCTAATACGGATCCACATAATCGTGTGAATTCATTTCCATCGCAGCTGATAATATTGGTTTGTGAACAGTGATAGTTCTTTTAAATTCTGCACTGAAATGCATCTTTGATTTGTTCGATTTGATAAATACCTGTGGTAATTCTGACAACTGGCCAATCGGGAGTTCCATCATCTTCATTTTTATATTAAAATTCAAGTGAATTATTTGCTAGCATTCCACCAAATGATTTTGATCTGATATTTTGCTAGCTGCTAGCTGCGATATATTTGTAATTGTACTAGCTATTTCTTTCGCCGGAATTGCAGTTGGAAAGTTAACACCAAATTCAGGATTAGTTGAACTTACTGATATCATTGTGGTTTTTGCCGGAGTTGTATTAACGACACATTGCTGAAAAAATGGTTGGTTGCTGACATCATTATTATTGTTATTTTCTAAATCCAAATTTTCTAAATCAGGCGTGGATTCTATCATAATCATTAATTCCCTTAAATTTTAATCATCTGCATGAACTCAACATCTGATATTTTCCATCGCTAAGTATTTATGATATTAACGGGGATAATTTGGAGTATGCTAGCTTCTCTGTGTGTAATTTTATTGTATAATCGTGCAATTTTGCATTTGTGGATGTACAAATTTTTTGCAATAATGTTATGATTGGCAGCAAGTGGTGTTGCAGCTGAAACCCAACTTGTTATAACTGCTGCCGATGCAATTGTTATTGTTTATAAATAATACGTCAGCTCCAGAAATAACAGCCGACGCCGAGTACACAATTATGTCAACAACAACTACATGTCTACTTTCACTGTAAATTCGTCATCGATATTGTTTAGTTTTGTTTGCCATTCACGTGCTTGATTATATCTAAAACGTTGAACATTGATCGGAATGCTCATTTTATTTTAAATAAGTTGGAATTTATCTACTAATTCAAGACATCAATAGTAAATCAAGCCAAGTTTGTTTTTTCTTCGGTTTCACAGTAATTGTTTCCTCGTCGTTTTGTTCCAATATCAATAACATAAATCCAGAGCATCCAGTTAGTGGATAACACCGTGAAATTATGGCAGATATCGTAAATGTTGTAACTCCAAGTACTGAGAGCCTGTATATATCGGCAACCTCAGCGCAGTGTTTGATAGATTTATTGAGTGGCGACCATAAAGCTTGTCCAGACGCTACTGTATATACTACACTGTCTGTAACATTTTAATGTCAGAGAGTTTATTGTCGATTACTGGTGGAATTCCGAAAAATTCGTTAAGGGATATTATTATGTTTCTACGAAAACTCATAAACAATTGTTCATGATTAGAATAATCAGTTCTAAATGAGGTTATTTCATAACTAACGAGCTCATCATTGGAATGATGTATATCTTCCTTACAGCGTCATTGTGTGATTCTGGTTCTCTAAGATTAGTAATTTTATTATTAGACATATATTGAGAGAATCAGTAATTGCATCACCGGATTTTTGTAGTTGACAAATATTATCTAATATCGTTGATATAATAACACCAGACTTAGACTTAGGTTTTCCTTTACTATCAAACACAGCTATGCTTTTTCAGATACTACATTCTTTTTTATCGATAATATATTTCAATGAAAGATTGTTTGTTATTAATTTTCCTTGCTTATCTTGAAGTACAACAAATTTGTTTGGATCTACATTTGCAAGATTTAATAATTCAGATATTTCATCACATCACTTATCTTTTTACTCACATTTGCATCGGTTATTCCGGCGGCAGTTTGTTTTTGTTTAGAGGAAGATCATCCGCAAATATCAATCATTATACTGTAAGTCCTGTTTAAAACGACGGGTCTACTTGTATAATGGTGCACGACTTTATGAGGTGCATCGGAAGGTTTTGATATAGCGTCTTGTACAGAAATTACTTCACGCCCGCATATTGTCGGATCGGTTATTGTTTCTGTTGGTAATGTTGAATACTAGACTAGAGTTTTTATTGTGTTTACGTAATTTATAAATTCTTTTGGTGGAGCCATCCCATATGAATCAAAATAAATAATTCCACTTTATCAATCAACTCGGTGAGTACCAGGACCAGACCTTTTATCAAGATTAATAATGCCTGTTTCAATACTGGTTGGTTGTTTTGGTAATTGATCATGCAAAAATACACCTCTGCAGTGTTTTATATTTAATTTTGTAAAAGCATCAGGTAAATCAAAATTTGTATTGGAAGAAAGAACGAACTGTTCCGGAAGTATCAGGACTTTTCAGTATCGAAGGGGTTCCTGGATGTCTGTATCCAGTTCCCCATTTTTTTAAACCGTTTCCTGTTGCTTTATTTATTGCTAGGTTAGCAAGTTTACCAGCAGCTGCTTCAGAAGCACCAAGTGCATTTGCTGTTGCAACAGCTGGGGAGAAAGCGGCTATTAAACCTGGTATGGCTGCAAGAAGTGGAAATATTGGGCCAGTTTTTATTGCATCTTTCATGGCGCTCGCAGAAAGAATGAGTGTAACACCTGCTTTTGATTGTTTGGCATGGTATAAATGCCTGAGTTGACGTTCTGACAATGATAGTTTATCTTGACCACCTTTGATCTGATATTTTTTTGTGATATTTTTGATCCACATTTCTTTGCTGACCTTGATTGAAGCTTTTTAATCTGACCAGGAGTCAGACAGACACCAATGTGATGATATGACATTATAAATATTGTGAGCGATTTAATTACATGTTTTCTACTGGAGCATCAATAAATCTCAATCGTCCACCAACATCTTTAAGTAGCATTGTTTTGTCTGAGATTATAACAGCGATAAATAAATGTAAAAGACTGGATATAATGTTGTGAAAACCAGTGTCAAAATTTTGATCACGCTCCATAAATATCATCAACAGATGATAAGCACGTGCAACATGTTCTTGTTCAAAATTTAACAAAACTTCGTCAGAATGTTCTTGGTGTCCATTTATCCTTAAAGCAACTTCAGAAACTCCAAGTGTGTCAAATATATTATAACATTTTCCTGAAAAACAATAAAGTTATGTCTTGGTGCAGGAACTCCTTGCTGTGTTTCTATTTACCTTGTAAATAAACAACCGCATTGCATTCAACGCTATATGCAGTCATTGTCAACAGTGTGGTGTCAGCGCATATACGTATCATAGTTTCTTTAGATGGCGAGGTGATGCAAGGAACCCAGAGAGAATGGGTGAGAATATATCCCGAAAATAATTATCTGGAATGATATTTGTACACTATCCATAGATGTTTCTAGAAATGTTTCTTGATTGGTTATTAACAAAATCTACTGCAGTTATCTTGTGTGGCGATCATTGACATCCTCCGCCGTTTTTAAGTGAATCACCACACGAAAGGTTGAACAACTATGTCAGAAACTATGAAGAGTGCGTCTGTGTGATTTGGATTTTTAATGTAGCTTTAACAATTGTTCAGTCATATCGGTACGATGTCTGCAGTGTGGCAGTTTATAGTCTGGCACTGGGTCATCTTGCCGCAGACATGTAGCATGATGTCCCACCTAGTCACATTATCCTGACACTAGGCCGACCAGTCCTAGCACTAACCTCTTAATGCTGAGTGCCAAGCGAAGCAGCTGTTAGTACCATTTTTATAAGTCTTTGGTATGGCTCGGCTGGGGATCGAATCCAATACCTCCCGCATTCGAGGCGGACGCTCTAACCATTAGGCCACTAGGAAGAAGTTTTGTACGACCATCGATCACATGATGAACAACTACGACAACAGAAATGTTTCATCAGATTACAACCTGAAAAAGTTGTAAAATATTGCTTAAGTAGTTTTAGGGACACCAATGTCAGATATCTCTAACTTATGGCGCCCTAGTGATCTAAAAGTTGAATCCAGGAAAAACGTCAGTGGTTCGCTTCAGCGTAAATTATTTAATCTTGACAAGGAAAAATATCCTGATCACCTAGTTCCATTATGTTATGAATCAACATATACACCGAGACAAACTATACTTGTTGATATTCCAGCAATGGAGACGAAACAAAAATTAGTTCTTAATGGTATCGTCGAGGTTCCGGTCGAGGCTGTACGGCAGGCGCTGTCTTTAAACCAATCGTGCTATAGTCTGGGATACGCAATAACAATTTATTCGTCTCAGGGATTAACAATATTAAATACCAATAGCTGGATTGTCGATAATCGCATAGAATGGTGAAATTTATTTTAGTAATTCTTGTACATATTGATATATCAAGAGTCGCTGTACAGGTTTTTGATTAAATCGTTCAACGATTGCCTGATCGCTACGTATCGCTGTGTGTCCACGTGTGTAGTTATCGTTATTATGTTGTTGCATCAGCGTCGTTACTGCACCGAGAAATTCTTTGCTTTTTAGTGCTATACAGGCAGCTATGCCTAGTGAAGCTGCTTTTTCAACAGCTAGAGCCGCTGCTACAAACAGTTCTGGTAATGCCGCTAGAAACGGAAATATACCGCAGATTATTGTTTTGTCACTGATCGCATTCGCAGGAAGATCAAATGGAAAGCCAATTTTTCATTTCTAGGCTTAATTGTAGTATTTGAGCTGACGCCCAGTTAACGGTGATTTATTGGGGCTCGAAGTTATTTTCCCCAGAATGTTTCTTCGATGCGGACTGCAGTGCTTTAATCTGACCAGGTGTCCGAGTAACATTGACATGATGATATGACATTATAACATCATGAATGATCGAATTACAGATTGCTTGCGATTCAATTATGTTTTCAGCAGGGCGCATCAATAACTCTCATTCGTCCACCAACACCTTCAAGCAACATTGTTTTATCTGACAACATAACAGCGATTGTTCTGTAACCACCAGCTGGAGCAGGACCAACAGTAGCTCGTACGTCAACGACCGACTGTCTGAACAAATCGAGGTGTTCCAGAGAGAAATTGTAGATTGGATACAGCGCTGAGAAATCCCGCTGTGACATCTGCAAACAAGAGTCGACATTCTTATCGCGCCCCATAAATCTCATCAAATTATGATACGCCCGTGCAACATTGTTTTGGTAAAATTTCAGTACATGTCTTTGGATGGTTCTTGATGTCCATTTATCCTCAGCGAAATAGTAGACATCGCTAATCTGTCAAACATATCATCATTTTTCACAAGTTTACCATGAATTTCAGTAAATGCCTCGGCGGGCAGGAAATACCTTGATGTATCTTGGTTCAATTCATTTGCGTTGGTTTGCTTCATAAGAATAATATTGATAATCACGCACAGACGCGACCTTGAGTACTGGTGCGAACATGTAAAATGCATAATCAGATACGCGTTTGAACAGTTTTAATATATCCGCTGCTTTCATAAACGACGTTCCAACATCAGACAATAAGTGGTGATTAGTGTCGACGACGCGCCAGACCTCTGCCCGCTATTAGGTTTGCGGTTATGTTTTCTACTATCTCGCCTTGTTTTTTTTTCAGAGATGGCAGGCCAGCTAATTATTTTAACCGCTCATTTGCAGCTTTATTTATTATTTTGCTGACACTTGGTGGCATCATGTCGGTGCTGGGCAGTTTTACTGGAATGCTTACTTCAATGATGGGCAGTTTTACGGGAATGCTTGCGCTGAAATCCTGCACATTCTGTTGTGGTTTTCGTTGTACTAATCGTGCGATTCTGTATTTGATCGCTGAGAATGTTTTACCAGCAACATTAATAACAGTGCACATAGTCTTATCACGAACAACATCTATGGCTTTCATGCCTAATTGTTTTGCAATCGAAATAAGTGTTGGGGGCTATCCTTCTACATGAACCTTTAGTAATATCGCCGATTCCATCAGTTTATAAACCGGAATCCTGAATGTATTACCCGGACGCTTTCAGGTCCAGATTGGGGATTATTTATAATCATGTTATTGTGTTCACTAATTGATCACTCACTGTGGTAATCGTCAGTAATTTCATCGATCAGTGAGTGCCCAAAGAGGTTACTGTTCATGACACCTCCGGTAAATAAACGCTGACACAATAGTGGATGCTTCATTGATGATTTCGTGGGAATTGTTAGTAGCGTATCAGCGTATCTTCCACCAATCAGAATTTCTAGTCGATCTAATTTTATCTTGAATCACTGGCGATATGTGCGATCAAATTACCACCTCCTGTTGATTTGTCTTCCTCTACACGCGGCGGTCCAAATTATGATAATATATTCCCAGGTAATTGCATTTTTCTAGCTTCTTTGACCTGTTTCTCAAATTCTTCAAATAAAGGCTAATAATCAACACTAATTTGAGGTATACCATGGAACTTTCGAAACATTAAACGAGTCCAGATTTTTTTGGTAACATCGGCGGTCTCGGGATCTAATAGTTTACTGCGAATTTGATATCCTGCTTCAGCAGGCGCTATAAGTTTTTCTCGAAGTATATTATGACTTTCTTCGGTAAATTCGTCAAGTTGTTTTCTAATAGATTCTGGTTCTTGTTCAACAAGATCCTTATATTACCACTATCAGCACGAGCTTGTTCGATACCCTCTCTTGCTTGTTGTAATTGTGGCTGAACAGGAGCTATTTCTGCTGGAAGTTCTCTGATAATCTTTTTGGCTTTCTTTAGTTCTCTTGACTATTTTCTCGGTTGCTTTAGCGGTTTGTTCCAATGACGGAAGAAGATTTTTATTCGCTTTTGTGACTGGTTTAAATAACTCTTCTGCACCCTCTGTAAATTCCACATGCGCATCCTGGCGTTGTTGCAGCTGTTTGACAGAATCACGGACTGGAAGATACTTTTTAGACGTAATTTTTTCCAAATACAATATTTTTTTACCGGAATCTCAGTTACACTCATAGTTTAGCCATACTCGCTATCACGTGTCAAGCCGCTAAAAATATATATTATCTATTAATAATACGCAGGGTTTTCCACAACACGGTCAAGTGGTTGAATGCACTAAATACCTATGTGCTTTTAAGAATTCGCTTGAATTTTACAAGGTAAAAATAGTTAAGTGGATACTAGTTAGAAAAATATATACCCGTGACATTAAACAAACATTTTAAAATACCTTTTAAATACATTATACGATCTAAATACATGTGGATGATTATTGTCTATCTGTCTGTTCAGTAAATGCGTATACTCATATAAATTGATATATCGTATATTCTTAACACTTTTACCCCTGGAGGTTTTTGACGTTTTCGCCTGAAATTCGATTAGGAAAAACATTTTGAAAGCTATTTCTGAAATAATAAAATGAAAGCCACTTCCAGGTAATTTTCCAATGCCATAATACCTAGCTAGAGGTGTTAGAAGCATCATTTTTCATTGGCTATTTGGCTCGCGCATCAACAGAAATATAAAAGTTGGAGTTCTTTTTTTTTCTTTTTTGTTTTTTTTTTGGGGGGGATGTTGGGGGTTCACGGACCCATTATTTTCGTATCGATACCACTATTTATTCAAAATGCCCATCTTATCCTACTATTTGCAAAGGTTCATCTGTCTGTTAGCAGTTCATACAGGTCTGCCTTAGATCTGAAAGCAAAATGTCTGAAATCCGGGCACAAAGTCGCATTCCGACCACGGGCGAATTTAGGATGGAAATAAATCGGGTCCTGCTGTAGTGCAGCTAGATCTTCCAGATTATTTGGTATCATTTTAGAGTTACATATGTCTACCTTTCTGTAATACCATCCACTCTAGTGTATCTTACATGACCTTGACGCTACAGAGCTAGGCAGTAGGCTACTACCTCCTGCCACGTAAACTCGTCACCAGGTTTTAATGTGTTAAGAAGGATTAATAATTTTATTACAAATCGTCAAGGAATGGCTAAATTTTTACTTTATGTACAATGTTCATGCACCAGTGATTCAATACGCAAGGAATATTCAAATCTAGTGACGTCATCAAAATGCACCCATTAACAAATTAAAACTGGAGGTTTTTGGTCGTTTTCGCCTGAAATTCGAGTAGGAAACACATTTTGAAAGCTATTTCTGATATAATCGTACGAAAGCCACTTCCAGGTGATTTTCCAATAACATAATGCCTAGTGGTGTTAGAAACATCGTTTTTCATTGGCTATTTGGCTTGCGCATGAGCAGTCGGGTAAAAGTTGGATTTTGTTTTCTTTTCTTTTTTCTTAACGGACCCATTATTTTCGTATCATGACCACACTTTATTCCAAATGCCCATCATATCCTACTTTTTGCAAAGGTCCATCTGTCTGTTTGCAGTTCATACCGGTTTGCCTTAGATCCGATACCAAAAAGTCTAACATCCGGGCACAAAATCGCATTCCGACCACGGGCGAATCTAGGATGGAAAAAATCAGGTCCAAAAAATGAGGTTTTTCACATTGTATTCTGTAGTGCAACTAGAGCTTCCAGATTATTTGGTATCATTGTAGAGCTGTATCTGTCTATCTTTCTGTAATACCACCCACTTTAGTGTATCATACATAACCTTGACGCTACAGAGCTCATCAGTAGGCTACACCTCCTGCCACGTAAACTCGTCACCAGAGGTTAATGTGTTAAGAAGGATTTTTTTATTTTTTTTTACAAATCGTCAAGGAATGGCTAAATTTGTAATGTATGTGCAATGTCGATGCACCAGTGATTAAATACGCCAGGAATATTCAAATTTTGTGACGTCATCAAAATGCACTCATTAACACATTAACCCTAAAGGCTTTTGTCGTTTTCGCCTGAAATTCGAGTAGGAAACACATTTTGAAAGCTATTTCTGATATAATCCTAAGAAAGCCACTTCCAGGTGATTTTCCTATATCATAATGCCTAGTTGTGTTAGAAACATCGGTTTTCATTGGCTATTTGGCTCGCGAATAAGCATAAGGGTAAAAGTTGGAGTTCTTTTTTTGTGTTTTTTTTTTGGTTGTTTTTTTGCTTAACGAACCCATTATTTTCGTATCGTGGCCACTCTTTATCCCAAATGCCCATCTTAAACTACTTTTTGCAAAAGTTTGTCTGCCTGTTTACAATTCATACCGGTCTGCCTTAGATCTGAGAGCAAAAAGTCTAAAATCCGGAAACAAAATCTCAAAATATCGTTATATGCTTAATTGTAAACTTATAAAAATAAAATTAACCCAGGTGCACTTACCTGGGCCCCTCTGAATCAAAAAATGGGGTTAATTTTAAAGCATACGTGGTTCACTTGGGGTGGGGGTGGGGTGTGTGCTTGATTACAAATCAACTAACCAAAAAACATTCGCACTAAGCGATCCAACAATTGCACTGGAAACAGAAAAATATAACAATTACCCAAGATTTAAAAAATATCCAACGTCATTCAATCTGGTTGCAGGCACATCCTTTTACTTTTCTTTTAATCAGATAAATTTGTCGGCCACCAATTGTTTTGGGTCACCCCCACCCTAAATCGATATTGTAGTCTCTTTGGCCTTTGGATAGTTTACCTGGCTGAAACAACATTTTCTACCCCCCCCCCCTCCATTTTACATAAGGGGGCCTTTATGAGCGACTCCCCTCAAAAATAGGTCGCCATTTATTTTGTTCGGTCTGCTCACCCCCCTTGTTCCTTTGCCCCATATACCTTTTAGAGGTATTGTATATACATACACTACTGCTGCTGCTGTTGATGCTAATACTACTGCTACTACTACTACTACTACTAATAATAATAATAATATTATTATTATTATTATAACACAACTGCTAATGATGCTCGTGATATTCGGGACTAGTACACGCGTTTGTTATGAACCAAGTTTGAGAGCTGAGCGACGGTTCGAGGCTGAGTGAGCCACTCCGTCTATGAAGGATTAACATTGTGGAATGCAGACGTATTTTGTTCAAGGGTGCGAACCTGTTGCCCAAATCCGCACAATGCGTATACTCTTATAACGAGATCTCTTCTCAGCATACTTTAACTGTCGCAAATCAGGTACTGTTATAAATCATCTGTCTCTAAGTATTGCATATAATGACCAGTGTGAATGGGTTCTTATTCTTTTTTTTAAATTAAATTATTTATTACTTTTTCCTAATGATGTGACTATAAACACTGTTTGTTGAATCCTTTGCTTTCCAAGTTTATCTCTAGAGAACCCGTCCTTGTTTATCTTGTGAAGTGGTAGTAAATATTTGCATAACCGAGGTGGTTTCCTAAAGCAAGGTTTGTCTTTCTGAATTATGAATCATTGTCTTAATGGAGCAATAAATGTGTTGCTAATAATGTTAAGTGTTTGACTGTGTTTTATGGAAAGACTCCTGAACATTCAAGTACATTTCTCAATCTACTAGTCCTCCGAACTACAAGGAGATTTGTGTTAAAATATACTGTATCCACTCTAAGATTTGTCTTTTAAAAAACATTTTTTAATACACTTGAAATTGTGCCCTGACCAAAACCACATGTTTTAGTTGTTCAGTAGCATTACATTTTGGCAGTAGTGGGAGCTATGGTTCTAGATATCCCTTTACATCAAGGGTAATTCTGGTAAATATTCTTTCACTTTCTCGCTATTTTAGACGGTCAATCCAATTTCCCCCAGAATGTGATCATATTCATTTCAAATATCGCCACAGTGAGAGAAAATATATAAATTATGATTTAAATTTTAATGGATCCATCAGGCCTGATAGCATTATTAAACAGTTAGTGAAAATAATTGCTGTGATATGTTTTTTTTGTTTAGAACTGCAAAATGGCATGCAATTCATATAGTTGATTTTCCCGGAGTACTGCAAACTTGGCTTAAAAGAGGAGATAACTCTATTTGTTTTATGGGTACATACGAGTATTATATGAATTAATAGACTTTTCTTTCTTTGTGCGCAACGCACAATGTATCATATGTACGGTTAATCATATGATTTTGTCCACAAGATTAAGATGTCCAATGTTTATTTCAGCTGATACCCATCAGGTCAATAGGAGGATATTCAGTCTATCTACATCGTATATAGGTACATCGGTCCATTTAGAGATATGTCAGCATAAACATCACACAAAGTTTGTATTACACGCAGTTTTAGCCGCCAATATAATAAGGATTGGTAAGTATTTCATCGTGACAATTATTAACAATTTTTTATTTAAATTACTATTTCGTATTGTGTTTAAATTTATCTGAGGAATCCAAACTGTTTGTATACCGTTAGAAGCTTTGATGCCTGTTAATGACCAGGGACTCTTTTCCTTATATCCTACTCTTTTCGTCGTGATGAGCAAGAAATTACTGACAGTTTGATGAAAGCGAAAGTTTATGGAATATATGTTTCGGAATAATTAAAAAAATAGGATTGAAGTGCTTCATTTATTTGCCTTCCTAGCCATCTACCCAGAAACACACCCACATACTTACTTATCCATCTACTCACTTGCGTACATAAGTACCTACCTACCGACAAGGTATGACATTCAGGGAAGGTGTCGACATTGTACGCAATAAAAGTGGTAATTATTTTGTCCCCTTCGCCATGTAAATGTTGATTGTATCCTAACTGTAATATATATATATATATATATATATATATATATATATATATATATATATATATATATATATATATATATATACATCTGGTAAAACAACATAAATCAAAGCTAGATCGTTAATTAGTATCGTTGCGGATTACCCTGAATACGTATCCTCGGTGAGAAAGACATTCGTTAGATGCATTTGAGGGGACAATATCCTCAGTACATAGCATGAAAGCAACGGACTCTTTGGTAACATGGTATTATTTGGGAAAATGTGCAGCATTCAGTTCTTACAAACCATTCGCAAATGTTGCTTAGAAACATATCTTACTAGCAATGCTATCAACTTTAAGTTTAAATTTATCAATGAGTCTATCTGTTTTAATTATTTTGCACGTTTACAGAGTAATTACATTGACAAAATGAGCATCTACATGGCATTCATTAGCCTTGTGCTCCTTTCTGCGCATGTCACATGCTTACCGGACGGGGCACCTTCAAATGCGTGTTCCGATATGGTGCCTGGACACTTGCCAACAAGTGTTAAAGGTGAACCACCTTACCAAATCAACGTCGAAGGAACATCCTACCAACCAGGAACTCCTTTGACAGGTACGTTGATGTATTTTAGGATTCGAGGGGAAATCCTCAAATTCAAGACAGATTACGCAAGCAGTTTTCTACCAAAAGAATGAATGTTTTTTTGTGGACATTTCCAGTTTTCTTTTGACCTTTTGACCTTTTAATAGCTATACTATTTATTTAAACGAAATGACTATTTAATGATAAACGTTTTACGAATAGCAAGAACAAAATAAATTTAGGACAGCGCACTTTTTGTACCCTCTTTAAGAAATTAGTAACGTTATTATTCATAGAGCAGGTGGACACATGGACTTAAAACCTTTACTGTTCGAGACAACCGTCAAGTGTTTTCAATATACGGCTTTTTTAATCCGTTGATTACGATATATTGATGGATGGCCAAGGTTTGGATGACCGTGTCCATTCGTTATCATATTACTGTCATACAAACAAAGGTTTCGTTTGAAGGTGTTACTATTTTACAAAAAAAGAGCTTCGTGTTAAACATTTCACAAAACTGCGTACAATTGAATTTATATGTTATACAGTAAAAACTGCCTTCGTGCTAGATCAACACTGAATTAAGTTGTTTGATTTGTTATGGAAGTTTAGCGACCCAGTCCCAATTACTTATGGATTCACATATAGACGAGCATACAATTCTTAAATGGTCCGTTCCAAATTCTTATAAATAACGGTTTGTTGGCAGCTATTTGTAGATAGGTATACAGTAGGAATTCCTATTTCAGAAATATTGATTGTATGTTTCGAATCGAAAGATAGAAATAAATTGTAAAATTAAAAAATTTGAAACAGATGCAGTTTGAACATGATTGCTAAAGACATTTTTATTTCTTGGTATTGGACTGAATGCTGATTTTTATTTATCAAATGTAGAAGAATAATCAACTTTAAACGAAATGATAGTATTCAGAAACGAGCTGCATTTCATTCAAACTGTTGTTTTCCTTTTTGCATGCAGGAAGCATTATATCCCCTTCTGACCACGTGATCTTAGGAGTTCTTCTGGAGGCTAGGTCTGTAGCAGACCCATCTCAGTTTGTGGGGGAGTTCACACCTGCGTCTGAAGATTTCAAGACAGTATGTGGAGATGTAAGCACAAAATCTCATTCCTATATTATCTAAATAGTTAAGGAATGTTTTAATTTATAGTTTCAAACAGACAAGTAATAGATTTGGTAATTTTTAAATCCTGTGCGTCATCATGCTATTTATCGTTTTGTGTTTCGATATTTTATTGTTCCTGGTTCTTTGCAACTTCTGTTAGAGCAGACGTCGTTATAGAACTCTCAATCAGATATGTGCACGATAGAATATATCTTACATTTAGTCCAACATGTGTCTTAGTCCAATATATGTCTTAGTCCAATATGTGTCTGGCTCTAATATGTGTCTTAGCTCAATATGTGTCTGGGTCTGATATGTATCTTAGCCCAATATATGTCTTAAACCATCATGTGTCTTAGTCCAATATGTGTCTGTCTCTTATATGTATCTTAGCCCAATATGTGTCTGGGTCTAATATGTATCTTAGCCCAATATCTGTCTTAGTCCAATATGTGCCTGGGTCTATTATGTATCTTAGTCCAATATATGTCTTAGACTAACATGTGTCTTGTTTCAACCTGTGTCTGAAACTAACATATGTCTTGGTCCAAAATGTGTCTTGGTCCCATTTTACTGAAAGAAAACCTCAGCAATGTAATTATTATAGAACATGTACGTCTATTTCTTCTCAGTTTCATCATCCAGAAAGACTACCTTAGGGCAACCTCACATACTTTGAGATCATATCTTACTGTACAAGCAACAGGAAGAAAATAATGTTCTTACGAATCCTAAGAAGAATGTAGCAATTTTATTATTTCCTTTTCAGAACCATAAATCGGCCATGACGCACGCCAATCCCAACAAGAAAAATAATGTAACTTTTTCCTGGAATCCACCGTCTACACCTGGGAAAGACATTTTTTTTAGGTACCTGTGTTCTAGTTAGCATAGATTTTATACTAAATTTCATAAGAATTTGTTTCGGAAACCGTTATTCTTGCAGATGGTTGAAAATAAATTTAAATGATTCGTTTTAAAACGTATTGCTGTAAATATTATATTATATTAGGAAAAACACAAAGTGTAATCGTCAAAATAGTTAGACTGGATTTTAAACCAGCGATGAAGCAGAAAATGGATCTATTATAATTTTTTAATTTATACACACTTACACATTACTACTACTTAGATCAATGTATCTCCAGTTCTATTTTATCAGATGCAAATCTATTAAGTATCTATTTGAACATGTACAAGTTTACATAAAAGAAGGAAAGAGAGACAGAACACAAAAGTCAACATATGATATAAGCAAACGACCTAGGTGTTGTATCTATAAGGAGAAAGATCAACTTTTTGTCTCCTTCGCACAGATTGACTGTCGTGGAGAGTTGGTTTCCCAACAAATACTGGTTGAACATCACAAGTCAGACGATCAGTGGGTGTTCCAAGAAGATGAGGTTTAAATCTCATGACACCGAGGATCCATGTTCCGTGTTTTAATTTGTAAATCAGTAATTTCAACAGACTACTACATCTAATTGCGAAAGTAATTTGTTAGTTATGAGGTGGCCATGTGCTGCCTGAAGATGTTTTATAATATATATATTGCACTTATATCGAATGAAATAATATGTTATCGGTTTAAAGAAAAAAATATTAATTTTAAAAAATTGTTTCCCTTTGCCAAAATGTATTTATGTTTACGGATAAAAATAAATATATGGACTGAAGATGTTGCAGTCTGTAAATCAAACGTCCAGGGCGTTTTCTAACCTGGTTCCCGCTCGTACTGAAACCTTTTTATGTAGAAAGTAATACAGCACTCCCGTCTGATAATATTCACGTGAGTGGGGGTATGGGTAGGGAATGTATTTCTTCAACCATCGTGCAATGTTTTTGTTTCTGAATAGTTTATCTGCGTGTGTGTATGTGTTTGTCTTTCTATTACGTTTGCTTATAACAAAGAGAGTAATACAATACATATTCACTACTTTATTTTTGTAAATAATAACCTTATTTTAAGATGGCTGAAGCCAATCTCATTGACTTACAAGGCAGCTTTATTCCTTCTTATCTACTTTTGTTATCTTTAATGCAGTTTCTGGCGATTATATTATCTTAATTTAATTCTATTTTAATTATTCTCTTGCGTCCAATAGAGTTAGTAAGACAAAATGGTCGGAGTTTCGTTCAATCTATGTCCATCTAGTGTTAATATTTCTATGCGGCTGTATTTCCATTTCACTCGAAGTGTGTCACCATTGAAACCACTATGGGATTCGTATTATGATGCAGATTCAGTTACGGTACGTAACACAATACATGCACTGTGATAACTTTTGACAACAGTTTATGATACGATTTACTCCGGCATCATACTTTATTATCATCTGGGCACTTTCCATCCAAGCAGTATACCAAATGTAAAGTGTATTTTGTTTTCAAAATTAGCAATTTCAAGGGTATTCTGAAATTTGAAATACAATGATTCAGTATAAAAGTTTCTAATAATATAACTTTATCTGCATGCATGTATTAAACATTTAAAGAAACAAACATTACATTAAGTTCCCGTTAAATATCGTACTTATCGCAAAACGATATCGGGTAACACCATAACAATATCGATATTCCCAATACACATTGCTACATCATTACAGCTTATATATATATATATATATATATATATATATATATATATATATATATATATATATATATATATATATATATATATATATATATATATATATATATATACATATATATATATATATGAAGAGTTTTGAAATAGTCAATTGGTGTTAGAGAAGGCTCTTTGTACCCTGTAGAAGAACGTTCTGTAACACTCGACAGTTAAAATCAGTTTGATGGTGCTCCTACCCCCCTGTTCGAAAGCTGTACAAAAGTCAATGAAAAACCAACACACTTAAGTCCTAGAGTGTATTTACATCTCTTGGTTGAACATTTTCACAGGGCGGAAAATACATTACAACTTGTTATATTGATAATTAATGGCGAAAGGAAGACAAATCTTGGAGATGGTCAAGTGTTTATGAGTTAATTCCCTTGTAAGTCGTGATAATTCAACTATCCATATTTATATTTTTTTAATATATTTTTTTAATAGTATCCTCATGTTGAGCCCTAAAAGGGGCTACACAATAAGTAAATAAAAAATATATACATTTGGTAGCAAAAAATACATTAGATAGGCTTATATAAATATAATAAGCTGGTCAATGATACTGCTTACATAGCAGAAACATGACATAATCTAGTGCATGTAAAACAATTAGGGGGCGCTCACCAGTTATCATGTACTTTTGAGGAAGTGACGTATGTAAGGTGAAGTTGTTTGCATTGAAAACATGCACAGTGGAGAGAATGTTGGCATACCTCTATGCTACTTTCGTATAATGTGGCTGACATTTATCTGGATATTATACTTTTGGAAATTGTACATGATCTAAGCACACCGCTAACCTAAATGACTGCTCCTTTGTGCTAACAAATATCAGCTGAATTAGTCTAAAGTACACTATCCGTAACAGCTATTAAAACAGGGAAAATGAATTTTGCCAGACTAGACAATACCAGCGTCTGAAAGTGCAATGAATGAATTACCAAATATATAAAATGTAAAAAAAAGTTATCGACCCTTTTTTATACAATTTACCTCCGAAGTTCAGGAAGTGAAAATGACCAAGTGGAGCTAGCACTTTTTTGAAAGGTGCACATCTGGAGCAACACCAAGATGTATACTCTATAACCCATATTATACCCATCAACCATACACCAATATAAAGGGAATTAAAGGTTCGTTGAACCATACCTGAGATATACAAGGTCTTTTGTTTGAAATAGCCAGTATTCCAGTGAGGAAAGCCGGGGATATTCTTTTCCTTTAAAATTCTAACCCTTATGCAAAATACGAAACTGTAGAGCGCCACCTTAATCGTAAAGCTAACATACCAGAAGCGCTACACATGATCTAGTTAAAGAAAATAAGGGAATGCGCACAACAAAACAAAATTGTTCTCTTTGCTGGCATACAAAAATTATGACACATGATTATGTGAAAACGAAGCACAGCGATTAATCCGTTGAAGTGTGTCAGCGGGTTGGGTCGTATAGTCCTGAGTTGAGATAGAATAATATCAAATAGGTGCTAAGGATATGAGTTGGCATTACTTGAGATTGCAGACAATGCGAAATCGTGGTGCACCTTAAATCTACAGGGACTTAATAAACATGCAATATCATTCAAGGGATTCAGCGCCATCCAGGTCTATCTGATTTAAAAACACCAAGACCAAAGCAATCCAAATGAAGTCTCAGTTGTGGTAATGAAGGCCATTGGTCAAGATGACGTAATATATGTAACATTACCAAATAATACGAATGTGTGTGAGATGTGAAAATTAAAAACATAAACCAAAAACAAATGAGCAATATTATTATTAGTATTACTATTATTATTATCATCAGTTAGAGTGTCCACCTCGGATGCCGCGGTCGCTGGGCCGAGTCATACCAAAGACATAAAAATGGTTCTAGCAGCTGCCCCGCTAGGCACTCAGCATTATGGGGTAAGTGTTAGGACTGGTCAATGTGGTGTCAGGATAATGAGACTGGGTGATGAATGATGATACATGTCTGCGGCATAATGCCCCAGTGCTAGACATCACTATGAACTGCCACACTGCAGACATCTTAGCGATATGACTGAATTTTTTTTTAAAGCTACGTTAAAAATCCAAATCACACACACATACACAGAAACATACATCATCGTCCCGAGTTCACATTACAAGAATCATTGAGTTGCATTCTTTTTAAATGCGTATAATGAAAACGTACATATTGAGTTAAATGTGCATTTACTGCTACTTGGCAGATGAAAATTGTGCTCTAAAGTATTTGCATAAAGGTAGTTTGGTAAATAAGGTTTATGATGAATTTTAAAATCCATACTGTCAAATACATATTGATATTGTTTCAATATCACTTTAACACGAAATACCTATTCTTTCATGGCATGGAGTTTGTTCGTAGCATGCCATATCATTCAGATAGCTGCCACTAAGGTTACAAAGAAGTGAAGGTACAATGTATTACTGTTGTTGCTGCGGGTTTAACGCTATTTTCAGCACATGATAGACTATAAATGGCGGCCAGTTTAACCAGTGAAGAACTACTAGGAATAATCCAGGGAAGAACCGACCCACCGACCCACGGGAAGGTACTGGCAGGCAAGATGGGGAACAATCTTCTCTGTCAGGGGTATAAAAAAGCTAATCCCCCTCCCCCGAACACACACATAATGTTTTTATAAATTCTAAAAGCGTATCAGAATAGCGTACCATATCTAACTACATTCGAGAGTTAAGTTATCCAAATTTGCTTGCTTTCTCACATACTCACATTGGCCGAGCCCGAGACTCGAACCCGCGTGGACCGAGGTGACATGGCCATGTCCGTAAAGGCGACCTCCACCCAGGACCCAAGGTACAATGGGTTTCTTTATAAAATCTGGATATTGTTATCGAGTTAAGTTTTTTAAAATTAATTAGCAAATTTGTAATCTATCCAATTTATTCGTTTCGCATTCCAGGTTTGAATGTCATCATCTAGGATTCGGCCAATGTGGGTATGTGAGAAAGCTTGCCAGTAGCTTCTCGTGGGTAGGTGGTTCTTTCTGGGGTTTTCCCGGATTCTTCCTCCACCATTAAATACTGGCCGCCACGTATAGCTTATCGTGTGCTGAAAAAATAGCGTTAAACCCAACAATAACAACAACATCATCATCTCCAGCACCCTGGTTGTACCAAGGTTCTACAAAACTATGAGAAATGAGTGGATGATTGAGATCACGAGCCCATTCTTTGCGCTTGGATGAGTAAGGGTATTTGCATATTACAAATATTATAGGAAGTCTATTCTAATGTATTTTTGAGTATTTTCAATCAGTAGTTTATTAGCATAACAATGTAGTCTTTAAGGTTTTGTTTCTTCTTAAAATTCAGCCACAGCGAAATGGCTTGCAGCGAAAAATTTGTAAGTTCCTATGTATATTTACAGTAGCTCTTGTGTAATTTTCTAATGTCTAACACTTTACAAAAGCTCAAAATTGTAGGTCGTCGGATTGAACAGCTACCAAGTTTGTATTTAATAAATTTATTATCTATGGTACTGTGTTCTTTTCCTGAAGCCCGGATGTTCATCACTAGTTAATTTGTTTTCCTTAGCAGCCCTCGTATCTAAGATTGATGTGAAGACCGACATCAGATCTCGCAGTAGACTGCTCCAATAAAATTTATTTGTGTTATTTTTTGTCACTTATTGCTGTACACAAGGGAAGAAGGCGGATTAAAACATTGAATTATACAGACGAATGAAGAGAGGTGCAACATTATATTCTCCTTGTTTTGCAAGTTTAGAAACAAAACAATGAAAAGCTGTTCTAATTTCGACATCCTGGATTTCACTATATAGTGTTTCATCTTCAATTTTTATGAGAAGTATCAATTTCATATGTCGGTTTAAAAATTGGAATTAAACATCGTAACATTATGGTATCAATCTTCTATCAATCTCAAATGCTTTTTATGTTCAGTTTGAATGACAGCATCTTAATTGCGATAATTAAACAATATTATACTAAATGAAATTTCATAATTTTGTAGGTATTTTCATTATTTTTGTTCATCGAAAATAGATTTGAAGGCATCATTATAATTATCTGGTTTATCTACATTTAGATTGCTACTCCAAATACCTCTCATCACAGACATGCCAAGTGAAAATTGGATGTGTACTGATTCGGCTTTTATGAAGCCAAAATAAATTAGATATAAATTTAATCATAGGATTGTCAGACAGAAAATAAATAACGAAGATTGCCTGTTTTGGGGTACTGTTTTTAAAGTTGGCAACTTCTTCATCGTTACCAAGACGGTTACTGATGGTTCACAAAACCAGTAGATGTGAAACCATTCAATACGTTGTGTCATTTACTTTTAACATTTGTAACATTTCTCATGTCCATGTTACTTCTACCGGGCGAGGTACATTTGGGATGTAGTAAAAATGATCAAGTAATTCAATCAGATCCAACATGAGCTGGCATCAGCATTTCGAACCATCATAGATAATCTCTGCAATTTACCGCAAGACAGGACGACTAATCCCCTACCCGAATGTAGAGACATGGAACAGGAAGTAAGGCTTCCTTTACCCGAATGTAGAGACATGGAACAGGAATTAAGGCTTCCTTTACCCGAATGTAGAGACATGGAACAGGAATTAAGGCTTCCTTTACCCGAATGTAGAGACATGGAACAGGAATTAAGGCTTCCTTTACCCGAATGTAGAGACATGGAACAGGAATTAAGGCTTCCTTTCCCTCCCTTGGAGTAGTAAACCTGTTGTGGTATTTTTAAAACAAATTATTGAAAATATTTGAAATAAAACATATATATATATATATATATATATATATATATATATATATATATATATATATATATATATATATATATATATATATATATATATATATATATATGTGTGTGTGTGTGTGTGTGTGTGTGTGTGTTTTCTTAATTAAATATATTAAAATAGTGAAATATGCACTGAAATTATTTAACTAAAATAACTGAAAATACTGGAAATACTGAAAATATACATTGAAATCTGCCTTCGCACAAAGGAAAACGCGAATTTATTATATAAGATTTGTCCGACCATGCTTGTACAGACAACGCATCTGAAACCAAATTCCACCCGTATCTAAATCTTTTTTGACCCTCAGCATAAAGAACCCATTCAGTTTCTAGACAATCTTGTGGAAGGAATGGACATAATAAATGTAGGATGTGCTCAATAATAAACACTCACAGCAGCGTCAGCAGATATCTCACGCTTTGTGTCAGTTTTTTTTAATTTAAATTTCTTGAATATTGGATTAAATATAAAAACCATATAAACCAGTTTTCAGAAGAGTGCAGAGGAACGTTTGACTAATTTGATGGATGTCTTAAACAGCTAGGATGATAAATGTGGTGAATAGACCACGAAACCGCAAGCTGAACAATATAAACAATCCGAAGAATCAGCATATAAAGGAATATATGAGAGGATGGCTTTGAAAGATTACGGCACACTTCATATTAAACATTGTTATAAGAACAAAGTTGTTGGAATAGATTTGACTGACAAACTTGACATTCCATACAACGGAGTAAGTGTGAATGGTGTTCGGAGCTGCAGGAAATGTAGAATTGGACTGGCTGAAATAAAGTGTCAAGAATGAACAAGATTAACATGTCCTTTCTCCATTCTGAGGAATATTTGGAAATTCAAATCTAGGGGGAACAAAACCAAATGTAAGTATTTTCAACATCTATGTCTTCAGTGTGATGTTATATGGTTCAGAGTGATGGATGCTTACAACAAGAATTGTTCACAAGCTAGAGATATTCCAAAGCATGTGTCTGTGGTGGAGCCTTCCGATTTTCCGGCCAAAAAGATCTCCAGTATGGAACTGCATAAGAGGACAAATGCAATACCATTGTACAAACAATGGAGACGAGATGATGAAGATGGATTGGGCAATTGCTTGTAAAAAGCCACCAGACGCAATACCCAGAACAGACTTACGCTATACACCAAACGGAAAACATACAAGGCGCAGGACAGTTAAGAAGGAGATGACACAGGAACCCATCAATAGACAGGCAGCAGATCGGCAGCAGTGCCATCTTCTCCATAAATCCTTATGGTCACCCGAGGCACCAAGAAGATTGAATAAAATGAATGAATCTGCCTATGCATCTTGGAGAAACATGCGGCCAGATTAGTAAACACATGTAGTACTTTTGAGAAACTCGAATCATGGAGTGTATAACAGGTTTAAAATTATATGACTTGTATTAGATTTAAATAACGATGCTTCACACATGTAGTAATGTAATGAATGAATGAATGAATGAATGAATGAATGAATGAACGAATGAATGAATGGGTGCAATTTTATGGAATAATTGGATAATAACGTAGCAGTCTAAATCATGTATCTCCACTTTTAATTGTACTACACTTAAAATAAAAATAAACCAGAATCAAGTTTGCTATGGAAGATCATTTGAAATATAGTACCATGAACTATTGATTACATAAAATGTAGAGTTTACCCTATGAAAAAATCGCTCCATTAATAGCATAGCTTTTCTTCAAAGAATGTACAACTACCAGTATGTGCATTTTCAACATTTTAAGACTTGGTCACAAATAAATCTGCAACATTACTTGTTATGAAATAATTATATTCCCACGTAAACTCTACAAACATGTTTCATGTTTACTGGGTCTCTGTTTTCTTTGTTATTCCAATATTTTCTTAGTTCCAAAAATAAACAAAAATATGTTCGTTATGGCAGGACTGCAGTGCATGATCTGAATGATAGCTTATTAGATTTTGGATAAAGCCAGTCCAAACGGACTTTGATGAGGTGAATGTGGGATATTTTATGTTTCGTAAAATTGAACATCTAAAGTACAGTTTTGTTTTAGAAAAATACATTTATGAAATATCAAGATGTTTATCAAAATTAAGTACACTTTAACTCGTTAGCTTCCTTTTGTGAATGGGGCCTCAACATGCTCAGAGTAAACACGTGCATAAGCATTTTCTTTTAGGTATACTCGTACTGAGTGCAATCTGTATATCCACTGCTGTAGAGTGTTATACTCTCTGACATGGGGAATCTATGCAGAACAAATTTGGTTCCATATGTTGTCACATTCACAGATGTGTTGTGGCAATGTGGTAGACAATGTTATTTTCATCCAATTATGTTTATTTAAAAAAGAGAACATAACATGTACTATACACAACTAGAAATCGTCATTGGTCTCACAATCTCTGTGTCTCTTTGACACACCATAATCAGTCCCTCTCAATCACTCTCACAAATTCACTCTCTTTTTATGTTTGACACACACACACACACACACACACACACACACACACACACACGAACAATCTCTTTTCTGGAAAGTATTGCTGTGCTTGAGTTTTCGAAATTCATATATACTAAATATATGCAATATGTATTCAAGTTTATAAAGCGGATATACTTGCAAAGAATAGTTGGCACTTATAGAATTGAAAAAGATAACTAGATCAATGGTTCATTTCTGTACTGCAAAAAAAACCCTAACAAATATTTGTCTTACACGAAGTAAAAACAGTGTAACAATTTGGACAATAAATGTTTCATTTACGCTACTGAGCCAATCTTAGATACCATTCTCCATCACCACCACAACGCTCGTCACTGAGCATCATTAGTGAAATGGTAAACGAATTAGAAAAGTAATGATGAAAATGTATTCATCTAAAAATTTGTGTAAAATATTGGAAGGAAGAGATGTCGTTGCTACTCGAGAAACCTTTGAAACGAATGACGTTAGCTTAGTTTATATAAACTATATTAAACCTGTTACAATATATGAGACTGAGAAAACAAGACAAGTTTACATGTTGATCCTTATAACAATAAAGATAAAATGCACATTTCGTGGAAGTGAAAGATCAGTCTAGTTTTGTCAGAACATATACACAATTTTAAAAATAAATAAAGACGTCATCCGTTTCATTCAGTACATTTTGTGCATGAAGTAGCATACAGTAAATTCAAAATTAGTTGCACATAATTATCGGCGTTTGTGTTTTGCTTTGTTTTTAAAATCCCAAATCACAAATAAATAGACATTTCGGACAATGAAACAACGCTACCTCCTATAGAAAAGGTGTTGCCATCAATTCAGACATATCGGATAACGATTACCCGTATGAACATGATGAAGATTACCCGTATGTACATGATGACTGTTATCAGTATATACATGATGCCGATTACCAGTATGTACATAAGGACAGTTACCAGTCTGTACATGTTGACGATTACCAGTGTCTACATGATGTCGATTACCAGTAAGTACATGATGAGGATTACCAGTAAGTACATGATGAGGATTACCAGAAAGTACATGATGAGGATTACCAGTGTCTACATGATGAGGATTATCATTATGTACACGATGAGGATTACCAGTAAGGACACGATGATGATTACCAGTAAGTTCATGATGAGGATTATCAGTGTCTACATGATGCCGATTACCAGTAAGTACATGATGAGGATTACTGGTCTGTACATGTCGACGATTACCAGTGTCTACATGATGCTGATTACCAGTAAGTACATGATAAGGATTACCAGTAAGTACATGATGAGGATTACCAGTGTCTACATGATGTCGATTACCAGTAAGTACATGATGAGGATTACCAGTAAGTACATGATGAGGATTACCAGTGTCTACATGATGTCGATTACCAGTAAGTACATGATGAGGATTACCAGCAAGTACATGATGAGGATTACCAGTGTCTACATGATGTTGATTACCAGTAAGTACATGATGAGGATTACCAGTAAGTACATGATGAGGATTACCAGTAAGTACATGATGTCGATTGCCATTATGTACATGATGAGGATTAACAGTGTCTACATGATGACGATTACCATTATGTACATGATGACGATTACCTGTATGTACATGATGACGATTACTAGTATGAACACTGTTTTGACATTACAGTTTAACATTCAAACATTGGTAATCCATACTATACTGACATGAAAAGTTAACAGCAACTACTCAGACATTTACGATAAGATAAACGATATTGGCTTGTACGAAATGTCATATCGATGGTCATTCATTATCTACTTGTACGAACATAATTATCTGTCTAGGCCATGAGCAGTAAATAACTTGACACGATAAAATGATCAACACATCATATGGGTAAAACATGGTATACCTGGAAAGAATAATATCGGTTGCATATTGGAAGTTTATTCGGAAATACGTTTAATTTCGCATAATTATTGAGAGGACTAACCAATTGCTCAATATAAAATTATTCGAGACAAAGCTGATTTATTTGTTTTGTTAAAGAATACATTGTCGATTACAATGTTGTATGGACCAACCGTACCGCATTTATTATATGCACTGAAAAATAAAGAAAACAACATGTAATACAATACAGAATCTTTAATCTTAATTTGCAATTAGTTTTAAAACTAAACATGAAATTCTAACCTTTCTAGTCTGAACAGCAATCTGCAATCTTTGTAGAAAACCTGCACAGAGCTCAGTATAAGTTAGAAACAAAAAGTTTGGATTTTTTTGTTGTTTATTTAAAGTCAGCAATAGACGAGCAACATAGTATTCGGGAAACAGAAAACCATTTCTTTGTTTCTCATGAGCATGCTTAAGTAAAAATACGTCATCAGCTACACAACGTAACAATCTCCTAAATGTCAATCAAAATGGCCGTGATATCGACTAATAAAAGAGAGTGTCTTTGGAGAGTTTTTTTTTTGATTCGCTCCTTAAAGCAACGTGGAAGGCTAACTTGGGTCACAGTATTAAAACCATTTACTCTAGGCGATATCTCTGGTTACGTCTATAATCATGAGAAAAGATTAGCCAAGGATGATAAGGGAGCGTAACGGATTATCTCCAAAGGCTTACGACGAAGATGAAAAATCTCAAGAGGACAACAGTAAGAATATGTACAGATCAAAGTATTTTAAATGGCACACACACACACACACACACACATATATATCAGTTGCCTGGAGAACACAAACATTACAAAGCTTCGGTGCTAGTCAGTAAGGTGAGCAAGGAAAAACAATTAGTTAAACTGATCTAAAGGACAACGGACTTGGTTTACTCCAGATGAATAAGTCAATTCATGGAAGTTTCAAGGATTAGCTTGCTGAAACACTAAATAGAAAGTTTTGTGGTTAATATACAAACTCGATATATTCATAGGTCAAAAACTAAAAAATGCGTTTGTAAAGGAATACAAAAATGAGTGACTTTAAAATTAGAAATTTAATCAAATAAAAATAAAGAAAGACAAACTAATTTTTGCTCAGGTCATTCATACATGAAATGAGAAGCATTAATATGAAAAAAAGGAATAAACTGAAACTAACTTAGTACACCAAAAAATAAGGTAAATAGGATAATATAAAAGCATTACCTTACACACACGAATATTTATAAATCGCTTTTTTGTCTTTATTTATCAGTTAGAAAAACAACATAAAACCCAGTAAATCTGACCATTTGCCTAGTCTCAGGATCGATAGATGTTTCACCTTTGAGTAACCAGTTTATAGCATAATTCTTTTTGCACAGAAAGTTGGACATATTATATAACGATGTAATCATTACAGTTTTTAATTTTCAGCCTGTACCATCATAAGTGCAAACAATGTTTTCCCACGATTATCACTCCATTAATTATCATGACATGAAGTTATTTTAAATGCATGCATACATGCCTAAAACGTAACAGATTTAAGCTGAATGTGCGGAATATTTACCTGGCCAGTATCAATATAAAATAAATACATATTTTATTAGTATCGAAATTTTCTTTCTTTCTACTACTATGCCGAACATTCTCTCCACACGGATTGGGTGAAACAATTAGCAATCGACTGTGTATTTTTGAATAATATGTAATCGTATCGCACGTCAGACAAATATTTTAAAGTTCCTATTATTCTTGGCTTCCTTCCTCAATAACTTTTGCTCATTTTGCAAGTGTAATAATGTGTTTCATAGACTCATTGTATCATCTTTTCCTGCTTGTTCGGAACTATGTGCTTACTGTACAACGGCAGTTTATTTATATGCTAAAAATACTTATATATATATATATATATATATATATATATATATATATATATATATATATATATATATATATATATATATATATATATACATATACATATATACATACATGAGGACTTTGTATAGCGCGTAATCTTTAGAAGCTCTAAGCGCTTTACAACATTAGACAACACCTATAAGATAAAAAAACATAAATAATGATATGATTATAAAAACAAACAGCATGGAATTAGAAAACATAAAAAACATGCTGAGAATATTTAAGGTAGGAAACATTATTAGGTCTTTAAGTTTGTTCTTGCAGTCGATATATATATATATATATATATATATATATATATATATATATATATATATATATATATATATATATATTACGTGCAATAACGTCTATCACAAGAACAATAAAATATGTATCAGCATCCGAAAATAACATTGTATCTCAGCTTTTTCATAGATCAATAGAAAACTATTACCATCGACCTAAGAATGATTTCAATAAATTTAATTTACATTTAATGGGTTATATAGGAGGCAGTAGAGGAAAGTTTTTAGGGCTGTAGGTCCACAACGATTACTCATCGGAAGATTCTGGAACGCTACGTTGCACTGATTAGCCATATCCGTTGCCTTTGTGTGTGTTTGTGTGTGTTTCTAATGATTGCTTGTGTATATGGAACAACCAGCCTGGTAATCTTATATTTCGTACTAATCTTTGTTTATATTTTGCTGTAAATCCCAGAAAGGCAAATATAAAGATTACAAGCAAAACATTATAAAAGGGAACTAATGTTTTCAACAGGCATTGTATTACTTTGTACTTTTGTTTTACTTTGCTGTTGTATTTTATTATGTTATTTAAATGTCATTTGAGATTGATAAATATTGATAGTTTCCAGATATTTCGTTATTATATGACATCACTACCCACAACATATGTCTGCCTCTTTATGTTTTACTTGGACTGGTTGTATATGTTTTCGGATTTAAAGTACGTGAAGTTGTCTTACTGTTTTCAAGGCTTATACAGATGTAAATTATTAACAAATCACGTGCATCTGAAATAATTTGATTCCTCATCAATCTCTTTAAGAAGGTAAGGGATTTTGTTAGGCCCTTCACTCTCTTTCAGAAGGTATGGGATTTTGTTGGCCCCTTCAATCTCTTTAGTACCAGTTAATTTATTGTCAACTTGTTCCCTCTACGTCTTGATATCTTTCACACTAAGTGGCAAATTTAGTGGAAGCAGAATGCTAGCCCCAGTCAACTCAAAAGAGCACTGTGCAGTCTATAACAGAAACCTAAATCTATATATCAGGCTAGACGTCACCAAGTTTAATCATGTCATAGAGTCTGACCAAAACGCACGGATGGTTCCTTAAATACAACAAAACATATATTCTTCAAACTGATGAACAACTCTGTCTTGCGTACATGACCGTTCCGGTGGCCAAGTGGTAGGAACATCCGTCTCCGATGCGGGAGGTCGCGGGTTCGAAATCCAGTCGAGTAATATCAAAGACTTATAAAAAATGATACCAACAGCTGCCTCGGTAAGCGTTTACAGCACCATACCACACCATACAAGAACAACAACGAGCTCTTTACCATATCAGGATTCCTTCAGATGGACGTTGAGTATCTCCAGATACTTTCTGTACTTCCTCGCAGTCGAAGCCTGTACACAAAGAACCACTACCCGAAAGATGGCGTTTTGACCCTCTCAGCCAGGCTGAACACTGAGCGATCACTCAGGGTAGGTGCCCGCCTTCCAGCTAACCAGAAGCTTACAGATAACGGGGCATCGCGCTTGACCGACATAAATCGAAGCTCTTTCAGTCATGCTAGCAATGATAGTTTACGCGCAATCGCAAACTCTTTGATAGCGTCTGAAGAAGTCTTGATTGTCAACGGCCTTAACGCATCACTGAGGGCGGAAGCGGCCACTGTCATTTGCTGTACCCACTCTTGCGAGCGTACGCAAGAAGTCAGCAACATTTATTGTGCGTGTTCGTTGCCAAAGAGCATTTAGCCAGCGTACGACTAACATATTCAGCAATGTCTGCGCTCAGTGGTTGACGCCGACATTGAATATCTTTCGCTAGCAGTTGGGAGATGGACTCCAAGAACTCTTTACTGGGATCGGCCTTAGTCAGAGCTCATAGATGCGAGGAAGCCCTGTGACGACTCATGCTGTTGATTTGTCTTACGTCACATTAACCACAGCGAGTGTTTATAAATACATCTGCTTGCCTTGTCATCCTACAGATATAGTAAATCAGCTTTGTGTACTGTATTTGGTCTGTCCTAATCAGTTATGGGTCGAGGACACACCACAACGCTGGTATAATTTGGTCCGTACTAATCGATTATGGGTGGAAGGACATACCGCTGGTATACAGAACCCTGACAGATTGGTGGTGGGCAGAAAATTTAACGTGTTACGAGAAGCATGTGTGAACGGTGAGCTTGGAGTTTCACCAGTTCAAGCAATTTGGACCACCGGGGTGGTGGGTGATCAGTAGAGGTGGGTTGGGTTGTTAGTAATTTATTTGGGTGATGGGCAGAAACGTCCAGTTTACATCCACTATAGTATTGTGTTTTTATTGCCTAAACAAGTCACAGCTAGTAATATATTTTGAGCTAACGTCATCTTGAGAGATCATTATAATTCAATATTGCGGAACTCGTATTTGAGCATTTCATCCTGTTGTGACAATTGCATTCTGAAGTTGCGGAAATCCCGTTTATTTACAGTTTGGAGAACATTTTTCTGAGTTGCTTTAAATTGAAGAAGGAATTAAGTTTAGTAGGTCCACACTACCCGTTATGGAAATATTTGTCATGCGTAACAGCAGATTTTCCATAAGCATGTTTTTGTCCCTCTACATTTCTCTCTCTCTCCCTCCCTCTCTCTCTCTCTCTCTCTCTCTCTCTCTCTCTCTCTCTATATATATATATATATATATATATATATATATATATATATATATATATATATATATATATATATATATATATTTAAGTAGTCTAGTTCTTGGTCTCCTGAATATTTAGCAATGACTAGAACCACTATCAACTCTTCATAGGGAAGACCTATTTAAATATATTTAAATAACTGTAGCCAAGTTGTGACGAAGAAACGTCACGTGGCTTTACCTGTAAATATTTACCTGTCCTCTTTGTTTGATGAGCATAAATTTGTGTGTGTTATCAGTTCAGATACGGACATTGACCCGTGATAACTCAAGCACAGGAGGTCATATTGCAAACAAGCTTTATTCAGTTGTAAATAGTTACCAGTCCCATTTCTGGGACAACTGCAGAGTACATGCACTCAAGTAACAAGAAGTTAAATCATTTGCATATCTTTTTGTTGTTGCTGTAATAATTTCTCCAGTATTTGAAGTCACGGTAATGTAACTGAAATGAGTGGCGAGAACTTTTCAAGTGTTATGTTATTAGAGAACTCTTTTTTTTTTCCAACAAAATAATTTGACTTCTTCAAGCTCAACATTATCAATAATCAGGAACAAATACTAGATATTTAGACTGGTACAGAGTCTGGTCTTTTTATTTGAACCTTAAACAATAAAGCCAATGGGTCTAAAATGTATTACATTTTAAGCCCTATTCCTTAATGTAGAACGTACTCTAAACAAAATACCTCTGGAGAAAACACAACCAAAGTTAAGAGTCATGCTTTAATGGTCTGACAGATACACAAAAAGCAAACTCTGAATTTTTGTCTTCTCTTAACGTTCCAATCCACTGTTAGGGATGCGGTTTCTGCAAACACAATCAAAGTTAAGAGTCAAAATTTATTATTTCGATAGGTAGACGAAAAGCAAAATCTGAAA